>CM034149.1:48949535-49379606 GCA_019776745.2 Taxus chinensis
GTTGTCTTCGGATGGTTCACAATGAAGAACATACAGGTTGCCTTAATAAGTGTTGAGGAGTGGATACACGATCTGGCAAGAAGCAATATGCATGGAGATTCAACACCTGAGATAAGTTTAATGCACCGTTGTAGGGGGGAATAGAATCTATATGATAGTTTATATGGAGATTCTTTAGATTGTATGAGGGGAGATTGCTTATGCATTGAAGCAGAATTGGAGGTATATCATGCACTTGTTTTGAGGTAGGACGAGGAATTTGAGTCCTTTATAATACTGATCTGATTTTGGATCGAGTTGTGGGATACGTGGGTCCATGGTGTTTGATACGTTATATCTTGGGGTACTCAATTCCACTTATTCGTTGCCCAGATGGTGATGAATTCCAATTTTTTCGGATATCCTAAGGGGAACTTACCGGTAAGGTTATTCTAGTGGGCAATACAAGATCTGATGTAACTTGAATGTGGAGAGTAAACTGATGGCTAAATAAACCTACCACGCGCGGGGGAAGGAGCAGGTTTGGTGAGGATGGAACACCTAGCGGTAGAAAGGAAGAGGAGAGGAAAATGCGGCTAAGTATAATAAGGTGTGAGAGAGGGAGGTAGGAAGGCAAAGTGAGGTTGCAGAGAAAATGACGTTGTGGGAGAAAGATGTTCGAGAAGGAGTGGACGTTCATGCTGAAGACATGGGTCTTGAGGCTCAGGAACTCCCCATTTGGGAACACATGATAGGTAACCTCCTCAGGGCCTCTGTAGAAGCACACCAGTAGAGACAACCTAGGTCGCGGGCACGTATCTACATCCACTGGAATCTTGCCCTTGCACTTGGTTTTCCAGCATCTAGTATACTAAACAGTCATCAGCTAGTTTCAAGTAGTGGAGAGTAGGATTGAGTCTTTAGGAGGCACAATGATGGAACACAAACATCTTCATTGTTATCGGAGTACCTTTCAGGTTATCATCACACATAATACATGTGTGCCATTTTTGGACTATCTTCTAGGATGGTAACGCGTCAAGATACTATCATGTATAGTTCAATTCTACTATTAGGACATAGGGAAGTACATCTTTTGGTTCAACCCAACTACCGGTTTGGGATCATGAGGCAAGGTAGGCTGCGTCTAGTTTCTGGCGGATCGGTGTTAATTTGAGGTAGAGGAAACCATGGGTTTCCTAGATCGTAGGCAAGGTCTGCAACCAACTCCAGAACATTTACATGGAGATGTCTCTTGTCTTCTAGAGTATAGGGCATAAAATATTGCTATTGAACATTTACATATGTGTGAATACTATGGCGCACAAAGGAATCACAACTTTATGACACCAAAAAAAAAAGCACCCCGCATATGGAAAATCCAATTTGCTACACTTTACAAGGGCTCCCACCATGCTAGTACATAAATTTTAACCCTTCAGAGCTTGTGTAGACTAACAACTTTAAAGATGCATTCCTAAGAGTTTCACTCCCGATTGAAGCATAAGAGTATAGGTCCACTCAAGGATATTAAGCAAGGCACTACGGAAAGTGTTAGAGAGTATGATGCACCATTTAAAAGTGTTGTTATCTAATCTTTCTTATGACATACATCCATCCCAACAACATGCACAATAGTTTCATTAAGGACTAATATTAAGCCCTTTTAGGAGGGCATTCTAACATAATATATACATTATCATGTAAAGAATTGAAACAACCTTACACGATGAGGTAGTTGGCAGCATAGACAGTGGGGTGAGCCTCAATTGAGAAGCCCATATTTATTCAATGGCAAAATAGTTTGGAGAAACTTATTAGAAATTCAGCACTTGGGACATGAAGGGATTTGGTGTCACAAATTGTGAAGTGAAGGTAACACAAAGGGGATATTTGTCCTCAACAGATTATGGTGATCCTTGCTATTGGATTGTGAGATATGCAGTTAAACCATGATGCTAGACCATGCCCATTATTACATGCGTGATAAGACGAAGGTTTTCATTCAATCTACGTAAAATCTATAGGTCCCACACTCATGACAAACGAAAGACTACCAGCTGATTGGTTAGATCCATGATGCTATCGATTAATTGGGTTGGGTGTATGAAAAATGAATTTTTAGATAACTCTAAGGGCAAGAAGGAGCATCAGGATTGGGAATCACATCATGGACACTATGTCGGAATGAAGTGGGGCATTTTGAAGGCGGTTGTTGTAGAGGTCTAGGTCCTACGCGGGATTCAGGACAGGCCATGGTGGTGGAAGACGTGAGTTCCTTATAAGTAATGTTTACATTGCGGATCTCTTGACCACTATAGGCAATGTCCCTCAAATATACATGTTCTTTTGATTATGAAAATAACCTATAACTATGAGGAGTGCCAGACTTATTATTTGAGCATGTTTAGTAAAGCAACGAAGCAACAAAAAACAAAGGCACAAGGATGGTTAGGATATAATGTGTTGTGCAAATCAGTGGATGCCTATTTGGGAAGAATATTCTGAGGTGTTGGCAAGTGAATACACGACCATCGCTGAGGCATCATGCGCTAGGAAAATTGCAGAAGAAGGCCTACCATCACTAAGGTGATGTTTACATGGCACGTACCCAGATCCTGCCCATCATAAGGAGGTTTAACATCAAGAAACCATGGAAGTTATCAGGAAGCTCAAGGTGAGATACATCTTACAAGATAAATCATGGAAGAGGTGAACGAGGATGTTTCAAATGATTCATGGACCTAGATGGATCATATTTTCAACCATCTCCTGAAGGTACAACATGAAGATTATTTCAATGAGGATGAAGATGAGTCTATGGTGAACATGAAAGAGCCATCTTTGTAATACATCTTAAAAGTTGTAGAAGAAGATGAAGACCCTAAAATTAGTCTCAAAATATTTTCTTGAGATATGTAGGATTTAATTTTCTCTCCTCTTTTTGATACACCGATGTTTGATGCCAAAAAGGAGCAGGTGGATGAGCTTGACGATTCTCCCAATGCCCTAGTTGATGGAAGTGAACATGAAAGCATGTATATCTCTTTCACACAATGCAAAGAGGTTTGCAAGTGAAAAAAGGAGGAAGGTTATCAAACCCCCATTAGAATTCCTCAATCTTGAGGAGAACACCTCTACTGTGAAGGACGAAAATGAGGAAATTGTTGAGCTGATTTGCATAGAATAAGGTTGTTTGGAACAAGATGAAAAGTTGTAAGAATATTGGGAGTGTATTCACGACCAACTTGTTCCCACCACTTTGGAATGCTCCACCAATGAAAAACAAGAGTTCATATGGAAAAATTCAATCAAGGGTGAAGAATGCTTATATGACCAAACCAAGAGTTGCAATTTTGAAAATAATACCAAGGTGGACTTTGAGAAGATGGATATTGATAACAGTCGCTGGGAGCAACAAAGTGAGAATATGCATGAATCTTGTCAAGGATTTCAAAATCAAATTACTCTCAACACCCTCCAAGATTCGATTTGTCTTGAACTCGTTTCCATGATGTAACAATTTCTCAAGGATGATGAAGACCTCCAGCTCAATGATATAGCCTTTATTTTGGAAGGTAGTCACCCAGAGAAGCTAAGCAAGATGTTATGAGAATTTCTTGAGTAGGAAGAAAATCAATTTGTTCTCACTCCTCCACAAGTACCTTGCTGATGTAGGAGATGATTTGAAGTGGCAATTCAAATAGGATGAACATGTTCATGATAAGATCCATGTTCTCATTATTGAAGACATGGAGAAATGGTGTCTCATGATCACAGGACATCAAGAGGAAGCCTCAAGAGGTAATATTTTTAAGAGGGTGAAATTTTTTTCAATGAATACAAGAACATTCTCGGTACAAATATGGAATCATAACCAATATTATTCTCCTCAAGCCATGAAAATCCATCACAAGAGCATGGTTTTGTCATATAATGGTTCTCGTGCGTCAAAGATAAAATTTTAGCCCATTATTCCATGATGGCATATATTTCTCCCAACACGTGGCTGGGTATGTGTATATTCTTTTCCCACCTTTTAGATATCCCTCCACCTGTCTATAATTTACATTTTCTGTTGTGTTTTGTTTTCCCCTTCTTGTGTTTTTCCCTTTTGTTTGGTTGTGTGTGTGTGTTCAATAAGGGAAGTTGTGTAGCATATCTTTCTAAGTGACTCCATAAATCCCAATGGATAAGGCATTGGTCCATGAAGAAAATTGAGATTATGGGAATTCTCATGTCATGTCCTCACTACGCTCGATCCATAACGTGTGCGCAAGCTAGAGCCAACTATTTTCTTGTGTTTTTGCATGGGAAAAATTCACCTGAAAACAAGACAACTATACCCTAGTGTCAAAATTTGTATGTCATATCCTTCAAGAGACCCCCCGATCACCTTTCCCCATAGTGTGAAGTCTAGTTTTTCCATTCAACAGTCCATCTGTGATGTCATCAATACTCCCCTATGTGACTTAGAAAAAAACTAGATCATTCAGACATGTTGGAGCAATGTTTTGCTAAGTTAATTTTTTAGCATACTTATAAATGGCTTTCATTAGCCTCTCTAAGTCGAGTGCAATATCATCAGAGCAGAAAAAAGACCAATATTCATCATGGAGCTTTATTTAAGATTCCAAAACATCGAGTGCAAGGACGAGATTTAGGAAAAAATTGGAAAGAATCATAGCTTTAGAAGCCATGTATCTAAAGATTGGTCTTTGAGGCCTAGGGAGCTCGCACTGAAAAAAGAACCTGATCTTTAGAGAGTGATTTTGAGAGCTACAGGAGGATTTATTGATCAAGCAAGATATCATTGGAAATATCTTTCAGTCCCCCACATGGTAGAAAAACATATCATCTTCAAGCATCATACATTTCTCGGGCCATCTCAGCCTTTCCACACACAACCGATGAGCCCTAAAAAAAAGAGCCATTTTGAGGTTTTTAGTCATAATTTATTATTAAGACCATCATAAATCTTCTCAAAATGTCATTTTCATGTGAAATAATATAAAGAAACACCTGAAAACTCATCTGGGAGCTCAAGATATGACCTTCTCAAGTTGCCCACCAAGGTAAGCATATTTAATACTTTGGCAATTTTTCATTGGGAGACGTGGCACAACCAGGTGAAGGTGCATTTTCATGTCCTGTACCTTTTCAAATAGGGACATGAGGTGTAATTTTTTTCCCCACTTTAATGAAGCCTTGTGGTCACCCATATGACCTGGAAACCTTCTCTTCAGCCCCTTTGACCATGTTAAATAGCTTTCCCACCTAACCATACATGTGCGACACTTAGCCTCACCAGAGAAGGGAACCTTTTCTTGCACCCTTTGTCCCTTTTTCAAAGGGACACGAGGGATAGAAAAATTCACCCCACCCCTAGTATTCCTGTTGGTCCCTCATGCGACCGTCAACCGGCTCCCAAGTGCTTCCGTTTAACCCCCTCTACTAATGTGCTCATCGAATAAATGTGTGCCAAGTGACAAGCTTAGGGTGAGGTAAATTTTCATCTCCCCTTTGTTAGGGTTAGCACACCAGTTGTATAGATAATATATCAGATCTAAGCATACATGCAAATAAAATCAGATATTGTACTAGAAGAAATGTACAAAACATGAGACATAAATCAACACTAGATTTAACATGGTTCACCCAGTGTGGGCTATGTCCACTAGAAGAAATGTACAAAACACATGAGACAAAACAAGCCAATCTATTATCCAAAGCTTTGACAAGATATACAATGAAGATTTACAATCTTCCACACCTCTCAGATGTACATTACTTTCTTTCTCTCAAGCTTTTTCTTCATCATCAAGAATTTTATCTCTCACCAAATTTTGCAAGTTCATTCTGATTCTTATTAATCATCCTTCTAAACCCTATATTTTATGCTTATATAGTCATTTATAGACTTAGGGCACTTAGCCATGCAATTACAATCAATAGATATACTTTAATGCTAAAAATAGATCTAATTCGCGAGAGTTAATTAAAACATCCTCGCACAGGTAACTGACGCCGGTTAGACCTAACCACTGCTGGTTCTTCCCTTTCTTGACCGATGTCAATAATACCTAACATATGCCGGTCCTGGGTGACTGATGCCAGTTCTCCCCTAATCGATGATGGTTACTGTATTTTCCAGCAAGTTTCCATTGCATGTTAAACTGAAGTAATTAAGCTCTATAACTCAACAATATCATCACTTGCAAAGACTATCTGACAAGGTGGGTAGAAGCAACACCTACAAAGAACTGTAAAGTAACTACAACAACCAGGTTTCTATGGGAAAATATTATTAAGAGGTATGAATGTCCTTTAATTTTGACCAGTGATAGGGGCACACATTTTCTTAATGAGACAATCAGAAATTTATTAGATGAATTCATGATTGCACACCATAAGACTACACCATATCATCCTCAGGCTAATGGTACTGTTGAGGATTTTAACAAAATTTTGAGCTAGACATTGACAAAAATTTGTGATGTTGGAAGAATGGATTGGGATGATAAAGTATCTACATTACTTTTGGCATATTGAACAACATATAAAAGTTTGAACAAAGCCACACCATTTCAGTTAGTGTTCGGCACAGAAGAAATTCTTCCTATGGAATTTATGTTACCTTCTTTGCATATTGCACGCACTGGAGGTCTAGCTGATGAGCAAGCATTAGAAGAATATATTGAAAATTTAATCAAGATGGATGAGTGACGATCCATCACACGTTGGAGTAAAAAACAAGAGAAGGCCAGGCAGAAGGCATGGCATGATAAGCACATCAGGGATAAAAATATTGAGATAGGACATATGGTGCTCCTTTATGACTCTCAATCTTTTTGCCATCCAAGTAAACTAAAAGTACATAGGTTGGGGCCGTATGTTATCACTCACATACTTGGAACAGGCGCTTGTCAATTAGAGGTGCTTGATGGAATACGGTTACCTAGTTACTTCAACGGGAGTAGGTTGAAGCCCTAATATAAATAAGTCTTTTTGGTGTTTGTAATAAGGCAATGTTTCCATTTAGATTAGGTTTTTAATTCTACATTTCCTTAATGTGTTTCCTTCTTTGTCGTTATACTCTGTCAATTTAGTTGGTGTGTTTGTGTAATAAACACGTTTACGTGCTAGAAGCTCATTACTATTTGAAGAATTTTTTATGCACAGAGGACTACACATACCCTTAGTGTGGGGTAGGTTATTGATATCCAGGTACACAACTGATGAAAATAAGTACATATTGAAGGAACTAAGTGCTACAGGTGCTATTTAAGTGGGAGAATTGAAAAAAAAGATTGCTTCTAGGAATAGGGACCAGAGATGGAGGAAGATGAAGAAACAAGTATAAAGTGAGGTAAGCAGAGGCCATGAAAAATACCAGTAGATGGCGCAGTGACGAGGTATTCAGGTGCATGGAAGTGCACTAAAGAGAAGTCTGTAGCCAAAAGGTAGGAGGGTGCGCTAGAAGGTTATATCTTGGGTGTGAATATGTACCACACAAAAAGAATGAAAATGGTTGATTAATGAGGGGATTGTTGGTAGGTGGAGGATTAATAAATACACTAAATTTTTCAAAATATATAAGGATGGGATGTGAGTTCATTTTTACAGTTGCAATTGAGATAATTTGAAAAGGAGCTAAGAAGAGAAATATGTTGAGGTGCAAAGAGTGTGAAACCAAACGTGGAGAGAAGGTTTGTGCATAGGAGAAGCTTGTGTTCCCATAGGTGAAGGGTTTGAGTGAAGCAGACGTGTCAAAAAGGAGCTAGGGAACGTGATTTCCACTAGGGCACAGAGATTTGAACTAGGGTTTCAACTTGCTCAATTATAGAGGGAAGAAAAGAGAGATTTTTTAAATGGAACCGAAGAAAGGACCCGCAACAAGAGTAAAAGGAAAGAAGAAGGTCGAAGTGGAAGAGAAATTGCTCCCGAGAGTAATTTATCATAAATGTAGTATCCAGAGGGCATGATTGTGGGACAAGAATGGGATTCCCACATCCGTTAATGTAAAATTAGTGATTACAGCCATCAAACATTGGATAATAAGAAGAAGCTCGATGCGTTGTTGAGTACAAAAATGAACAAGTGGACACAAAAGATATGCTAGTGTATGATGACGCTGGTGAGAAGTTACTTAAGCAGAATGGAGTCTACCAGTTGTGCGAGATACCATAATTTGGGAAGTATGAACCATTGTATCAATGGTTGATGAGTAGAGTCCATGAGGACTTCTTCTATTTTACCGAACAGAGGATTAGAATCACAACTGCCTTGATTTCAACAGTGACAGGACTAAGGGCTTTAGGAGCGGATTTGGAGAGTGATTTAATTGATAAGGCTGCAATCTTGGAGACAAGGAAGGAGATGGGGTATACCAAAGGTCTGCGCGGCATGGACATTGAAAAATTAAAAATTACCCAGTAGTGTAGGTAGCTACACATCTTGTAACAAAGTTGAATGACCAAGGAAGATGGTCGTAGGTAAACACAATGTGGCTACACATTACAAAGAAGATGTCTCAAGGAGTGGTCTACAATATCACAGATCACATAGCAAAGACAATCATTGAAGAAGTGCAGATAGGTGACAGAATAAGTTTTGGTGTTGTTTTATTGTCTTTAGTGTTTATGGAGATTGGAGTGCCTGATGGGCCAAAGGAGAAGATTTGGGAGTACCCCATGGAACACAAGTCACCCGTGGAAATATTTGGCAAGTACTTGTGTGATGGATCAATGAGTGGACCATTCAAACAGAGGGCGGAGATGTGGTATGATAGACTCTTGTGAGGTGTTTGAAGAAGAGTAGCACATACCCAAGGAGTTTCCTTTAGTGATGGGTAAGGAAGTTAGTTTGCAGTCTACCAACATTTTTGCATCGCAGTGATTTGCGATGAAGGATGGGGCTTGGAGCCCATGGTGCAAACTACCATATGCCTTCACAACAAGATATTTCCAAGCATCAGTTCACTAGTTTTCAGATGTGTGCTGCCTAACCTTCAATGCAGACAAGGTAGATTGTGACTACCACACTCTGAGAAAGAAATATGTATATCCAGGGTGGAATGCCTACATTGAGAGGCTTATCTTAGATATTATAATCATGAAGCCTGTAAGATTGGAAGTTGGGGACACTAGAGAAGTGCTTATGTAACTTCAACTCAAGCCCAAGCTGGAGAACACTAAGTATGTGGAGAATGATTTCATGCTCTCAGGGCCGACAAAAGGTAAGCATACAATGGAGAATATTTCATCGCCTAAGCCCACAGAGACAATACAAGTAGATGATGAAAAAGAGGAGCATGAAGATAGTGGTGGTTTGGATCACAGAGGTAGAAGACAACCTCCAAATAAGGAATAAGTTGAGCACAACTACACCACCTCAACCACAAGAGGGAGATGATGAGGACTTAGATGCAGTCCAAGGAGAGTGCCAATTCAAGAGAGTATTTAGGAGAACAAGGACCCAAGGTGCTACTCCACAAATAGTGCACAGATCACCTCGAATCTCTCCATAGAAGGATACAACTAAGAAAAGAAGAAGGAAATTGAAGCTAAATGAGGAAGTGGAAGAGTCTGAGGAAAGTGCACCCAATTCTCCTACACCTCCAGAGAACGTGGAAGAACAAAAAGACAAAGAAATGAAGGATGGAGAAGAGGGAGAAAAAGGAGTAGATGAGACAGCAACTGAGACTTCTTAGGACACAATTGCACAAGTTCCAAATCTTGAAGCCCAAGTTCCTAAGTAGCCTAGATCAAACAGAACAAGTGGGGAGTATATTCCACTAGCCATGGGCTATGCCGAGGACACAGGTAAAATTTTCTGTGCCCGTTTCCAAAGCACAATGACACAAAAGGATTTGTATGGTTGGGAGTTAATGGATGAAGATATGACAACAATGCACATAAGGAAGTAATTGTCATGGTCAATGAACACGCACATGGATGAACTAGAATTTGATGTGTGTGAGGAGTCATGCATGTATCAAGGAGGTTGAAAAAGACACCTCTGGCCAGACACATAATGGTAAAGCTTATTATTATATCAGATGAACATGTGAGAAATGCTTTGGTGAAAGTCTTGACAGAAGTCACATAGAGGAATATGGATAAAGATGCCATAATTAAGGTGCTAAGGGAGGAGATCAAGACTAAGGATGAAGAAATAGTGTGGCTAAAGTAGGAAAGAGATTTGGCACAGAAGAAGAATGCTGTGTTTATCAGCATGGCATAGAGGATGTTGGGGACAATGTCATGAAGGCTAGGCCACACTTAGAGCTAAAGGTACCTAAGACGTTTCCTTCGGAAATACATTATGTAAGTACATTGGTGGACTTAGTGCTTGAAGATGAACCTCTACACATGCCAACCAAATGATCCAACACATGAAGAAGAGAGGGAAAAGCTTTAGTGATGCAGAAGATTGCATTATATGAAGGGTTTCTTCAGAGCTTGCAGGAGGAACTAAAGAAGGTAGATCAAGCGCTAAATATTTGTACAATGCCCCATGAAGTTGTTATAAGCACAAGGACCATTTTGGAAGACAATGAGGTCTTGAATGCAATGAAGGATGAGACATTGGGCCACGTAGAATGGTTAACACTTGTTAAGCACAAGCTCAAGGACCTTACAATAGCTCAAGAACCACACAAGGAAAGGCTAGATGAGCTTGGGAAACTCATCGCTCAAAAGATGGACTTGTTGGAAGGGAGAATGACTGGCATGTCCAGCATTGTGTTGGTCTTATAGAATGAGAAGGGAGAGATTGCAAGGGATGAATTAAAGTCAATTGCAGTGGATATTCCAGAGAAGGTAGAAGTCATGCTCAATGATTGACAAGTCTTAGAGGCAGAGATAAAATAAGAATATCCTAAATCAACTATTAAGGTTGAAGTAGAAGATATTGCAAGGTAAAAATAATGTTTTATTCATCAAAATTCTTTCTATTCATATTCTTTGATTTAGTTTGGAGAAAACCATTGCTGGGGCGGCAATGCAACTAGTGTGGGGTAATGTTGATTAGTCAAAATCTGGCACTTAGCGAAGGAAATACAAAAATTCACCCAGGAAAGGAGAGCGTATTCAAAGGCATGGGAGTATTAGAAAGGATCACCCACGAATAATAGAAATAGGTTCGAGACTTAGCAATTTTCACGGTGAGAATTTATTTTTGGAGATAACGTGTGGAGCACATCAAACTGATCAAAGAGTTACTGTGCACGACATGCATTGGCTATTTTTGGATGTATCGGATATGAAGTCGCTTTGCATGGATGCACATGCTAGGATATAGAATCTGTGAACTGATCAGTTGACTAAGAGTAGATCAATTTTTAGTACATTCTTACATGTAATCCTATTTTGTAACGACGCATGGCTAATAATAACATGCGGCCTATTTTGGGATTAGATAAGCAGTGAAGGGATAGTCCCCATCCATATAAATATGTATTGAACTATGTATCAGAGAGAGAGAGAGAGAGAGAGAGAGAGAGAGAGAGAGAGAGAGAGAGAGAGAGAGAGAGAGAGAGATATATAGAGTGTGAGAGAGCATATAGGGTATAGTGAGAGAGAGAGAGAGAGAGAGAGAGGAGAGAGAGAGAGAGAGAGAGAGAGAGAGAGAGAGAGAGAGAGAGAGAGAGAGAGAGAGAGCATATACGTGTGAGAACTGTGTTATAGTAACATTATGCTGACAAATCTGTTACGCGCATGAGCATATACTATCGTTATTGTAAGGAATATTCTGTGTATTTACTGCAATTAATATAATGGATATTATGGACTAAAATAAGGTGTTATCATGGTTATATTCAATATTACATGCTTGATTCCATTATGTTTATCTTTTAATTCTATTATGTTCTAGACCTAAATGTGAATATGCACTGTAGAAAGATATATTAGCCATAGATTTGAATGATTTAAGTCTTCATCATGCTAACATCTTGCAACAACAACCCTGAAGAGGGGCCTAGTACCTTTACGTGCTTTGGGCGAGAGCTCAATCTAGGCTGAGTGATGTGCTAACGCACTTGGGATTGTATTGGTGAATTCTAGGCTACATCATTAATCCGCGACACATTAGTCTAGTGTTTTACGGGTTTGTCAAAAAGCCTGGCACCCCATGGGTTTCAGAAAAAATCCGTAGCACAATAATCTAGTGTTCAATGGATATATCAGGACATTTGAACTCCATAGATTCCTAAAGTAGCGTGACACTAGAAAATCCATCAAATGTGGCAGAACATGAAATGCAACTAAGAAGCCCACGAGAAAGGAAAAATACAAGAAAAAGCCACATCAATACATAAAAAGAGCATCTCTCACCAGTGCATCCCATCATGGGTATCCAAATTATATAAAATTGATTTAGAAGAAATTACTATACTATCTAATAGTAAGTTCATTCATGGAATATAGTGTTTGAGTTAAAAAATAATTTGAGAAAGAAGCACATGTATATACTAGGAAAAAAATGGGGATTCTATAGGGGCCCTAACCCTTGAAATTTACATAACTTCTAGTCTACATACATAAAAGGAGAGGTTCTTGTAAAATAGGATACATTGTTAATTCATGGTTACATATTCCTCTACAAAGGCAAGGATCCGATTCAACAGACTTCTTCATCCTAAAATCAAACTCTTTTCGGTCATTGAGCCCTATAAACATATTGGATATCCCATGTAAGATCAAAAGACATTGCCATCTTCATGAGTTCCTTAATGTCTAGATTTTGGGCCTTCTAAGGTCTTGATCAAATCCAATTTTATCCTATAAGAGGATACCCATTCAAGGAGATTAGACCCACCTTTGATGACAAGTCTTGGTAACCATCACCATGCAAAAAATTTTGAGGCTAAAGATGGTGCGAGGAACATTAGGTGGTGTCTGCGGGGGTAGATTCCAGTACGCTGGGTTCATTAACATAAATTGGATGGGTTGCACCTACTAGATTAAGTAAACCCCTTATGCATCTCTTCAATAAAGGTAATAACACTTTAGGGGCCCTTTTAAAAGAAGATTCCTCCCGAGCCTTCTCAATATGGGTGAGTCTTTTCTCTATTGTGGCTGTTCTATGGGAGATTGAAGATATGTCTTCTACAGGGTCGTCATCAGGCATTACATAAACATCAACCAAAATATCTTTCTCCTCCAATTACTCATTAAAAAATACCAAGGATATGTTGATGATGTTCTTGCTAAAAGTAGGCCTATTGTGGATCCAAAATTTCTTCAAAAAATCAAGATCTTTGTGATCATCCGCACAGAATAAGTGACAATACATAATTTGAAAAACAAATAATAAGGGAGACATTTTGAAAAGCCTTTGCATCAATGCCAACTAAACTATGTGGGGTGTTAATGGTCATGCGGTTTTTTTCCTGATCTTTAATCGTGAATAAAATATTCACAAAATCTTCACTTGGTTCAGAAAGGTTGAAAATTACGTACAAGGTTTCTAAAGAAAGCTCCTTCAGACTGGTTCCTAATTCCCCATTTGCCATTTCTTGAGAAGGATTAAAACAAGCTATTTTTCACTCAGAATGCTTAGAGGAAGATGTAATCTTATGGAAAATTAAAGAGAATTTATAAAAGGATGGATTTTTAGAGTTATTGTGTGAATTATCATATTAGGATTGAATGTGAAATCAATTCTAGATACTCATGAGAGTTTATAAAAAGGGAAAAAAATCAATATCTATCAAAATATAAGTTTTGGCTTGATTTGGAAATTCACACAAGGGAAGCATCAATTTAAAAAGGGTATAAATGATTATCCGTTTCCAAAACTATATCCTCCAAAAGGTAGGTGTCAAATCAGTTAAGATAATGTCATAATGGGACAAACAATTTGTGAATGGGTGCATGAATGATGGTGACAACATACATATGGCAAAAGGGAATTAATCAACAAAAGTAAAATTCTTACACACATTCATGTTGGAAACAAGAATAGAATAAAATTAAGAAATGAAAAAGAAATATTTACAGTTACAAGATATTTTCCAAAAATGGAGCTCATTTTCCGTGCCTTTTAGGATGGTTCATTGAAAATTTTGGGGGGGAAAAATTAGGAAAATTCATAGTAAATTTTTGTATAAGTTTGGGGATACGTCCTCATAGAAATGGGGTTAGTTTTTCTATCTAAAAACATTGAGAGAAAAGACTATAACACTATAAATTTTTACTTTGTGAAATACATATGAATTTTGAGTCCTCAGGCTCTTGTGTCAAGGTGGTTGCATTGTACAACCATTGACAAACAATGAGAGCATTTGATTTATGTTCCCCTGTCAAGATATTGAAGATTTAAATTAAATATACTTTCTTATGAGTCTAATTTATGTATTATGGGTCCTATATGTTGGATTTTGATTAACAAGTTATGGTCTTCTGCTGCAATTGTGAGTTTATTGCTTCTCTGTGTAATGCACTTGATCGGTCCTTAGTGGTAATGTCTTGGTCATCAAATCCGTATTGTGTTGTAAGCATTTACTCTGCAATATTGGGAATGATTTTAGAGCCTTCGAGACCATGCAATACTGTGACCATTTTGTTGAAAGATTGTTGTTAGCCTTCGAGAGTATCTTACGCGTATGAGAGCAGAAGCAACAAATACTTTATTAGAATGCTTACATGAGCCTTTGTGTCAAGTATTTTAGATATTGTGTCAAATCTTTGCATCTTTTGGGTATCAATGAATGAAAATATTTCATTGGAAGAACTGTCATTATTTAATCAATATTTCTTTACTTTCTAGAACAACATGTTATCTTAGTAAGTGCTTAAAAAATTTGTTACAATGAAGTCTGTCATCATTAAAAACCCCCTTTCTTTAAACCTACTATACCGATTCCTTACCCCATCATACCAATATCCTGATTTCCATTTATTACTTCATTGCTCTTCTTTCAAATATCACTGAAGGTGCTTTCTAGCCTTAGTTATTGCATTAAGAAAATGCAAGAGCAACCAAAATTTGTTGTCTATAGTAACCTGTGTTTGGTGAATTAAGCATATGCAACATCTTTTGTGGCTACTCATGAGAGTGAGTGTTGTATTCATGGCCATGTTTATCTTATATTGATCCATCATTTGAAAAATCAAGAGGAAAAAAGAATTGATATCCCCTTCTCCATTCAGGTTACCCCACAAGTCCTCTCAACCTGGTTTAAGGTAGGACCAAAAGTAACAGGATGAGGCAATCCCCTCTGTACTTTCCCCTAAATAATTTCAAAGCTTGATCCCAAGGAAGTAATAGACCCCTCCTTGTAAAAAAATGACACATACCACATGGTCTACCACTATCAAAGCATCCCCATTCTTAAGAGAATGCTGTTAGGCCACTGAGGGGTCTAGAATTGAGGACCAACACGTTTCTGACTTTGTTTTCGGGGACCTGTTTTCTCTAGGTAAGGCTGTGAATTCATGCCTTTACATAGTTTTGTTAATATTATGAAAATATAGACCAATATGTAAAGTTTCATCCATAAATTTCCAAATACAAACATGCTTTCCTTAAATTTTGAGCTTCTGTGAGTATACGAAAGGATTGGTGACCAAAATTGTAAAAGAAACCGTAAAAATCTGTAGAGCCTTTTGTTTACCAAGTTATGAAGTAGTTGTTTATGAGTATTTAGAGTTAATCTATACATCTAGGGTGCAAGGCCATAGTGGTGGCTCCATATTTCAAATAAAATTTAGGTTATACTAGTGAAAATCTTCTATACACCTTATTGATTAACTCTCCTCTTTGTAAAGCTAGAAGGACAAAGATTCTTTTTCAAATCTGATCCCACCAGAAGATTACTACTAGAGATGGAAAATACATAGTCAAGAATAAAGCAGATATGGAAACCAGTGGGTGGTCAAAATTCAGAAGAAAAGATTGTTCAACCTACTAAATTTGAACCACCTTTGGTGGAGGACTACTCTAGCACATCTGACAAATCTGAGCAAGATAGTCCTCAAGCATATTTACATTCCTTGTTTCTAGAGGGTTTAACATCTACGAATTACACATGTATTCCTCATCCCCCCTATCTATTAGCTTGAGAGAATAAACTACTTTGTGAAATTGAGTCCCCAAAAGATTTCCATTTTATGGATCATACTCTTCTACCTTAGAGACCTCCAGTTACCCTTCATGTTAACCCTCCTTTTGAAGTTCTTCCTCCAAATAATATGGAACAACCTCCACCATGGGCTCTATTTTTAGTTTCCACGTATAGACCAATAAGGTTTAATGGAATGGTGGGCTATCCTAATGAAGTGCCTAATGGAATCAGGATCAGTCTTCCTCATTTTCAATAGAATAATTCTATAAGTGGGGATCAACATATTAGATTCTTCTAGAAACTTATGGATGATTATGAAGTAGAGTATGAGGATGTTTATGTTAAGTTTTTCATAAATACATTAGAAGAAGATGCTGGGGAATGGTATAATTTACTGCCTACAAACTCAATTGATTCATTGGATGAAATGAAGAATGATTTCAGATTGCAATATGGTGATAAGATTGACCCTAGGTTTCTTTTATCAGAGTTTGAGAACATTAAAAATAATCCTTATGAGTGTGTGCAAGAATTCAACACTAGGTTCAACAAAACATTGACTAGATTTCCGACTAACATAAGGCCTAGTGACGATTCTTGCCTGATTAAATAATTAGATGCCTTTGATAATAAGGTTGCTTATTATTTGGGAGAAAAGCCTCCTAAAAATTTAAAACATGCCTTCTCTATGGCTATCTAAATATATAATAATATCAAGGCCACCGGGAAACCTCCTAAAAGGGAAGGTATCAAGTTTGTAAATCATAAGAAGCTGCAAGTAAGAAAATCCACAGATCTTGAAGAAGTGGTTAAAAATTTGGCCAGAGTATTCAAAGAAATTTCATATAAGCTTGCTAGAGCGGAGAAGGAATTAGCTTCAAACCCTCAAACCTAGCACCAGGCCCTAGGACATAATCGATTTGGGAATAATCCCAAAGGATATCACTATTGGTGTGTGGGATCCTATGTGTCCTCCACTCACATATGGAGGGTCATCTCACATGGGTTAGGTTTAGGGTTTACTTGTGTGTCATGCACTAGGGTTACTTAGCACCCTATATGTATCCCTTCATTTGACATTTATGAGTATGCCAAGACACTCCATTGTCTTTCTCTATGTGCAAGCTTTGTTCTATTATGTAAGTTCTTCCATTGATTGATCGATTCCTCCTTGTGATTATGCTGGAACTATTACATTTCCTTTAAAGTGAAAATTCATCATGGTACAGAGTTTTTGATGCGATCATCGCAAACTCTTTCATGGTATCAGAGTTGAGATCGGGTAAACATGCATTCATCATCTAAGTTGTGATCACTCTTGGTTTCATTATTTTTACTCCTCGTGCAAGTTTTTTCGATCATTATATTATGGAATTTTATTGCTAACGTTCTTAACAAATTGGTCTCAGAAAGTTTCAGTTTTTTCTATGTTGTTCGTGCATGTGTAGATCTCCTTGATTTTTCAGGGGTTTTACAACTATATTTAGATAACTACAGCTAAATCTGGTAGATCAGTTGAAATAAGGGGTTATTTTTTGGTTTTCTAATTTCTTTAATTAAACTGAAATTTTTTAGATCTCTATCTTTTTCTAGTTTCTCTGTGTTTACATACTGGTTTGCAGAGATTCAAGTCAAAAAATTCAGTTTGAAGTCTTTGGTGTTTTGGTGTTCTTCTCCACCGAGCTCTCAACCGAGCTCTCCCCTGATCACCGAGCTCCTCTTCTCTACCCCTAGCTCTTGCTTGCGAGCACCTTAAAACTCTTTCATGGTAGCCTGCAGGTCTATGTGTCCAACCTGGCCGAGTCATTTTTGGTGAGTGCGAGCCATGAGTCATGTTTTTTCCTTGTGGTCTTTAGTGCTCAAATCCTAGACCTACATCCTGAGATCCTTTTGGTTTCATGTTCTGGCTAGGGTGAGCCCTGCTCTGTCCCTGGTTTGTGCTCATGCTCCTTTAGCAACCTGCTCCTGACCTACTCATGCCTGTGCTTGCTTGGACTGTAACTCACCTTTGGCTTCCCTGCCTTGCTTACCCCCATGAGCCTATAGATCCATTGGACTTCTGTCCCCCACATGCCTTACTTCCCACATGCTTCCATCGAACCTGCTACCCACTTGTGACTGAGATCCCTGTCCACCTGGATCTCCCTCGCCACCATCTTTCTGTGCCTGAATGATGTGCCCCGAGCCTTGAGCCCATCCTCCTCTTCTTCCCACTAAAAAAATTGGGATCCTCCCACATTTCTCGACATCGAAATCCACTCAACTCGAGATCCACCTCCAATGGCTTCCACCGAGCCTATGCTTTTTTGGTAAGTGCCTTTATGGCAAGTTTTTTTAAAAACTTTTTAGGTGGGAATTTATTTTAAGGGAAATTATTTGAATTGTAATTAGGATTTAATATTTTTAATTAGATCTTAATTATTATTTTTATTTGAAATTAATTAGATTTAATTATATTAAATCTAGTTTTATTAATTTCAAATCTAAATATCCTTTACGATTACTTAAATCATTAAAAATCATTCTTTCAAATTAACGTCTTATTGTCATTTTTTAAAAACTCTAATAGCTTTAAATTAGCTAACTTAGGCATTTCAAAATGGTAATTTTAGGCATTATTGTAGATTTATTTTATTAATCATGTGCTCAAGTGCGCAGTGACACTCTGAGCATTTTTTTCTTTTGTGTGCCTTTTCGGCATTCTGAAGATCATCGGGACTCATCTTGAGTTCGTTAAAACCTTGTATTTACCCTTATTATTACTTGTGACTAGTGAGCGCATCCGACACAGTTTACAGCAAGGGGGTATCCATTACAACGTGAGACACTTTTTCTCACAACCAGGTTTTGATTTTGCCTCCTTCCTAGTTTTTTATAAGTTGTGCTTGTATATGGTGTCACTTTGCTGCGCTCCATGAAACACAATTGTGGTCTCATCTCTTGTGCTTTATTACACTAATTGCAAGGTGAGTTACTGAATATTTCAAGATGCATGCTCAGACTCGATTGTATTCAACACAATAAACTATAAAGTGCCAAAAGCAGGGGGGTTATTATATTGTCCTAGGTGGTTGTGATTCTTGTGTTTATTTTCTGCATTCTTTCTCTCTCTTCACTATGGATGCACTTTCAATTCCTTTTCTTATGCCGTTCAACTTCTTTGAATGGAGATCAAAAATAATTATGAAACTAAGGGGTAAAGGGTTATTCTACATCACCATGGGAACTGAGACTGAACCAAATGACGACCCTAAAAAATCTAAGTGGTTAAACCGTAGTGATGAAGCTTTAGGTATTCTTTACATGTCTATCTCTCTTGACTTTCTCTTCCACATTGAGTCCTCTGAAACAACTAATTCTGCATGGAAAATGTTAGATGGAATGTTTGGAAAACAAGATAACATGAGATCCCATGAGTTGGAAAACGAACTACTAGGGTTAAATCCTAGTGATTTTGAAAACCTACAAGTATTCTTCTCTAAGTTTGTCCACACTAGATTGTTGTTAAAGGAATGTCAAGTAGAGAAGAAAGATTATCAACTGATCTTATCGATTCTCTCTAAGTTAGGTCCTAAATATTCTATCTTTGTGTCAAATTTTTATACTACAAAAGTTGCCTTGGACAAGGAATGGTATATGCCCTCCTTTGACTGTTTTTCATCCCAAATCATTCAAGAAAAGAAAAAACTCATTCAAATGGGGTCTCTTAAGTCCAAGTCACATGCCCTTGTAGCGAGTACTAGTAAGGAAAAGAAGACTAAAATGAAGAAAGAAAGGACCAACTTAAGAAGGAAACCAAGACCAAAACTAAATTTAACACGAATGCTTCCAATTTTGAGCCTAGAGCACATAAAGACAAGTATTTTTGTTCCTATTGCAAGAAGCTTGGTCATAAAGAACATATGTGTATGAGAAAACAAATTGATCACCTTACTCATTTACTTGAGAAAAATCCATTAGGTGTTCCTGAGTCTATCAAACAAAATGCTCTGAAGGCCAAGTCTTCTACTATAAAAGGTTCTAAATTAGATAAGAAGAAAGGAAAGACCCTTGTAGCCAAAGTTGCTCCTTCATCGACATGTATTATAGATTTCGGTGCCTCGCACCACATGGATTTTTTGAATGTTGATTTCTCCAACATCAAGCCATGTGGTATGTCCCAAATCATGATGGGTAATGACACGATAGTGTCATTTTATGGTAGTGGATCGGTAGAGATGGATGGGGGAACATTCAACCAAGTGTTGAGTGTTCCTGATCTCACTACTAATATCCTATCGGTTTACAAGATTACTCACCTTGGTGAAGGAATACAAGTGGAAGTTGGTCCTAAATCAGTGATTATTCATGAGCTTAATGATGGCACTACAGTGGCTAAGGGAAAGGTGGATCACCATTCATGGTTGTATACCTTTTCCCACTTTACTTTTGATTCTACGCCCACTGCCTTTCTCACTCATACAAATGAGGTTAGTAAGCTATGGCATGAGAATTTTAGACATCTAAATTATCGCTAGCTTGAACAATTGAGCCAAAACAAAATGGTCAATGGGTTACCCTACGTCTAGTTTTAAAAGGGTCTTTGTGAGGGTTGTACCCTTGGAAAGCATCTTGAAAATAAATTTGACAAAGGAAAATCCTAGAGAGCTACTCGTCCTTTGGATCTTGTTCACAGTAATATTTCTGGTCCATTTCCGAATCCTTCATTTAGTAGAGCTCTTTATGTGCTGACCTTCATTGATGACTATTCGCAGTATACTTGGGTATATTTTCTTAAGCTTAAGTTTGAAGTATTTGAACATTTTTAAGACTTTAAGGATCTTGCTGAGAAACATGCAGGATGGTCTATTAAGGTTTTTCAAATTGACAATGGAGGTGAATATGTAAACAATAGGTTCATGGATTTCTATACTTCTGAAGGGATCTCCTTACAACATATAATTGCTTATAGCCATTCACAGAATGGAGTAGCATAAAGAAAGAACCGTACTCTTAAGGAGATGGCCACTTGTATGATTCACTCAAAGTCTCTTCTTCCACAGTATTGGGCTGAAGTAGTGAATTGTGCTAATTACATTCAGAACTATGTTCCACACAAGGCAGTAAGAGGGATGACACCCTTTAAAGCCTGGTTTGGATGAAAACATGCTGTTGAGCACTTTCGAGTCTTCGGATCCAAGGCTATGGCTTGGATTCCCAAGAAGAAATGTAAGGCATTGAAACCACAATCCAAGACTTGTATCTTTGTAGGGTATCGTAATGACATGAAGGGATATCTACTATTGAATCCTACTTCGCATGAGCTTTATATTGAGAGAAGTGTTAAGTTTGATGAGTCTTCTTTGACTTCTACTTCTCTACCTATTGAGGTTATTCAACTTGCTGATTTGGATTCTGACTCACTAGATGATGATGTTGTTGAGTGTGCTCCTCTTCCTGATCCTCTTGACCATCAGACCCTTGAGTCTTTTGATTTTGATATTAGTGATGATGAGGAATATGTCCCTTCTCACTCGAGTGATGAATCTTATGACTTAGAGCATGATCCTCCTAGTGCTCTTTGGGCTAGGAAAAATTTGTAAAGTGCTGGAGATTTAGTTGGAGATACTTTGGATATGAGACATACTCACTCAGATTTCATTGGACCCCACTCTTTCTTCACCTCTGCTTATGATCCAAAGTTTTTTTGGGAGGCTTATGGTATTACTGAGTTGGATTCTACCATGAATGAGAAGTATTCCTCTCTCATGAAGAATGATACTTGGGATCTCACCCCTCTTCTGAAAAGAAGAAAAATTGTTCGGTGTAAGTGGGTGTTCTGAATAAAGTATGGAGTAGATGAAGATGTTGAAAAGTTTAAAGCACAATTAGTAGATAAGGGTTTCTCCCAGATAACTAGGGTTGATTATACTGAAACCTTTGCTCCGGTTGCAAAGATGAATTATATTTGACTGAACCTTTCCATTGCCACAACAAACAAATGGAAATTCCATCAAATAGACGTTAAGAGAGCCTTCCTTCATGGTGACATAGAGGAAGAGATCTACATGGAACAACCTCTGGGTTATGTCCATGATCCCTCCCTTGTTTGTAAGTTAAATAAGTATCTTTATGGCCTTAAACAAGCCCCTTGGGCTTGGTATGCCAAGATGGACTCCTTTTTACTTACATCAGAGTTTACTAGGTGTCACTATGATCCAAATGTTTATATTCTATGACAAGATGACTCCATACTCCTTGTTCTCTATGTTGATGAATTGTTGATCACAAGCAACTCTTTCCTCTATCATTGATTATGTGAAGATCACCTTGGCCAACAGGTTTTCCATGACTAACTTAGGTCTACTTCATCACTTTCTTGGGATCCAGATTTCACAATCTGACTCGAGAATTTTGATTTCATAACCTAAGTATGATCTTGAATTTCTTACTCATTTTTAGATGTCCGATTGCAAGTCTTCTCCTACTCCTTTTCTTTATGGGGTTAAGTTGGTTTCTGATTGCTATACTCTCTTGGTTGATGGTACCCTTTATCGATAATTAGTAGAGAGCTTGATTTACTTGACTCATACTTGACCGGATTTATATTATGCTTTTGGGATTGTGTCTAGATTCATTCAGGAGCCACATGAGCTGCATTAGAAAGTAGCTAAGCAGATCCTTCATTATGTTCATGGAACCTATACTAATGGCATTCACTATTATGGAGGGGTGGATATTGACTTGATTGGGTTCACAGATTCTGATTGGGTCAGTGAATTAGATCATCATAAATCTACCTCTAGCTATATTTTCTCTCTTGGTTTGGGTCCTATTAGTTGGTCTAGTAAGAAGCAAAATGGAATTGCGATATCTTCTATAGAGGTAGAATACAGAGGAGTAGATAACATTGCCACAGAGGCTGTTTGGCTACAGGGTATTCTGACAGAGTTTGGCATCCACTTTCAATGGCCTACCATTATCTATTGTGATAACATGAGCACTATCTCAATTTGTAGAAATCTAGTTCAGCATCAATAGACAAATCACATTGAGATCCATATGAAATTTATACGAGGGCTTATTCATTATGGTATCATCGATATTTAGTACATTCAAACATCTGATCGGATTGCAGATATATTCACCAAGCCCTTCGCTAAGGTGAAGTTTCTTCACTTGTGGTCTCTTCTTGGGGTCAGGTCTTATGTAGCTACTCATCTTCTTTGGGCTATATAGTCCTTCTCTTCTTCTTCTTGTTCTAGGAAGATGTTTTGTGTACATAGGCACCTTATCAGGCCTTTAGTTGCTGGGCCCCATTGACACATCTTTCTTAGTTTTTTAGGAGTGTCTTCTTACTCTGTTTGACTCATCATAGCCACTAACCTAGCTTCGATGAAGGGGGGTGTTGGTGTGTGGGATCCTATGTGTCCTCCACTCACATATGGAGGGTCATCTCACATGGGTTAGGTTTAGGGTTTACTTATGTGTCATGCACTAGGGTTACTTAGCACCCTATATGTATCCCTTCATTTGACATTTATGAGTATGCCAAGACACTCCTCTATCTTTCTCTATGTGCAATATTTGTTTTGTTATGCAAGTTATTCCATTGATTGATCGATTCCTCCTTGTTATTATGATGGAGCTATTATATTTCCTTTAGAGTGCAACTTCATCGTGGTGCACCGTTTTCAATATGATTCTCGCAAAATCTTTCAATCACTGGAATGATGGCTAAGGAAAATGACTTATGGGTTCAAGAAATAAGCAACAAGATTTCAGAGATAACAAAATAGTCCCATATCCATTAACAACAAGAGTATCACCAGTGGAGGAAGAGAATATTATTGATTAGTGTGAAAAATTCTTGTTACCACACTTTCCATTGAACAACCTGTTGAATTTAATGTTAATAATGATGATGATAATTTTGGTGATATATGCATGATGGAGTGTCTGCAAGATTCAATACAAGGAGCTACTTCCACTGATATCCTATATGCCAAAACTCCAAAAGAATTTTGGGATTGCACCAGTAAACTATTTTCCTTACCTCCTATAGTTAATGCTGATGTTGATATGGCTCAATCATTTTAGCTCCCAAATCACGACTTCTAATATTTAAGGTCATTAATAATAAAAATGTATGATGGTGGAATCCCATCAGAAGAGGATAGGAAATTATTGATGAATGTTGTCATGGAATAAGAAAAGGAATCTAACCTTTGCAATAGGAAAGTCAAGGGACCTGCCCCTACTCCCAAGCCAATGATTCCTCTCTTGACCAATATCCCTAATAATTCTCCTAAGAAAACCATGCCAAATAAAGGCCCTATTTTTTCATCAAAGACAAACACCCCCACATTTTCTCAAGCAATGAGGGAGACTATCCCATTAGAAAAAAAATCACCCTTACCCCTAATATAACCTTTCCCAAATATACAACATGTGACATGGCCCAAATCTTGAGTCAAATAAAAATCATAGTCCCAGTTGTGGAATTATTAAAAATTCCTGAGCATAGAAAGAGGGCATTTAAATATTTAGGATTAAAGGAGGATACAATTTTCAAGGAAAAGAGTACAAATAATGTGTTGGTTCCTCCTACTATAGCTGAAATTGAAACAACATAAGACCAAGAAAATACAAAAGAACCCTCGGAAGTATATTTGGTTACTTCCTTAGTTGAATCACAATTGGATGTGGATCCTTTTTTACCATTATGATAGTCAATGAACGAATTCTCCACAATTGCATGTTTGATTTAAGAGCCTCATATAATATCATGCCTCTAGAGGTCATGAATGAATTAGACATCAAGATAATAACAACATCTGGGAAATGATTTGCCATGGATCCAAGAGAAGTACCGATTGTTGGGTCTGTCAGAGGTTTAGTGGTACAACTTAGAGCCTATCTTGTCAAGTACTTAACCATGAATATGGTTATAGTTGACTTCCTTGCTAAATGGGGCATGTTATTATCAAGAAAGTTATTTTCCAGTGTAGGAGGCAATGTGCAGATGGACATATCCTATGCCTCTATACCATTGGAAGGGAAGTTAGTCAAGCTGCATAAAGAAGAGAAAATTCTCCATCTTATTGAGGATCCCATGAATTCCTCTTATGAGGTATTGTTTGTTGATACAAATTTGGGTAATTTCATACGCTGTGCATATTTTGAGGATAATTGTATGGATATTAATGCACACCTTGAATATATTAATGTACCATGGACCATGATTTTTTATGGAGCATGTTCCAATATTGGAAATGGAGTTGGGGTGGTTTTTTATTTCTCTAAATCAACGTTCCTTTAATTTATCTTTCAAATTTAAATTTGAATGTACTAAAAACATTCTTGAATATGAGGAATTTCTCCTCGGTTTGAGAGTTACATGGACACATGGGATTAAGAATATCATTGCCAAAGGAGATCTTGAATTATTTGTAAATCACGTTAGAAAACTATATGCAACTAAAAACTAAAGGATGAGATAATATAAGCATGCAGTTTGGGGTCTCATAAAATTATTTGATTCTTTTAATATCCTTTATCATGAGAGAACTAAAAATGTAGAAAATGAGAAATTGGTTGTCTTATCCTCTCAGTATGATAATGAGACAATGTCTTGTTACTATAATTATGAAGTAGAAGTGCTAGTCAGACCTTCATTACCTGACAACATTCAACATTGGAAAGTTTTTTAGGATGATGCCTAGATTCAGAGGTTCTTAAATTGTAAATATGAGTTCAAAAATCATCTCATTAACTTATAACATATGGTGGTTTTATGTGAAGGAAATGATACCCTCTTTTGAAAATATATAATTCAATTGAAAACAAATACTATTCCTAAAAGACTTGTTAGCCTTGAGTCAAATTTTGATAGTGCAAACCGAATTATGAGTAAACCCATCCATGCACCCAGAGATGTTATAGAGTGAAACTTGGGAACTTCTCAAATCCCAAGAAAGGTTTTGTTAGGGAGTAGCATGAATAAGGAAGAAAGGTAAGCTTACACCACGTTTCTAAAAAAAATATCAAGATTTACTTGCATGGTCTTACTCTGAACTAAAGGTTTAAAAAGAAGACATTTTTCAACACAAGATACCATTAGGTCATCATACCAAGCCCTTCAGGAAAAATCAGAGGCCTATCAACCCCCTTCTTACAACCAAGATGAAAGAAGAGTTGAAAAATCTACAAGATGGTGGGATAATCCAACGCACTAGCTAATCTTCTTGGGTGGTGAACTTGGTGCCAGTAAGAAATAAAAATGGGGATATTAGAATTTATGTAGATTTCAAAAATCTAAACAAAGCACCAATAAAGGATAATTAACCATTACATAATATGGATAATATGTTACAAAAGGTAACATGATCTGAGGTGCTGTTTATATTGGATGGTTTCTTAGGTTACAACCAGGCGGTGGTAAAATAATTAGAACAATTCAAAATTGCTTTCAATACCCCATGGGGAACATACGTATATGTTAGAATTCCTTTTGGACTAATGAATGCTGGTGTAACCTTTTAGAGAGATATGTATGCGGCATTTTCTGAGTGACCATTTGGGGCACCTTAAAAATATATTGATTAGGTGTAGAGAATATGGGATTTAATTGAACCCAAAGAAGTTCCACTTTGGGGTGCAGAAGGCAAAAATGTTAGGACATATAGTGTCACAAGGAGTGATGATAGATCCTGAAAGGGTAGAGGCCATTGAAAAGGTTCTTGTCCCCATGTCTAAAAAGGGTATCCAATCCTTCTTTGGAAAAATAATTTTTTAAAGAAGATTTATGTCCAACTTTTTAAAGATCACTCTTCCTATTACAATCATGCTATAAAAGGATAAATTCATCAAGTGGGAAGGAGCTTTCCAGGCATTCAAATTTATAAAGGAGGCACTCAATATTGCCTCCATCTTAACCATTTTTGACTATAGAAAGTTGTTCCGGATGTTGTATTTTGCCTCAAAAAATACAATTGCTTACGTATTACTAAAGGATGAAGAGGGGCATGAAAAACCCATTGCATTTTTAGCAAGGCCTTATAGGGATTTGAGTTGAAATACTCCATTATGGAGGAACAATATTTTGACTTGGTGAAATCCACTAAAATTTTTAGACCATACATTTCAAGTTCCAAAATCATAGCTTATGTGCCTCATACAATGGTAAAAGACATTCTATCACAATTTGGATATGTCAAGCAAGAGGTGTAGGTGGGTAAATAAGCTCCAAGAGTATGATATGGAGATTCATACCAAAAAGCTGGTTAGGGGTTTGGGCTTAGCAAGGTTGATGACAAAAAGTAATTTACAAGTGGTCGAGCTACATGATATTGAAGAGGATGAACAACATCCCCATGAGAGGATACAAAATTCAACCTGGTACAAAGACAGTCTACTACCTAAGGAACTTAAATTTCCCTACTCATATGGACAAGAATAAGAGAAGAACACTCAATCTAGTATCCTATAAATACATCTTTACTGATCATGGATTGTCTTAGAAGAACCTAGAGGGAGTTCTATTAAGATGTATTATATAAGAAGAGGCACCTAAGATGATTTCTGAGTTTCATGGAGGAGTATGTGGAGGCCATTTTTCTGGGAGATTTACTTCTCACAAAATTATAAGGGTAGGATA
The DNA here is from genome assembly GCA_019776745.2 of Taxus chinensis. Classification (NCBI taxonomy): domain Eukaryota; kingdom Viridiplantae; phylum Streptophyta; class Pinopsida; order Cupressales; family Taxaceae; genus Taxus; species Taxus chinensis. The sequence goes on from CM034149.1 coordinate 48,977,225, forward strand.
TTGGTGGCATTCATTGATCAAAGACACTTCCTTGTTGGTTTGAAAAGGTGAAAGTTGTCATTTATTTTCTGGAAGACTGAAATATTCTAGGGCCCTACCCCTGTATCATGTGTCGGTGGAAGCCCCATTCAAATAGTGGGGAGTGGATTTTATTGGTGAAATATTAGACTCTTCAAGTGCTAGTCATAAGTGGATATTGGTAGCCACTTATTACTTTACCAAATGGGTTAAAGCCATTCCCATCAAGAAGGTAACTCATCAAGTAGTCACAGATTTTATTCTCAATAACATAATATGTAGATTTAGGGTTCCTGCCAAGGTAGTTGCTGACAATGCCATGAGATTCATAGTTAAACCATTGGAAACAATGTACCGTGAGTATGGTATTACTTTGGCTTATGAATCAAATTATAATCCCCAAGGAAATGGCCAAGAAGAATCAAACAATAAGAATCTACTTAAAATCCTTAGAAGAAAATTAGAGACAACTAAGAAGAAATGGGGTGAATAGCTCAAGTTTGCATTATGGGCAGAAAAAGTTACCACTAAGAGGTCTACTGGCAAGAGCCCATTTTAATTATTCTATTGAGTTCAAGCTTCTTACCCCTACACTTACAAATTTCCACCTATCATTTCATATAATAATTTGAATATGGGGAAGATGTGAGTCCATATGAGATAAGGATCAATAAAATTATGGAGTTGGACAAGGAAAGACGAGAGTCCCACTAAAGACATGTCAAGTTTAGAGAAAAATCAAGAAAATATTTGACAAGAAGGTCACTCCAAGAGTTTTCAATGTCGGAGACCTAGTCCTGTTATGAGACAATAGACATGAAGACAAGGGAAAACATGGAAAATTTGATGCCCTGTGGATGGGACCCTATTCTATTGACATTAGGATTGGAGAACATAATTTATTTTTGAAGGAATTAGAAGGACATTTTCTGGAGTTTCTTATTAATGACATGCATCTCAAACACTTATTAGATTGAGCCAAATGATCAGGTACGATTTTTATATAGTGTACATATTTGGTGTTGTTTTTTGTGTGTTTTGTTTATGTTTATGTTTCCATTTTTGTGCTCTCATCTAAAGTGACCAGGTTCTTTTGGTTATCAATTTATCTATGACCTATCATGTATCTGTTTAAAATACCATGTGTGTTTTTCCTCATGACTCCTTACCCAATGGATTAGGCACCTAGTCTATTTTTTGAGATATTTTTTAGTTCTTATGGTACCCACAGTGGGTACTCATCCCTAAGATGGGGCCAATATTGGTGGTCATTTTGAGCCATGTTATTAATAAATCTGAGTCTTCCTAGAAATTTCCCCATACCATCTAAGGACTTAGATTTACATATGTTAGCTAAGAACTAAAGCTTTTTGAGTATCCATGATCACTCCTTCCCATAACTTTAAATAAATTGAAGATGGACATGACCATTCAATTATAAGGAGACTGTAGTACACTAACTTGGTAAAATGTGGAATGAATAAGTTAATGTTTTACAGATTTCTCCAAACTGTGAAAGGATAAAAAATCAAATCATGACTAAGGAAGAATTATTGAATGGTTTATAATCATTCAAATTGACTTAGTCTTACAAGTTGAAACAAGAAAAGATACTACAGGATGACTGGTTTTAAGAAATGAGGGAGTGTGGTTTCATGAAAAATTTGCGGCACACTAGTTTAGTATTATGTGGGTTTGTAAAAAAGGTTGTCACCCTGTGGGTTTCTGGAAAAAAATGCGGCACACTAATATAGTATTCAATGGATATATCAGGAGATTGAGACTCTACAGATTCTAAAATCCACGTGACACTCAGAAATCCAAAAAAGGCCACAGAACATGAAAGGATAGATAAAAGTAAAATCCACATAAATACATAAAAAGAGCATCTCCCATTAGTACATCCCATCATGGGTATTTAAGTGTAGACACCAAAATCAGGTCATACTACCCTTATAACCCTGTTAATTAAATTAACCATACCTTACCTATTCATATCCCATAGTGCACATGATTAATTAAATTAATTACTTTAATTAATTTAATTAACATCCTCACTTGACCACCTCACCCAGCCAAATTACTTAGCCACCTCACCCCATGACCCACTCAAACCCCATTAATGGCCTAAGACCAAGTCTAATCATATCCTAACCAACTAGGACTTAGTCTAAACCTAAACTTAACTCTTATAAACAAACCTAAGAGGAATATTACTCATTCCTCTGTGGTTTATCACTTGAGACTCGGATGAAGATTAAAGACCACGCCAAAAATAGAAACAATTAGGCTATTTTTGGCTAACCTAGATATTCCTGCCTTAATCGACACTGGTTATACCTCAACCGATGTCAATCCCCTAACCGTCATTTGTTAGATCAAATAAATTTTCAAAAGCCTTTGCTGAGGTTGGTCATTCGATTCAGGATCTCATGTGAACAGATACTTGGAGCACTTGGATTTTCCAAAGCACTCAAGAAAAGGGAAACACACAAGAACACTACCAATAACCATTAACATCTATCATCATCTTCACGATCACAAATAAAAATAGATAAGCACGTAGGTTCAAACTATCGTGACCTCTACAGCTGACTTGTTTTCTAACCCGTCTAGTTTCCAGCCAACTAATCCTTCTTCTTCCCAATTACCTATTAATTCATCTATTCCAGCTACACACATATCCAATACCGTCCCTTAGAAGGTGTTTTTCAATGCCTCACTCTGGGGGAATACCACTTATACAACATACACACAATCCTTACTCCTCAAGAGTATGATAACCTATGCCAACATTCTTGTTATGACCATCGCATAGGCGAGGTATTCCCTTATGGTCCTCCCTACCTTAGCACCAATTTAATGTATGGGGGACTTGTTACTTGCACTTATTCACCCGAGCCATCTTCCCAAACATGACCATTTTCATCTGACCTCCAATCTCTCACCAACCGCCACTTTGCCCACATGTTCCTTCACTGCTGTGCATGGAAAGGCTTTGGCTTTGGGCTCTATGAACATGGTTTTCATACTGTCATCTCGTGTACCACATGTAACACAAAGACCAAAGTGGTACTGGCTTTGCCAAACCATCTTCCAAGAAGGCCCGCATCGACCTCATTGAGGACAAAAAACATTCTACACCCTGTTCACCAATGTCACTGCCTTCACACATGGAGTCTATAGATCCCAAATCTATTCCTCCTAATTATTTTTCATGAACACCATTTACCTAGGACCTCTGACTTATCAACGTGATAGAAAGGCTCCGTCTTCTCTTCCCTTTCCTATATCCTGACATGATCAATGATGATACACCATTTATTAACGTCATTCAATATCAGGATGACGAGTCTATCCTCACCTACCTTAGTGTGGAAGATTCTTATATTCAACTGTCATTTCCTTCTGAGATGCAAACCATGTTGAATGAGTTTACCATCAAAATCAATATTACCACTTGAGATGACCCACACATTCTAAAGATTGGTCAATCTTTAGATGCTACTAAACATGAAGATTTCACTTCTTTCCTTTAGGATTATAGCAATGCCTTTGCTTGGTCCTATGTTGATATGCCCGGTATTGACCCAAACATTGTGGTCCATAATATCTTAACAGTTCCTGAAGCCAAATGCGTAAAATAGAAGCTGTGAAAAAATGCATCCTCACATTTCCCTTCTTGTCAAAGAATAACTTCAGCACCTTCTCTTAGTTTCCTTCATCCTACCCATTGATTATCCCCAATGGATTTCTAACATTGCTCTTGTCACAAATGTAATAGGAAGACTCCACATTTGCACAGATTTCCGTGACCTAAATGTAGCTTGCCCCAAAGATAACTTTCCTCTACCTAGTATTGACCAATTAGTTGATCTTACGACTGGTCATGAGATGTTATCACTCATGGATGGTTTCTCGGGTTATAACTAAATATTACTTGCCCAAGAAGATCAACACAAAACCACCTTCATCACTCCTTGGGGAACCTTTTGCTATCGAGTCATGCCCTTTGGCCTTAAAAACCCTGGTTCTACATATCATCAGGCTATGACCTATATCTTCAATTACATCATGCATCGTATATTGTAAGATTACAGATGACCTTCTTTCCAAATCAAAACATCAAGCCAAACACCTTAAAGTCCTAAAGGTAATTTTTGACCGTCTCATCAAATATTGTTTTCGCCTTCAACCAAAGAAGTGTGTCTTCACTGTTCTCTCAGGAAAGCTCCTTGGATTTATCATTTCTTTACATGTCATATAAGTCTATCTTGCTAAAATCAAGGCTATTCTTGAAATGCCTTTGCCTACTAACCTTCTCCAAATTTTTATTTTGCAAGGTAAGTTGCAATCTATTCATTGTTTTATTTTGAAGCTTCCTGACTGCTGCCACCCATTTCATCATCTCCTCAAAAGAGGAAATCTCTTTCAAATGGGATAATAAATACCACAAAGAATTGGAGGCCTTAAAAAAATACATTCTCCAACCACATGTACTTGTTCCTCATAAGGATAACCAACCATTTTACCTTTACATTTCTTCTACGGATCATTCCTTGGGGGCCATGCTCGCCCATCGCGACAATCAACACCGGGAGCAAGTGGTTTATTACATAAGCTATACCATTTTGGACTATGAGACCAGATACACCCATGCTGAAAAACTCTTCTTAGCCTTAGTTTTTGTTTCCACTAAACTTCGTCATTACCTACTCAATCAAAAAATCTTTGTCGTCACCAATACTGACCCCTTACATTACATGTATGATAAGCCCTACCAACATCAACGTGCTGCACATTGGATAATGATTCTCATAGACCTTGACCTTGAATTCATCCATCAAAAATATATCAAAGGTCAAACTATCGCTGACCAACTTGCAGACACACCCCTCTCTAAAAATTAATCCTTTAATTTTGATTTCCTGGATGAGTCCATTGCTACCCTCTCTTTGGATGATGCCATTTACCAAATGACCTTATTCTTCGACGGTTCCAAATGTCAGCATGGGGGTGGTAGGCATTATCCTTATTCCTCTTGATGGTGAACTTATGCCACTATCTTTCAAAATAGATTTTGATTTTACTAACAATATCATTGAATATGAAGCACTCGTATTAGGTCTCCAAACCACCATTTCCTTAGATGTTAAATCCATTAATATCTTCAGTGACTCTCAACTGGTGGCAAATCAAGTTAATGGTATATACCAGTGTCATAACAAAATAATTCAAAAGTATAAACATCATGTAGACATTATTTTCACTACCTTTAACCGTTATGAGCTTCAAACCACTCCATGTTCCACTAAATTTTTTTCGGATACCATGGCCTGACTTGCTTCTTAGATTCCCACCTTGCCTTTCGACTCAAAAATATTTGTTACAGTACAAAGGATGCAATCACCTTCCTATAGAGATGTCAACCTCGTTGGATCCATTACATCTGACCCACGTGACCTTTAGTATAAGCAATTTATAGAATTGCTTTCCCTGTCGATTCTACCTCCTGACCTTACTCGTAATGGGCAACGTGCCTTTCTCAAAAGTGTTTCTCACTATTTCATCATGGGTGGCCTTATTTATAAATGTGGCTTTGATAGTATCCTCTTACGATGCCTTACAAGTTCTGAAATTACTTACACCATTAAGGAGGTTTGCGGTGGAATTTGTGGAGGTCATTTTAGTGGCTTGGCTATCGCCAAATGCATTCTTTGTCTGGGATATTATTAAACCACCCTCAACCATGATTTTTGTGACTATGTAAAATGTTGTGTGAAATTCTAGCAACATTACTCTTCATCACACACCTAGTCATGCCTTATAGTTCACACGAGATCTTTGGCCTTTCTCTCAATGGGGTTTAGATCTTGTTAGAGTGATCAATCTTCATTCTTCACAACGACATCAATGGATTATTACCACAACTGAATACTACACTAAATGGGTAGAAGCCATCCCCCTCATCTCTATAAAAGCTAAGAAAATTTGTGAATTCATCAACCATCACATTATTTGTTGTTTTGGTGTCCTGCACCGCCCCATAACTGATAATGGAAAAAATTCAAAAATAAAAACCTACTGAAACTTTTTGATGCCTTTGGCATTAAAATTAGTTTTTCTTCACCTTACTACCCACAAAAAAATGGCCAAGATAAATCAACATACAAAACCTTAAACAAAATTCTTATGAAGGTGGTTGACGATACGGGAAAGGATTGCCACACACACATTCCTTTCACTTTATGAGCTTACCGTACTATGATTCGTACCTCAACTGCGGCTACATATTTTTCTCTGGTTTATGGTATATAGGCTATCTTGCCTCTCAAAGTCCAGATTTCATCTATTTGTATTTCACTCAAAGATATGCTTAATGATGATGACTTTTGCCAAGACCATTTGGCACAACTTGTGTTGTTAGATGAATGTTGTCTTAATGTGTCCATCCCATAAACCTCTGGGTCAAAATCCCGCCCATATGAGAAAAACACATTTCCTGGTATATCGGGCATGTTTTAAGGCCAATTTTTTTTCTTGGGGGCTACGCCCCCGATCCCCTGCTACCGGGGACTACCGCACTTGGACCCCCACTCAGGGCCTGACCCAGCCCCAAAATTTGGCGAGACAACTATGGAAAGTGTAAAGTACTCTTAGTGTATAGTATTCAACACTTTCTCACATGAAAATAGGCTCCACAACCTAACAATCCACCACTTGGAGACTAGTTCTCAACCCTTCACTATTTTCCATGAAGACCAAACAAAGTTGAACATAGCTTCAGTTTTTCCCTTGTGACCACCTTGGTCATCATGTCTGCAGGATTCTGACTGGTATGAATCTTCTCCAACTTGAACTTCTCTTCCTCCAAATTTGTCCTAATGAAATGGTACCTTAACTATATATGCTTCATCCTAGAGTGGAAAGCAAAGTTCTTAGCTAGGTGTATAACACTCTGACTATCACTATGTAACTTTCCTTCCTCTTGCTTATGCCTCAACTCCTCAAGAAATTTATGTAACTAAATCATTTCTTTGCTTTCCTCTGTGGAAGCAACATACTCAGCCTCTATGGTTAACAAATCCACCAACTTCTGTAGTCGTGAAATCTAGCTCACTGTTGTCCCACCTACAGTGTAAACATAACATGTCGTGCTCCTCCTATTGTCTACATATCCAGCCATATTTGAATCTACATGACCACACAAAGTGGTGTCTGATCCATTATAGCAAAAAGTTGTCCCCATGGTCCCTCTCAAATACCGAAGGATCCACTTTACTGCCTGTCAGTGATCTCTACCTGGATCACTCATAAATCTACTCACCACACCCACTGCATGGGAAATATCAAGCATGGTACACACCATGGCATACATCAAACTTCCAACCATTGATGAGTAAGGTACCTTGGACGTCTTGTTTCTCTCCTACTCTGTCTTGGGACATTGCTCCTTTGATAACTTGAAATGGTCTGCCAAAGGAGTCTCAACCGGTTTAGCATCCTGCATATGAAACCTCTCCAAGACCTTCTCAATGTACTCTTCATGAGATAAAGTCATCTTCCGTTCCTTTCTATCTCGAGATATCCTCATACCAAGGATTTGTTTGGCTACTCCCAAATCCTTCATAGCAAAGGATTCACTTAGCTGACTCTTGAGTACTTTTATTTCCTGCATGTTTTTACCTGCAACCAACATGTCATCCACATACAGACAAAAGATAATATAACCGCCATCCTCAAATTTATTTGTATACATGAAATGGTCAGAATGACATCTATATAACCTTGCTCCATCATGAAGCTATCAAATTTCTTATACCATTGACGTGGAGCTTGTTTCAAGCCATACAAGCTCTTCTTCAGTTTGCACACCATCTCCTCTTTACCTTTGACCTCATAGCCCTCTGGTTGTTGCATATATAGTTCCTCCTTCAAATCACCATGGAGAAATGTAGTCTTTACATCAAGTTGTTTTAAGTGCAAGTCTTCTACTGCAACTATTCCTAGAATAATTCTAATAGAAGTCATTTTTACTATAGGAGAAAAAATCTCATCAAAATCTATACCTTTTTTCTGTGCAAACCCCTTGACCACCAACTAGGCCTTGTATCTTTTCTTACCTCATTCTTCCTCTTTGAATATGAACACCCAATTGTTATGTAATGCTATTTTTCCTTCAAGTAACTTCACCAAATCCCATGTCTGGTTCTCCATGAGAGCCTGATGCTCCTCATCCATGGCTTGCTCCCACTTATTCCTGGCATCTACTTGTATTACTTCATCAAATATCTCTGGCTCTCCACTATCAGTGAGTAATACATAATAAAGAGAAGGAGAAAAATGTTCAGGTTATCTTCTTACCATAGAAGATCTTCTCAATATAGGAGTTTGGGGTTCCTTTTGAGGAGGTTCCTGAACTGATTCATGTGTCACTTTCCCATTTGGAAGATCCTATACTGTTGCATATTCTTTCTTGGATTCTTCCCTGTTTTCCTGCAACTGCTACTTATACATGACTTTATCATTAAAGACCACATCCCTAAATTGAATGATTTTCTTGTCCTTAATACTCCAACATTTAGATCCAAAGTCATCACCACCATAACTAATGAAAGTACATTTTTCTGATTTAGCCTCTAGCTTGGTCCTATCATCCTCGTCTATATGGAAAAACACCTTACATCCAAAGAATCTAAGAAATGAATAATCAAATTTCTTACCATACCAAGCCTCCTCAGGTATTCCTCCATCCAAGGCACTTGAGGGTCCTCTGTTTATCAAGTACACAACTGTGCTCACCACTTCTGCCCAAAAATAAAGAGGCAGTCCTGCATGTAACCTCATGCTCCTAGCACATTCCATTATTGTTCTGTTCATCCTTTCTGACACCCCATTTTGCCACAGATTTCCTGGAACCATCTTTTTCCTGTGAATTCCATTCTTAGAATAGTAATCATCAAATTCATTACTATAATACTCCCCTCCATTATCTGACCTGATACATTTTCACTTAAGAGTTGTTTCATTCTCTACCAAGGCTTTCCATTTAACAGAAGTGTCAAATACATCAATTTTTTTTTCTAATACAATAAACCCAAACTTTCCTTGTTGCATCATCAATAAAAGTAACATAATAACTTGAACCCCCAAGAGATGATACCTGAGCCGGCCCCCACACATCAGAATGCATCAATTCTAACTTACTTTCTTTCTTTGTAGGGCCAACCTTGAGAAACCTTACTAGCTTCTATTTCCCATATATGCAGTCCTCAAAGAACTCCAAACCTATTTATGTATATCCAAGAAAATCCTTCTTTATGATCTCCATGCCCTTATGGCTCATATGACTAAGCCTATAGTGAAAAAATGTGGTATCTACTTTTGAAGCCACAAGATTACAAACATTAGTGGTATAAGTGGTTAAATACAAGGTTCCAACCTTCTTACCTCTTACCACCACAAGAGAACCCTTGGTAACCTTCCAAGAGTCCGCTGTAAATATCACAATACAACCATCACTTCCCAACTACCCTACCGATATCAAATTTCATCTTAATGTAGACACATGTCTGGCATCCTTCAATAGCCAAGTATTCCCATTTTGCATCTTAACCTAAAAAGAACCTTTTCCAACTATGCTGCAAGGCTCATCATCACAGAGAAAAACATGCCCAAAATCTCCTTGAACATAATCAACAAAATAATGCCTATGTGGAGTAGCATGGAAAGAAGCCCCCAAATCTAAAACCCAAGATTTAGTAATATTGTGCAAAGAAAGAATCAAAGCATCCTGACATACATTACCCATTGCCACATTTTCCTCCTTATTTTCTTCTTGTCCTGAAGCTCCCAACAGTCCTTCTTTGCATGTCCAGACTTTCCACAGTGCCAACATACTATCTTGATTTTGGATTTTGACCTTGCCCGATCCTTTGATTTTCCATGGCTTCCTCTATTCTTCTGTCTCCCTCTAGTTTCCACTATCAAAGCATTCCCTGAAGTAGAAGATTTCCCAGAGATTTTTCTTCACATTTCCTCTCTTAGAATCACCCCTATAACATCCTCAAACTTTAACTTTGAGTTAGCTAGAACCAAGTTGCTTACAGCCATTACCAGGCTATTCCATCTCTTAGGTAAAGAGCACATAACTAATAAATAACTAACTTCTTCATCAAATTCTATTGTAACCAAAGCTATCATATTTATAACCGTATTAAAATTAGTTAGATGATCTACTATTGAACCATTCTAAGAAATCTTCATATTAAATAAATTTTTCATTAAAAATATCTTATTTGAGGCAAAGGGTGTTAGGAATTAGAGAGCAAATACGTGAAAACAATTCCTCAAACCACAGCAGTAGGAAACTATATAGCAGAATTATACTTGCAGAAATATAACAACATAAATGAATAATGCACAAAAGAAGACAAGACAAGATTTAATGTGGTTCACCCAATGTGGGCTACGTCCACCAAGAACTCGCTCAAATTTTATTATCAACAAGAGTAAAACAACTCTCATAGTCTTCTCTCAGTTATGAACTCAAAATAGAATTCCAAAGATGCTAAACCACAATTGACACCCAATTGCTTAACCTTGATCACTCTTGATCATCTCTTGATCTCTAAGACTTAAGACCTCTTGAACACTCAAGATATCTTCAAGATACCCTAACACCTCTATTTATTGGATTACAATCCTTCTAAGAAGCCATAAAGCCGACCCTAGAAGATTGAAAGTTGCGATATTTCAACTTCCCACGGCTGGAAAAACAACGTTGACATCCAATTAACAACATGTTAACAACAACATTGCAGCAACATTATAACAACGTCACAGCAAATGACTGCAGAATACTCCTGAAGTCTCCAAACTTAACTGTTTGAGCTCCAACACTTCAACATTGATTCAAGAAAACCAAAAATAGGCTCCACACCCCAACAATCTCCCACTTGGAGACTATTTCCACTAAGCAAAGTTCTTAACCCTTCATTATCAACCATGAAGGCCAATCAAAGTTGAACACAAATTCAAATTCTTCCTTGTGACCACCTTGGTCATCATATCTATAGGATTCTGAATGGTATGAATCTTTTCCAGCTTTAACTTATCTTCTTCCTAAGTTGTCCTAATGAAATGATATCTCAGTTAAATGTGCTTCGTCCTAGAGTGGAAAGCAGAGTTTTTTGCCTAATGAATAGCACTCTGACTATCACTGTGTAGTCTCCCAACTTCCTACTTATGACCTAACTCATCAAGAAATTTCTATAGCCAAATCATCTCCTTGCTTGCCTCTGTGGCAGAAACATACTCAACCTCTATGGTTGAAAAAGCCACAACCTTTTGTAACCATGAAATCCAACTCACTACTGTATCACCAACCATAAATATGTAACCTGTCATGCTCCTCTTACTGTCCAAATCTCCTGCCATATCTGAATCTACATATCCATGTAATGTAGTGTCTGATCCACTAAAACAAAATGTTTCTCCGATGGTCCCTCTCAAATACCGAAGGATCCACTTTACTGCCTGCCAGTGCTCTCTACCTGGATCACTCATAAACCTGCTCACTACTCCCACTGCATGGGAAATGTCAAGCCTAGTGCATACCATAGCATACATCAAGATACAAAATACTGATGAGTACGGTACCCTGGACATCTAGATTCTATCCTCCTCAGTCTTAGGACTCTGCTCCTTTGATAATTTAAAGTGACCTGCCAAAGGAGTACCAACCGGTTTAGTATTTTGCATACTAAACCTCTCCAAGACATTCTTTATGTACTCTTCTTGAGATAATACCAACTTCCTCTCCTTACTGTTTTGAGTTATTCTCATACCAAGGATTTGTTTTGCTGCCCCCAAATCCTTCATAGCAAAGGAGTCACCTAGCTGCTTCTTGAGTACCTTTATTTCCTGCATGTTCTTCCCTACAACAAGCATATCATCTACAAACAAGCACAAAATAATATAACTACCATCAAGAAACTTCTTTATGTACATGCAATGGTCTGAATGACACCTGGAGCAACCCTACTCCTGCATAAAATTGTCAAACTTCATGTACCACACCATGGAGCTTATTTCAGGCCATACAAGCTCTTCTTCAATTTACACACTAACCTCTCCTTCACTTTGACCTCATAACCTTGTGGCTGCTACATGTACAATTCCTCCTCCAACTCACCATGAAGGAATGCAGTCTTCACATCCAACTGTTCTAAGTGCAGGTCTTCTACTGCAACTAAACCAAGAATAGTCCTAATAGAAGTCATTTTAACAACTGGAGAAAAAATTTCATCAAAGTCTATACCTTTCTTCTGTACAAATCCTTTGACCACCAACCGGGCCTTGTATCATTTCCTGCCTCCATCTTCCTCTTTGATTCTATACACCCACTTATTCTGTAATGCTCTCTTGCCCTCGGGTAGCTCCACTAGATCCCAAGTCTAGTTTTCCATAAGAGATCTATGTTCTTCATCCATGGCCTACTCCCACTTCTTCCTGGCATCCACCTGCATTACTTCCTCAAATTACTCTGGCTCTCCAATGTCAGTGAGAAATAAATAATTCAAAGATGGACTAAATCATTCAGGTTCCCTTCTTACCGTAGAAGACCTTCTCACCTCAGGAGTTTGGGCTTCCTGATGAGTAGGTACCTAAAATGGCTATGCTAGAACATGTTGTACCTAAATTGGGCCCTTGGACACCTTGCTATCCGCAATGTCCTCTAACACTGTGTATTCTTTCTTTGCCAACTGATCTTTATACATGATTTTTTCATTAAAGATAATATCTCTAGACCGAAATACTTTCTTATCTTTAAGACTCCAAACACGGAAACCAAAATCATCTACACCATATCCAACAAAGGTGCATTTCTCAGACTTAGCCTCTAACTTGGTCCTATCATCTTTATCAATGTGAACAAATACCTCACATCCAAATACTCTAAGAAATGAGTAATCAATTTTCTTTCCAGACCAAGCCTCCTCAGGTATACCTCTATCCAAGGCCATAGAGGGTCCTCTATTAATCAGATAAACAACTGTGCTTACCGCTTCCACCCAAAACATGAGTGACAACCTCACATGTAACCTCATGCACCTAGCATGCTCCATGATTGTCCTGTGCATTCTATCAGACACTCTATTTTCCTGTGGAGTATTTGGAACCGTTCTTTTCCTGCGGATGCCATTTACCAAACAGTAATCAATAAATTCATTTCTACAATATTCCCCTCCATTATCCAACCTAAGACATTTCAACTTGAGACCTATTTCATTCTCAACCAAGGCTTTCCATCTTTTGAAAGTTTCAAACACATCATATTTCTTTCTAATGCAATATACCCAAACTTTTCTAGTTGCATCATCAATGAAAGTGACGTAATAACATGAACCACCAATAGAGTTTACCTTAGCTGGCCCCCATACATCTGTATGCACTAACTCCAACTTACCCTCCTTCTTGGTAGGTCCAACCTTGAGGAATCTCACCTGCTTCTATTTCCCATAAACACAATCCTCACAGAAGTCCAAATCTAACTCCTTTAATTTAGGTAACCTATCCTTTATAATATGCATGCCCTTATGACTCATATGACTGAGTCTCTGGTGCCATAAAGTTGCATCTCCATCTACAACAACTAAAATACAATAATCAACACCACTAGTTAAATACAAAGTACCAGTTTTCTTACCTCTTGCAACCACAAGAGCTCCCTTGGTAACCTTCCAAGAATCCACTGTAAAACTAACCGTATAACCATCACTACCCAGCTATCTCGTTGATATCAAGTTCCACCTCAACTTAGGCACATGCCTGACGTCCTTAAGTAGCATGTGTTCCCATTCTACATTTTCACCTGAGCACAACCTTTCCCTACTATGCTGCATGGTTCATCATCACCAAGATATACATGTCCAAAATCACCTGCTGCCACATTTACCTATTTATTTTCCTCCTTGTTCTTCTTATCCCGAAGAGCCCATCAATCTTTCTTAGCATGAACAACCTTCCCACAGTGCCAACATTCTAACTTACTCTTGGACTTTGACCTTCCACGATCATTCAAATTCCCACGGTTACCTTTCCCTCTGTTCTTTTATCTCCCTCTACTCTCCACTGTCAAAGCATTTCCAGAAGTAGAAGAATCTCCGGTACTCTTCCTTCACATTTCCTCACTTAGGATCACACCTATTACATCCTCAAACTTCAGCTTTGAGTTATTAGAGACTGAATTACTTACAGCCATAACCAAGTTGTCCCAGATATCTGAAAAGGAGCACAAAATCAACAAATCCCTGACCTCATCATCAAAGTCAATTTTTACCGAGTTTAACATACTCACAACCGTATTAAATTCATTCAAATGATCAGCAACAGAACCATTCTCAGACATCTTCATATTAAATAAATTTTTCATCAAAAATATTTTATTAGAGGTAGAGGGTTTTTCATATAACTTCCCCAACACACTCATGATACCTTCCATGGTCTTCTCTTGTGATATGTTGAAAGCAACTGAAGATGCAAGGCATAAATGAATTACCCCGAGTGCCTTTCTATCCAGCAACTCCCAATCCTCATCCAACATGGCTGTAGGTTTCTTTTATTTTCTAGCCAAAGGAACATGGAGGTCCTTCTGATATAAGTAATCCTCCATTTTCATCTTCCACAAACCAAAGTTCTACCCATTGAAATTCTCAACCCTCGATCTGCCCTCATCTGCCATAGCTCCCACTCAAGCTAAACTTTCCCTGTGATTTACAACTTTAGCAAAAAACCACCAAAGCTCTGATACCAATTGTTAGGAATTAGAGAACAAATATGTGGAAACAATTCCTCAAACCACAGTAGTAGGAAACTATATAGTAGAATTATACTTGCAGAAATATAACAACATAAATGAATAATGCACAAAAGAAGACAAGACAAGATTTAATGTGGTTCACCCAATGTGGGCTACGTCCACCAAGAACTTGCTTAGATTTTATTATCAACAAGAGTAAAACAACTCTCACAGTATTCTCTCAGTTATGAACTCACAACAGAATTCCAAAGATGTTAAACCACATCTAAACCACAATTGACACCCAATTGCTTAACCTTGATCACTCTTTATCATCTCTTGATCATCTCTTGATCTCTAAGACTTAAGACCTCTTAAACACTCAAGATATCTTCAAGATACCCTAACACCTCTATTTATAGGATTACAATCCTTCTAAGAAGCCATAAAGCTGACCCTAGAAGATTGAAAGTCACGATCTTACAACTTCCCACGGCTGGAAAAATAGTCTCGACGTTGACAGCCAGTTAACAACAACGTCACAGTAAATGACTACAGAATACTCCTAAGGTCTCCAAACTTAACCATTCAAGCTCCAACACTTCAAAATTGATTCAAGAAGACCAAAAATAGGCTCAACGCCCCAACAGAGGGTTTTATTGTGAAATCTTCACATTTTGTTTTGGACTGTGTTTTATTGTGAAAATGTTGTGTGTATGTTTGTGGAAGCTTGTTGTTGTCATGAGTTGGATCACATATTTTATTGATTTTTGGTTGGAGATCAGGAGCTAATGAAGAATGATGGCTTCTCCTTTCATTGGATGTCTTGGTTGGGTGGAGAGCATTTCCTTTCACCTACCTTTGTTGTGATCAAAATTGGAAGAAAGAGAAGAATGCATGTTACTGTTCTGGAGCTGAGAAAAGACAATTTGACAATCCCTTGTGAAATGAAATCTAATTGTAGCCTTTCCCACTTGAAGTGGATGACCTTGTAAATGTTTGTAATGGAAATATTTTGTACTGACTGCAAGTGGAAATTTGAAATGTAAAAGAGTTATACCATGTATGCTGTTTTGGAAAGAATGTGAAAGAATGATACTGTTTTGTATACTGTACTTTGAAATCAAATGGAAAGGAGGTTGTATGAGTTTCATTAGAATTATTGGAATTTTTTACCTTGTTCATATGATATTCTTCAATTGGAAATTTATGTTTATCATGCACTAGGAAGTCCCTGTTTTGAAAGTGGAAATGTGCAACACGTGAAAAGAAAATGTATTATTTTGCCCTGTGTCAATAAATGATTTTTGAAAGGAATAAAAGAAAGAAGTTGTAAAGTTATCTATTGGAACAAACAAATGAATTTAATTCTTTTCTCAAATTGCATTGTAGTATTGAATCTGAACATTTCAATGTATTGTAATCTCTGTTTGAAAGGAAGAAATGCGTGCGAGAAAAATGCAGTATTTTGTCTTTTGGAAATGTGTAAAATTGGAAATCAAAATTGCATTTTAGTCTTGAATGGTTTGTTTTGAATCAACTAAAATGTGTTAGATTGGAATTGGAATGAATTTTAACACTTAGAAGATGAAAATGGAAAATAGATCCTTTAAGATTTGATCCTTGTTATTTGTAATTTCAAACTGGCAATTATCTAAACCAAAAATGCATAGTTCAAACCTGCAGCAATAAAATAACAAATTAAATAATTAAATTGAAGTGGTAGGGTCTAAAAAAATTCATCTGGACATTAATACTCAAGAAAATTTCTTAGAAAACTTAATAAAATTGGCTGGAACCATTTTACTGTCATTTTACAGTCGTTTTTCTGTCAAATGTTGGAAATTTCAAATTAAGCCTCAATAAAACAAATTAACCCTTGCAATCTATCCTAAATTCATCTAAGAACAATCCCCAATGTATATTTGACATGTTGAGAGAGGAAGAAGATCAAATTGAACAGATCTAATAATTTAAAATTTACCAGTTTGCACTGTAAAAGCCTGCATGCCGTTTTATTAAAATCGACCCTCTAAACCTTGTCAAAGTCCAAAATTATTGATTCCTTTGCAAAGAGGGCATCGAGAGATTTCCATAAATTCCTCATTTCCCAAAATTGAGCTTTCTATCAAAAGTTATGGCTTTTTGAAGTTTTGCTTCATTTTGGCTTCAAAAATTAATCTAACTGTTAAAAAGAAATTTTGGAAAAATTTCCCCCGTGGACCCGCCACCCCATTTTTTTCCCCGTTGCCACGTTTTGCGGGTTGAAAATTCAAACTTAACTTTTTTAAAAAAAATTAGGAAAATTTTCCAACTTTGCCCCGCATCTCCACCGTCCCACAACCAATCAAAAGTTGCCACGTGGGCTTGAGGGGCAACAACGGAGGCATGGAATCCATTTTGACCTTAGTGTTCTATAAAATTTTTGGGAAATTTTTTAAATTTTCCTCCACCTCCCCACCGACTCATAGCCAATCAGATGCTGGTACGTGGCATCACGAGGCACCGACAGAGAAGCAGGTGCGCTTGAAAACTTAAGCTTTTAAACCTTTTTGGCATAATTTCCTAAATCTCTCCATTGACCCGATGACCCACAGTTAATAAAATCATGACACATGGTGGAACCTGGGAGCAGCGGAGGCACACATGGATTTTAACCCCTTGTGTTTTTAAACATGAAAGTCTTAAATTCGAATGTGTCCCTGCAAGTCCATTTCCCCCGCACCAATCAAAGCTTGACACGTGTCCTCTTTGGGCTCATGGGTGCGTAAAGGAAAATCACACTTTTTCCTCGAAGAGGGAAAAAGTGCTAAAATTATCCTAGCTCTGCCGGTTCGCGCATGGGAAAATTTTCTTCCCTAGGCCCACAGGCTTGCCCTTGGGAAAATTTTCCTCCCAAGGTCCGTCGACTCATAACTTGAGTTTTATGAGGAGTTAGGAGGACTTCTTTATATCATTGGAAAGGTGAGAAAATATCCTATCTAATGGAAATGATTTAGGAAAGTTTTTAATGTGTTATATTTAAAAAAAATTAGGTTGAACCTTTTAAGCTTGTTAGAGAGTGGGTATGGTGAGGAATTTCCCTCTGAACCTATTGAAACTTCTAACCCTAAATCTAGACCTTATGACCTCTAATAATTATTAATAAAAGAAAAGTATATTCTAGTAGATTAAAATTGTTCCAGAATTTGTTAGTGACAACTGTTGTCTTGTAACATGGTTGTAGATTATTTAATAAAAAAAATTATTCCATAATTTTCCTAACTAATCCTAGGTTGTTCTTGGGTCTTAAGGGGGTTATTTTAGTGGGTGTTACACTTGGTATTAGAGTTGCGGGTTCAAATCTTGGACCCTTAGGCACACTAGAAAACTTGAGACATGAATTGTAAACCTAGCAAACTTTTGAATCTAAGAAAACAAACTTGTTTGAAAATTGAAAAAGAAATGCGTATGAAGAAATATTACATTACTCTGTTCATTTGAACTACCAAAATTAAAATAATAAAAAAATAATAAGTTGTTTGAATTGTTGTGCTCACTCAGTGGCATTTTTTCTGAACCCGGGTAACTAAGAATTTCAAAATAAATTTAATTTTGTGAACTTCTAGTGTAGTGGAAACTTGGTTCCCCTTTGAAAATGTGTTATTTTACAAGTCCTAAAACTTGATTTAATTGTATGATGCATTAAGCCCTTTGTTGAGACCCTTCCGTATTGGAGTTATTGGAATGATAAATTGTATGGTGTGAATCTTGTGGTTGGACAATAGTGGTTGTGTCCTGGGGTTGGGAAGAGTTAATTAGAAGATGCTTAGAGCTTCCTTCCTTCAGTAGTTAGGAAAGTTGGTCTTGTTATTAGTTTTTCATTTTGTTACCCGTATGGGAGAGTGGGCATTAAGTCTAGGTGTAGTTTATGACCCAATCTTGCGTAGGTGTCCTTAGAACTAACCTCAAGGTAGAGTACCCCTATTGGCGGCCATGAAAGGCTGCGGAGTGAATGTGGTGTTAACTTTTGTGTTTTACATTCGTAATCTTGTGTTATTTTATCAAGGACCAACATCTTATTTTATGATTGGATTGAGAAGCTCTGAGGATCTTTTATTTATTTATAATTTTTGTGAGAATTTTCAGAATTTGTAATGCTGCTACTTAGCCACTTTCCTTGATTTTCGACATTTCTTATATTTTATTTTGATTGGTGACTTAGAGCTCATTATGTCGTTGGATACTTAGTTAAATGTTACGTGGTTTCCTTCTTACATGTTGTTGAGCTGGTTCTATGATTCTTGTATGGTGACATTTCATCGTATGGGGGTACACCTTAGGTGTCTTGAATGTCCTCTTAGGTGCTTAAAGTTATGCCTTGGTTTTGGATGCATGGAACCTTGAGGGTGTCTAGGATCTTAGAGTGAATTTTTCGTTGCTCGACCTTGCTAGATAGAGAGCTTGTTGTGATTGAACATTCTAGTTGGCAATCTGTTAGTGTTAGTGGTGATTTTCTTACAATATGGTAAGAGCTTCAACCTCGTCAGAGTAGAGGTGTTTAATTGTGGGCTAATGAATCATGTTAAGATCGGATTGCTTTTGGTTGGCTCTGGATGTTAGTGGAAAAGTGTGTTTCTGATAGTGGCTTCTTTTCAATGGCATGCTAAGTTCTATCAGAATTTTCCTTATTTCATTATATTAAGTATTGACTTTTGGATTGTATGCATCTTGGAAATTATGATTAGATTTAAGCCCATTCAAGTAGTGTGTAAATTAAGTGTGTCTATTTTCCCTCTTGAACTATAAATAAGTCTACCCTTTCCTTAATTTTTTTGTTAGTTACTATGAATAATACTCTATGACCTATTAATTTTGGATTACGTGGAGACACTCATGGATGCTTTGAGTCTTTTGGACCATGACATTGGTGAAGATAGTGTAATTAGCCCTTGATAATTTAATCTTGGTGGTATTTTATAATGTGATTCTCTTGTAAAACTATAACTCTTGGTTGTAAAGCCATGTTGAATAAGATGGTTGATTATCTACTTACATTTGACGCTTATAATGAGTATGTGGTGTTCTTATAGTTAAAATATTTCCTTGTCATTTTGATTGCTTGGTTGGTGGTATCTTGTGGTAATATGGGTGTAGTTTTGAAAACTTTCCTTGTCTTATCAGGTGAGTAAAATATTTTCTCCAAAACAAAAAACAGTGTTAAACCCTAGTAGATCAGTAAAAGTAATTATGCTTCCTTAATGGGTTTTCCTCCTAACTTATTTTGAGAACTTGTAGAAACCCACTAGGAATGTTTTATGATACTTGTAATTAGTGGAAAAATCTCGAAATATTGTTGTGATCCATGTTGGTTGGTTGTTTCCTAGTTTTTACCAAATTAATAATGTGCTTTCTATGTTGAATGTCCCTTGTTTCCTTAGAATTAAAAATGTGATGTGTTGAATTACCTCTCTCTCCCATAAAATAATAGTGTGATATGTTTATTGTTCCTTCTCATTAATTTTTTTTAATTGACAAATTAACTCACCCAAACATCATAAAACTATAATTGAGGAGATTTGGCCTTGAAGCTTAATAAATAAATTGGAACATAGAAAGAGAAAATGGTCCTTACTTTAACCTTGGTAGATTAATAGAAGGAATAAAAACCATGTAGAAGAATAGAAAATGAAAGTTTTTTTTCCATCTACCTCCCCTAGGAGTAGAATAAATAATTTTTTTGTCCGCCTAGATAGAATGGCGAGATATCATGGCCACCTTAGTGGCGATCCTTATAACATAAAAACATGATATCAGAATAAAAAGGAATATTTTAATTAAGAAAAATCGTAAAGGAATGTGCTAGAAAAAAATGAAACTACAACTTTTGACTTAATTATTTGAGTTATAAAATAAGTAAGATTTATGTGTATTGAGTTCAATGTATAGTTGAGCCTGTAGTTTTGTCGCCTACCTGAAATTGTTAAACACCTAGTGGATAGTAATGAGTTCTAGTTGCTTAGTACTTCTTGTTCATAGATGTATGTGCCTTTATTGTGGGAGTTTTGGGTCATCATACCCTTATCGTCCCGTAGCTCAACAAATGTGATTTGTGGTCCTTTTGGTTTGAGACTTATTTGTTGTTTGAGAAGTAACCTCCTTACGTGTTGTCTTATCCTTGGAGACCTAAGTTATTGTAATTTTAAGGCAACATATGTTAAGGATATAAAATAACTTCGGGAAGTCTTATTTTCTTCATATTTTCTTGGGTCACCTTATTGTTGTTTCCCCTTTTCCATTAGGATGGAAAGTGCAAGATGATGTTATTCGCTTTTGATACGATGCACCCTTGGATTGTAATTGGACCCTGTGTTACTTGTTCTTCTCCCTAGTGACCTTGAGTGGTCCTTGGTGTTTCTTGTGCTCTCTTTATGGTTATTCCGAGCTTGAGTAGGAAATAAGATAAATAAATCCCATTGTGCTAATGTATGGTACTTGAATTGATACGTTAGTTACTAGGGGATATATATATATATATATATATCCCCTAGCAACTAACGTATCAATATATATATCCCCTAGCAACTAATGTATCAATATAAGTACCATACATTAGCACAATGGGATTTATTTATCTTATTTCCTTATTTCTTTTGCTAAACTATTGACTTATTTAGATTTGGTTGGTATGGTCTATTTTATTCTTAAAAAAAAAGTGTAAAAATCAGACTATAGGAAAACTTGAGGTCTTGACTTCACTTTTATTACCATGAAAAGTTAATTGTACCCTCTCGAGATTATAGAAGTGCTTTCCTGGAATAGTTCCTTGATTTTAAATGTTTTTTTGATTTAGGTGTCATTGTTGATTCACCTCTTCCTGTGTGATCCTCAAATTGTGGGACCTTGAGTAGACTTGTTCCTCATGCAAATTTGGTCATAGTTGATTTTTGCTAGCCTTGTCTAGACAAGGAACCTTGAAATCATGTCTTAAAGGTGTAGAAACCTTAACTTTTATTAATGTAGTATGTTGTATTCCTTGGGAAACTATGTGGTCGTTCTCAAACTCATGGAATTATCCTTATTATTCCTCTACTTGGTGGTTACTCTTAAGAATATTTTGAACTCTTCATGTTATATTGTTATGGGTGGTACCTTGGTTGATAGCGTAAATTTACTCTCTAGATTTAAGTGTTCGTAGCCTTGCATGTAGAAATTTTAGAACTCATCCCTTGCAATCTCCCTTCTTCTTGCTGAATTACATTGGACCAAACTTGGGTTATGTGGACCCACACTTGTTTGAAGCAAGAAATCCCATAATGGGAGTGATCCTTTTTATGTTGCATTTGTTCCTATCTCTCTTCCCTGTGACTTCTAGGAGGAAGTTGAGTCTAAGGGGAGGGGGATGTAGTGCCCACTTCCCTTTGACATCTTTTAATACTGATCATGACACTGTTGACTATATCATGGACATTATTATAGTTTTGATTTAGTATGATGTTAGATGTTTGATCATGGATTATTGTTGACTTTGATTCTTATATGATGCGTGATGATTATTAGAGACATTTTAGATATTGATGTTGATATACTGTTTGACATGGTTATGTTATAGATGTTGTTTGGAATTGTGATATTTGGATATTTTGAGTAGACCTATAAAATGAGAATTGAATTAAAATTGATGATGATATAGTTGTTGATGAAATTTTGAGTGACACTATTGATTGGCTTGATGATTGTTGTGATACACATATATTTTGATGACTTTGGAAGTATATTATAATCATTTGGATGTTCTGATGCAGCCACGAGGCTGAAGGAGGTATTTGTATTTTGCAGATTTAAAAATATTGCAACAAACATCGGGGGATTGGAGACCAACCACTTTGGAATTCTATATGAATTCAACAAGGTCACCATGGCAATTGTATTTGTTTGTGTGTGTTTGATTGTGTTAGGGATTCCCATGGGGGGATCACCTTTAAATGTGACCATGGGGTTTTATGTTCTTTTATTTATTTTCCTTGGTTTAATGTTGCATGTGTTTATTTTGTGGTGCTTTGACCCCTTTCCTTATTTATTATAAGGTGTGTTAATTAATGTGAGTAACCATATTGTTAAAAATTAATTAATCAAATTGGGTCATAAGAAATTAATTATTAGATTTGTTGGCCTAAAATTAAAGTGTTGTAAGAGATGTGTAAGTTGATTTTGGAGTATGAAACGCTCCATCTCCTTGGAAATTCGAATTTATCCTTGGAGGCGGATTTTGGAGACTTGTGGGACAAGTTAAACTTTTCCCATGCCTCTTAAATTTGCATACCAACCTTGCCTATGGTTGGAGGGCTAAATTTAGACCTTTTTAATGCATTTTTACAAGTCAAGTTGAATGTTTTTATTGCACTTTCTTACATGCTTTTAATTTCAGTCCTTTGGGGTGTGGGATTGTTTTGGAGTGTGTAAGTAATCTGTCATATTATTCACCCACCTATTTAATATGCATTGGTGAATGAAGTTGACTTTTGGGGGTTGGGGTTGAGGATGTGTGATGTGGCATCCTACATGGATCCACCTCATCCTCTTCCCTTCCCTCTTCTATAAAATTTGAATTCATTGCCTTGTTTTGGGTTGCTTCACTTTGTAGAATTCATTCTTGGGTGAATTCCTTGTTGTTTTAGGGTCTCTTGCTGTTG
Source organism: Taxus chinensis (assembly GCA_019776745.2). Lineage (NCBI taxonomy): Eukaryota > Viridiplantae > Streptophyta > Pinopsida > Cupressales > Taxaceae > Taxus > Taxus chinensis. The sequence continues at coordinate 49,000,718 of CM034149.1, forward strand.
GAGAAGTTTGAATATTGTTGCATGCTTGTTGTTTGGTGGATTTTTGGATTGTTTGTTTGGAAACAACTTCTGTTTGGAACTTGGGAAACTCCATCATGGAGAGGTAAGAGCTTGGCTCTTTTAATGCTCTTCTTTTATGAATGTAAATGTTATTGTGTGAATGTTTTGGCATGTTTTTGGGCTGTTGGGTAGATGGTCTAGGTATGGTGTAGGAGAAGACTATTGGGTTCATTTTGTGGGAGGCACAAGTGTTTTGGGGAGGTATAAGTGTGGAGGGAGTTGGGATTTGGGTTCCACCTTAAAAAGAAATAGATTGCATTTATTTACTCGTTATGGGGTGCCATAAGAGGTTGGGGAGGCATAAGGAAATGTGAGGAATAAGGGGTACTTGGGGGAGGCATAAGGATTGTCAAGGTTTTAATATACTATATTTTGGCAGTTTGTAATTCAGGGGGTGATACCCATTTTCCCCATTTGGGAGGCATAAGAAGCATCGACCTTATTTCTTGCTCCTTTGGCTTGCTTGATGAAGCCCTAGTACTTTGTTGTTATGCGTTAATGTAGTTGTAAACCTACATTCTATTTTGGACTGTGTTTTATTGTGAAAATGTTGTGTGTATGTTTGTGGAATCCTGTTGTTGCCATGAGTTGGATCACATCTTTTATTGCTTTGTGGTTGGGGCTCAGGGGTCAATGAAGAAGGATGGCATCTCCTTTCACTCTATGTCTTGGTTGGGTGGAGAGCATTGCCTTTCCCCTACCTTTGTTGTGATCAAAATTGGAAGAAAGAGAAGAATACATGTTGTTGTTCTGGAGCTGAGAAAAGACAGTTTGACAGTCCCTTGTGAAATGAAATCTCATTGTAACCTTTCCCACTTGAAGTGGATGACCTTGTAAATGTTTGTAATGGAAAGATGTTGTACTGACTGCAAGTGGAAATTGGAAATGTAAAATAGTTATACTTTGTTTGATGTTTTAGAAAGAATGATACTGTTTTGTATACTGTACTTTGAAATCAAATAAAAAGGAGGTTGTATGAGTTTCATTGAAATTATTGGAAGTGTTTACCTTTTTCATATGATATTCTTCAATTGGAAATTTATGTTTATCATGCACTTGGAAGTTCTTGTTTTGAAAGTGGAAATGTGCAACACGTGAAAAGAAAATGTATAATTCCGCCCTGTGTCAATAAATGATTTTTGAAAGGAATAAAAGAAAGAAGTTGTAAATTTTTCTATTGGAACCAACAAATGAATTTAATGCTTTTCTCAAATTACTTTATAGTATTGAATCTGATCATTTCAATGTATTGGAATCTCTATTTGAAAGGAAGAAATGCATGTGAGAAAAATGCAGTATTTTGTCTTTTGGAAATGTGTAAAATTAGAAATCAGAATTGCATTTTAGTCTTGAATGGTTTGTTTTGAATCAACTAAAATGTGTTAGATTGGAATTGGAATGAATTTTAATACTTAGAAGATGAAAATGGTAAATATATCCTTTAAGATTTGATCCTTCTTATTTGTAATTTCAAACTGGAAATTATCTAAACCAAAACTACACAGTTCAAACTTGCCACAATAAAATAACAAATTAAATAATTGAATTGAAGTGGTAGGCTCTAAAAAATTCATCTGGACATTAATACTCAAGAAAATTTCTGAGAAAAATTCAAACTGAACCTTAATAAAACAAATTAACCCTTGCAATCTATCCTAAATTCATCTAAGAACAATCCCCCATGTATATTTGACATGTTGAGAGAGGAAGAAGATCAAATTGAACAGATCTAATAAGTTAAAATTTACCAGTTCACACTGTAAAAGCCTGCAGGCCATTTTATTAAAATTGACCCCCTTAACCTTATCAAATTATAAAATTATTTATTCCTTTGCAAAGAGGGCATCGAGAGATTTCTAGAAAGTCCTTGTTTTCCCAAAACTGAGCTTTTTATCAAAAGTTATGGCTTTTTGAAGTTTTACTTCATTTTGGCTTCAAAAATTAATCTAACTGTCAAAAATAAATTTTGGAAAATTTTCCCCACGGACCCGCCGCCTTGTTTTTTTTCCCTTTGCCACCTTTTGTGGGCTGAAAATTCAAACTTAAATTTAAAAAAAAAAATTAGGAAAATTTTCCAACTTTGCCCCGCATCTTCGTCGTCCTGTAGCCAATCAGAAGCTGCCACGTGGGCTTGAGGGGCAATGATGGAGGTGCGGAATCCGTTTTGACCTCAACGTTTTAGAAAAATTTTGGGAAATTTTTCTAATTTTCCTCTACCTCCACACTGACTCGCAGCCAATCAGGTGTTGCCACATGACATCACGAGGCACCGGTGGAGAAGCGGGTGCACATGAAAACTTAAGCTTTTAAACCTTTTTGGCATAATTTCCTAAATCTCTCTGCCGACTCGATGACCCACAGTGAATAAAATCATAACACATGGTGGAACCTGGGAGTAGCAAAGGTGTGTGTGGATTTACCCCCTTGCATTTTTAAACCTGAAAGTCTTAAATTTGAATGTGTCCCCGCAAGTTCGTTTTCTTTGCGCTAATCAGAGCTTGACACATGTGCTCTTTGGGCTCACGAGTGTGTGGAGGAAAATTGTTCTTTTTCCCTGAAGAGGGAAAAAATACTAAAATTCTTCCCGCTCCACTGATCCGTGTATGGGAAAATTTTCTTCCCTAGGCCCGCAAGCTTTCCCTTGGGAAAACTTTCCTCCCAAGGTTTGCTGGCCCATAACTTGAGTTTTATGAGGAGTTAGGAGGACTTCTTTATATCATTGGAAAGGTGAGAAAATATCCTATCTAATGGGAATTATTCAGGAAAGTTTTGAATGTGTTAACTTTAAGAAAAATTAGGTTGAACCTTGTACACCTGTTAGAGAGTGGGTATGGTGAGGAATTTCACTCTGAACCTATTGAAACTTCTAACCCTAAATATGGACCTTATGACCTATAATAATTATTAATAAAAGAAAAGTATATTCTAGTAGATTAGAATTGTTCCAGAACCTGTTAGTGACAACTGTTGTCTTATAACATGGTTGTAGATTCTTTAATAAAAAAAAATTATTCCATAATTTTCCTAACTAATCCTAGGTTGTTCTTGGGTCTCAAGTGGGTTGTTTTAGTAGGCATTACAAATTCACCCCCTCTCAGTATCATCTTGTGCTTAACAATTGGTATCAGAGCGGGTGCCTTCAGGAACAATCTAACAATTGGAAGGTAGATCTTAGAAGCACATATGGCTACTCATCAAGTGCAAGAAGGTTTTTCTTCAAACAAAGCTCCATTGTTTGATGGAACAAATTATGCATTTTAGAGCATAAGAATGAAAACATATCTAATGTCACTAGGGTTTGATATTTATAAATCAGTAATAGTTGGATATACAATACCATCAGTTCCATTGACAGATCAATCCGGAAAGAAGGATTTTCAAAAAATGCCAAGGTGATGAATGTTATCCTATGTGGCCTATCAGATTTTGAGTTTTTTAAAGTAATGCAATGTGACACAGTGAAGGAGATATGTGACAAAATTTGAACTATCTACGAAGGTGATGACAAGGTTAAAAGGGCTAAGCTTCAAACTCATAGGAGACAATTTGAGAGCTTGAAAATGAAGGATGCGGAGAATGTTACAGCCCATCTTCTTCATGTGGATGAGGTTGTCAATGCCATAAAAGTGTTAGGTGAAAATATTGAAGAATCCATGATCATTCAAAAGATTCTAAGGTCTCTACCATTAAGATTTGATGCTAATGTGTCTGGCATTGAAGAAATGAAGGATCTTGATAAGTTGAGCATGGATGAACTACATGGAATACTGACCGCGTATGAAATTAGGACTAATTCAAATAAACCATCAAAGAAGGAAGCTGTATTCAAATTCTCAAAGAAAGAAAAAATCAAAGAACCTGAGTCGAATGAGAACTCAAATAATGAAGAAGATGAGAAAGAAGCCTTGTTCATCTGAAAGTTAAAGAAAGGATTTGTAAAGTACAAAGGTAAGTTACCATTTAAATGTTTTAACTGTGGTAAATTGGTCATTTTGTAACTAAGTGTCCAGAGAAAGAAGATGGTGATGATGAGGAAAGAAAACCTAAATTCAAAAGGTAATTCAAGCAAAGCAAAGGCAAGAAAAGATTTGGAAAGCAAAAGAAAAGATTATATTAAAAAGGAAGAAGTAGATCATCCGAAGAAAGTGGGATAAGTGACTTAGATAGTGATAATGAAGAAATATTATTCATGGCTATAAAAAATGACTTAGAAAGAGATGAAGATATGGAAGAAAAAGGTGAAGTGAATCTTGAAGAGGAACTTATATGTGTCTAGGGAGAGTTGAATGCTCTTAAAAAGAAAAATCAGAAACAAAAGTTACAGCTCCTAAAGTATGAAGAAGAAGATCATAACTTTGAAGCTAAGATATCACAATCTCTTGAAGAATCAGGAAAGATGATCGTGGATCTAAAAACCCAAATTGAAGAAGAAAAATGAGTTGAAGAAGAATTAAGAAATCAGTTAAGGACTACAGAAGAAGATTGCGAAAAGCATGAGTCAGAGATCATTGCTTTGAGAAAGGACTTGGAAAAATCAAATGATAAAGTTACAAGTAATCTAAAATTTGAGAAAATTACTGAGATACTAGATGAAATTCTGAACCAACAGAAGTCAACATCCGACAAGACTGGTCTTGGATATACAGGAAGAGAAGACACCGCTAACACAAAAGGTATAGAGTTGTCGAAAGGGAAAAGAGAAGAGAAGTCAAAGACCTATGTAGAGACACTCAAGGAACCTATGAAGAATGAAGAGTTGAAAAGGGAGAAGAGATTTATGAAGATCAACACTTCTTACAAGGAAAGAAAAGATGAGAACAAGTTTAGAAGACCAAATCCTCCAACATATACTCACATGTCTAGGTTTGAAAATTATTTCTATGGCTACTGCTTCTATTGTAATCATTTTGGTCATAAAGCAATAGATTGTAGAATACAGGTGAGAGACAATAATATAAATAACAAAGGTGTGTATGGATTCACAAATATAAATTACAACTCCTTTGCTCCTCTATCGGACTATGTTGAAGATATTGTTTGTTATAACTATAATAACTATGGACATATGACAATATTTTGTAGAAGTGGTTTTGTAGAACCATCTAAATTGAACTAGAAGGTAAATGCTCCAGAAATAAAGAAGAAAGAAGCTACAAAATTTTGGAAGTAGAAGAAAGAGGATGATGGGAAAGATAAAGAGAAATCTATGCTTGTTCAAACATCATTCCATGCATAGGATGAATGGAAGTTGTGGTACATTGATAACGGATGTTCAAGACATATGACCGGAGATAAAAGTAAGTTCATCTCATTGAAGAAAGTAAATGAAGGTACGGTGAAATTAGGTGATAACGCTAAAGAAAAGATCACTGGAAAAGGTATGTTGAGTCTTGATAATGGTAAAAAAAAGAGAGAATGTTTTATATGTTGATGGATTAAAGCATAATTTCTTAAGTGTAAGCCAAATGTGTGATCAAGGACACACACTTAAGTTTTATGCTAAAGGGTGTGAGATAAGGAAGGTAGACATAGGAGAGTTAGTAGCAGATGCACATAGAACCAAAAATAACCTATACATGCTCAAAGAATGAAAAGGAGAGAAATTTTGTGTAAGCCAGGTTGAAGAGAGTTGGCTATGGCATAGAAGGATGGGGCATATAAATTTTGATAATCTTGTGAAAATCAACAACAAACAGGCTGTGCGGGATATGCCTAAGGTAACGAAACCTACAAGTACTCTATGTGAGCAATGTCAACATGGAAAGAAAACAAGAGAAAGGTTTAAAACGAAGGAGTGTTTGACCACCAAACCACTAGATCTGATTCATATGGATTTATGTGGACCTACTAGAACATAAAGCATACACAATGAGAGTTACTTCATGTTATTCGTTGATGACTACACTAGAATGACATGGGTATCCTTTCTAAAAGAAAAGTCAGAAGAATTTGAGAAGTTCAAAGCTTTCAAGGCTTTAGTAGAAAATGAAATCGGATTGAAAATAAAGTGCCTGAGGTCAGATCGTGGAGGTGATTTCACCTCAAATGAATTCATTAAGTATTGTGAAGATCATGGAATCAAAAGACAATACTTAGTTGCAAGGACTCCACAACAAAATGGAGTGGCAAAAAGAAAGAATCGAACCGTCCAAGAGATGGCTAGAACCATGTTAAATGAATCTAAGCTGTCAGATAGATTTTGGAGAGAATAAGAAAATACAACTGTTCATATCTTGAATAGAGGGAAAATCAGAGTTAATCATGAAGAAACTCCTTATGAATTGTGGAAAGGAAGACCAAATACTATAAATTTTTTCAAAGTGTTTAGGAGTAGATGGTTTGTTAAAAGAAATGAAGAGAACTTGGGAAAATTCGATTCAAGAGCGGATGAAGGAATTTTTCTTGGCTACTCTATTAAAAGCAAAGCCTACATATGTTATAACAAAAGACTACAAACTATAGTAGAAAGTGCAAATGTGTGAGTGGATGAAATCGTGAATAAAAATCTAAAGAACCTGCAAAAGAGTCGTTAGAAATACTTGAGGTAGTAGAAGAAAAGGAAGAGCAAGAAGATGCTGAAAAATTAATTAAATCTAAAAGGCAGGACACCAAAACACCATCTCATTTTGTTAAGAAGAATCATGCTGAAATTCAGATCATTGGAAACCTTGATGATGGAGTACAGACAAGAAGAATAATTGGAAGTGCATCAGAACTAGTAAATTTCTCCTTATTATCCAAAATAGAGCTGAAGAACTTTGCAGAAGCCAGCCATGATAAAAATTGGATAAAGGCAATGGAGGAAGAGTTAGATCAAATTGAGAAGAATGAAATATGGGAACTTGTACCTAGGCCAAAGGATCAGAATGTGATTGGCACTAAGTGGGTATTCTAAAATAAATTGAATGAAGATGGATAAGTCACTCGAAACAAGGAAAGGTTAGTATGTAAAGGGTATGCTCAAGTAGAAGGTATTAATTTTGAAGAAACTTTTTCTCATGTTGCTAGATTAGAAGCAATTAGAATTTTTCTTGCTTTTTCGGTATTCAAGAACTTCAAAGTATATCAAATGGATGTCAAATCAGCATTTCTAAGTGGGAAGTTAGAAGAAGAAGTATACATAAAATATCCTGAAGGGTTCCTCCTATAAAAAAATTAAGATTATGTGTGTAAGTTGAAGAAGGCCTTGTATGGATTAAAACAAGCCCCCAGAGCATGGTACTCTAGGCTTGATAAGTATCTACAAGACCAAGGGTTCAAGAGAGGACTTGATGATAGCAATATTTACATGAAAATTGAAGGTGAGCACCAATTGAATGTTGTTGTGTATGTAAATGACATAATTTTTGGAGGAGACAATGAGGAAATGTCTAAGAAATTTTTTGAAGACATGCAAAAGGAGTTTGAGATGTCCATGTTGGGAGAGTTATCATTTTTCCTTGGATTGCAAATTTCTCAATCTGATAAAGGAAAATTTATATCCCAAACTAAGTATGTGAAGGAAATGTTGAAGAAATTTGGCATGTAGGAGTGTGCACCTGTTAGCACACCTATGGCTATCTGGAAAAAGTTAAGAAAAGATGATGAATCTCCGAATGTTGATCAAAATTTCTATAGATCAATGATTGGGAGTTTACTATATGTGATAACATCTAGACCAGACATTATGCAAGCAATGGGTATGGCTGCAAATTTTCAAGTAGGTCCAAAAGAAACACATGTGCAAGCTATAAAATGCATATTCGGATATCTAAAGGGAATTGTGGATTATGGATTATGGTACCCAAGGAGTAAAGACTTCACATTGGTAGCTTATACAGATCAGATTGGGTAGGATGTGTGGATGATAGAAAAATTACAAGCAGCGAAGCATTCTTCCTTGGAGACAACCTGGTATCTTGGTTAAGTAAAAATCAAAACTATGTATCCTTATCAACAACAGAAGCAGAGTATATAGCAGCAGTGTTATGTTGTACACAAATTATATGGATGAAGAAAACCTTGACAGATATCAAAGTAGAGTATGATCATCCAATCTCCATATTATGTGATAATACCAGTGTGATAAGTATTTCAAAGAATATAGTTATGCATTCAAGAACAAAGCATATTCCCATAAGATACCACTTCTTAAGAGAGAAGGTGGCAGAAAAGTAGGTAAAGTTGGAATTTGTTGCTACATATGAACAGATAGTAGATATCTTCACCAAGCCACTTCCAAAGGAGACATTTGAATATCTATGGTATAATTTGGGAGTAATATCCTTTTCTTCTTCCCATTGAAAAACCAAGAGAAGTATTGGTTGAGGGGGAGCTAAACATTGCAATATTCATCTCCTAGATTGACCCTTTGCCATTGATGTCAAAGGGGGAGAATGATAGTAAAAGGGAGTTACAACAATGGGGGAGTTGCAGAAAAGAAGAATTTTTTTAGAAGGTTGCCATCAATGACAAAGGGGGAGATTTTTGGAATATTTTCATTGATTTCAAAGGCTTAATCATTGATGTATTTGATTAACAGAATCGTGTAACAGAAGCTGACGGAATTGTTGATTGATTTTGATGGAAATGGTAGAAAGTAACGAAAATAACCAGCAATATAGAAGGGTAGAAAATGAAAGTTTAAATACATGAAAAGAAGAATTTTTGCATAAGGATTATCATGGTATAAGTGAGATATACACAATTGTACATAAGAGAGAGATATCAGCATTTTAAGGTGTTCATATGCCATGTTTTCTGGTGAAAAAGAAGATTTAATTGTGGCTGGAAGAAATTTAATGATAATAGCAATTTGTCTAAGGAGGGGCAATGCTCCTATCAAGTGGTTAATTTCATTATTTAATGTGCATTTAATAATTATGGGATGCATTAGTTATTTTTGGTTTTAGCTGACTAATGCACTTAATTAAGTTGTGTTAATGGAAAGGTTGTTTCGGTTGGAACGATGTGTCTTTTCGAAAGGATGTGAGAAGGATATATAAGAAGATGGAATCATTTGGTTTAGGCAAGCAATTTGAGTGCTTCATTCAAGTTTAAGGGAGAGAAGAAGAAGAGTATAATATGAAATATAAAAAGGAGTGAAGGGAAAAGTTATTTTTAATGAAGAGTTGCAATGATTTATATATGTGAAGGGACTGAAATAAATTAGAAGAATATTCTTAGTAGCATTTTTGTTGTATCATCTGTTGAAGCAACGACAACATAAAAGATAGGAAAGAGTTTTTTTTCATAAGGAAGGTTGGTGCCTTCATATTTGAAGAGATTGGTGTCACTTGTTGAGTTGGTGCTTAGCAAAAAAGGGTTGGTGCTCCTATAGGTTGGTGCCTACAAAATTGTAAGTTAGGGATTAGTGTCTCCTGTAGATTGGTGCCTACAAACATTTGAGAAATATAATAAATAAGATTTTCTCCATGGTTTTATCCCGAAAGGGTTTCCATTTAACTTTGTGTCTATTTGCAATGTGCTGGTTTGCTTTGCATTCATTGATTGCTTTGATATATTCACTATGAAAATGATTAATTGTGATTACAAATTTGAGATTAAGTGTTAAATTTAAAAGAATACCATAATACTGATTCACCTCCCCCTCTCAATATTATCTTGTGTTTAACAATCTCTTCCATAGTTAGCCTCTGTGTGTTATGGTTTTTCCTTCAAACCAGGAGCCTATTTTTCTCTATAGTCTTGTCCATGACTTAAAAGTCCAAAAGCAAAGCAATGTCAAAAATACAATGGGATTAAACTCCTTGAGTCAAACTTCTAGCAAAAATTTGATTCCCTCAAAAAGGACATTTATTCTCTCTGCTCTCGCTACTATAAATAGGATGCTCCCTCGAAGGATAGCTATACGAAGCTATCCATATTGTACTTAGTCTCTCATCAAAAGAGGATTATTCTTGTAAAATAAAATAAAATATTCATAAGCTTCCCGTATGGATCAGCTTCACAAATACCTCAAGGAGATAATATACTCATCCCACATAGAATTCCCGCATCAATTAGTTTATCAAAACAAAAACAAAAAGAAGAAAATGACAACTTTTTTGTCTTGGACTTGCCTATTTTGATCTTAGGTTTCTTGCCAAGTAGGCATGCTATCTTACACTAGGTGACACTAAATACCAACCATTTTCACCCTAATTTCCTACCTTCTCAAGGGACTTGCTGCAAAAATGACATTTCATGATCATGTGACTTTTCTTCACCCTTAGCATAGCCAGTCATGCAACACCTTTAGGGTCTTATGTTCATAAGCCAATCTTTAGTATGATAGAATCATTATGGTTCTTATCAATTAGGTGGCTCTTTTTTGTCACCTCTTACCATTAACCTTCTTTATTAATTATTAATTACCCTATACAGGACTAGACCATCGATACCTACGTTTTAGGGATTCCCCTTTCACCAACATCAATCATGCCTAAAATGACCTGAAACCAACCCTACCTAAAATGATCTAAACCCAACCAGGACTAAACAACCTAGACTCAATCATACATAAAACGTACCCACCCATTCCACTACCTCATCTTATTTTTCCCTAGCTTACAAGAGAACTACATGTTGGTGCTCAATTTAATCTCACCCTGTTCATTCAAATACGTCTCAGTCCGCATGGTTTGAAGTTTTCTTTGTCTCCCTATATTCATTTGTGAAATATTTCTCCTTCATTTGGTTAACATGATCAGTCCTCTCCTTTGGTCGAAGATCACATTAAGTCCATATATTGTTTATCGTTTCTCTGTCCATGAGAAAGAATCTGCAATTTGGGTGTGAGTTTGGGTTTTCCCCTTCTTTCTATTTTTCCACAGTCATGTTTCCCTGTCAATTTTTTCCCAACATCCGTGGAGACATGGTCCTTTCTGATTTTATGTGGCCTGATGGGTCTTTTTGGTGAATTTTTCCACTTTGGTCACATCTGTAAAAAATACCAAATTGGCCCCATGGCCCCGATAACATCTAATTGGTTAATCAATATATATAAAGTGGTAGGTAAAAAATCTTACTTTAACCCTGAAGAAGGACACGTGGCTATTTTTCAAGTTACAAGCAGGGGAAGCGGGTCGGCGGAACATTTTGAGGTTTTTTTCCTATTTGTACGAGGGAACAAAGGGGCTCACATCAAAATTTAGAAGTGAAGAGGTGGGTCGCCAGAGGAAAAATGGAAATTTAGCCTTTTTGTTAAAAAGGGTAAAATTACGAAAATGAGTCGTGACTCCATCAAAGGCCCAAATTGAGCCATGTGTCAAGCCCGTATTTCAAAGGCAGAGGGGCAGGGAAAAATGTGAAAATTGTACATTTTCTCCAAAAGTCATAAAATGCAAAAGGCACCCTAGGCCCGTTTTGGCTCTAATATTCCACGTGGATGGCTCTAATTTAAAGTTGTGAAAGAGTAGAATCAACGGTTATGGTGCAATGCATCTGGTTTTTCCACCATTAACATTCAAAAAATTTAGGGGATGCAAATACGTATCATTTTTTATGGTGAATCTGAATAATATATTTTCATTTCTATCAGCAAAGTGCAATTGAAGTGTTGTGGAGCTTGAATTTTTGAATATGAGGAAGTGCAAGAGTTGATATTTTGAAACATAGTTGCTTGGGAACCTGCAGAAAACAAATTTCCAGATTCAACAGAGAAAATTACAGAGGAAAGAATGAGGAGGAGGAAGCTATAGGGGCAAAGGATGAAAAATGTGTTGCCAGAGGAGATGACTGGATGCCCCAGTTAAAAAAATGATGGAAATATCTGAAATGATTCACCTTTTAAAAACCTGGAAATTTTTTGGAAATCATGATCAAATATATAACAAACAAAGGTTCCTCGAATATTCTTTGTTTGGGGGGGGGGGATATTTAATGTAAATGAGTGCTATAAAGGGCATGAATTAGTCACGCAAATGGTTGGGGGTTGAATTATTACGAGAAAATTTGAGAAAGCCCATCTTCCTGAGACACCATCTGAGAAACCTATTAATATCTTGTGTTTTATATTTGATCACGTCAAGATGGTTGCGAGTGTACAACCATTAACAAACTCTGAGACTGTTCAAGAAACTTTCCCCTGTTGATAAATCTAATAGATCTTGAATTAATCCGTGTCGATCTCAGGAAAAATTGTGTTTTCTTTTATTATATAATTTTCTCAAATGGTTTTGATGTTCTCATTACAATCTTGTGTTAAAATCCCTCTGAATCACACAAGATTTTATCCCTATGATAGTTTAGTGGCATTTGCAATTTCATTATGAGAAGAGCCTTCATCTTGTAATGAGATAAACAATTTAAAATCACTTTACTATCATTTTTTTGATAAAGATTGTCTGTAAGCCTATGAGTTTATCTTAGGTGTGAGGAACCAGGGGACTTTAATGTTTAATTGAGTCTTTAGCTCGAACCTTCATGTTGAATTCTTGGAGATTGTGTGAAACCATGTAAAGATGGGCCTCCACTGATGCACACCTTCTGATTGAAGGAATATTTTAGCTATTTTGAAGCATTTTGTCATTTAGTTTTCCAATTGTTGTGAAGGTTCTCAAAGATCTGGAAAAATCAAGTTTATCCTGCTTAATCTCCCACCAAAAATTATTCAAAAAAAATGAATCCTACCTAAACTACCCCTTTTTTCCTCGTATGTCCACAAATGAATAAATTCTACTACTAAAATATGTAGAAACAATCATGATTCCATAATGTCTTTAGTAACCTTAACCTTGTTTAGAAAATATAACCATTATTTAGAAGTGACAACTCGTGAGAGTTAAATTGTGGTGCATTGATCATATTTTCTCAAGGTTTCCTTTCAAATTTTTGCAAAAAAGGATATATTCATTATCCTTCACCAAAAAAGGTTAGGAAATGGGTCCTCTCACCCTGGTTGAAAGGCACAACGTAAAGTAGTAAGGATAGATCAAATCCATTTGAAGGTGCTATACATTTCTCCAACATCTGAGTGACAAAGAGCCAGTTGAATCGCCTCCCCAGCTACAAAATGACATACATGATGATTCATCTGTCTCTAGGATTATTATTAAATCTATGATGATGCTTAACATGAAAAGGAGAATCAATTTGGATACCAACACTACATCATCCTGAGGCCCCCTTTTTGACGAGGCTATGTAGGTAGCACTCCGATGGGCATGAGGCCCTTAGAAGTTATCTCGGCCACTCTTTTCCCTAACCAATTCCTCCCCCCTTGATTTCCATTAAAATTTCACCTTATTTAGTTTCCATTTTTTTTACAAACACTTGGAGACTAAACAATTAACAAACATAAATCCCTACCATTTTCTTAATAACATCATATCATACATCTGTTATTTCACAATTCCATGATATCAAATATTTTGAAAATCTACACCATCACATACATATACATCATCATTTATTTCCCATGTTACTAATAACTTGGAAATTAAATCAACACCAAAAAAATTTAACTCCACCATGCCTAATTCACCTAGACTCGATCATGCCTATACCTGACTCAACTATGCCTCACTAAACTAAAATCAACCATGCCTAACAAACCTCAAACTCCATCATGCCTAACTAACCCGAATCAACCATGCCTACATGACCTTGACTCAAACATGCCTAATTTACCTAGTTTCCATCACATACACAATAACAAAATCATCATCAATAACAATGAAATTTTGTGTATCAATACAAATGTACACTAATAAAAATACATACAAGTATCTCAAAATATCTCAGATACATCCTCACCATCTTCGACACGTAGGCCAGTATAAGATAAAAATATCAAAACTCTCATGTACATCCTCACTATCATTAGTACGCAGGATGGTATATATAAAAACAAGATGACTAACAAATCATATAAGATGACTAGTTGTCACTCCATCTGATATTCATGCCTGTATCATCTATTTCCTCCTCCTCACCTCCAGCCCGATGACCTACTAGCATCTCTCCACCTAGCATGGGTCCCCGGTCTCATCTGTGCTTAGCCTGTAGCTGGGTCTAGTCTCCATGAACTCATCACCTCACCCTGACCCTGTCTCTGGGCTCGCCGACCCCATGTGCTCTCTGAGCTATGAGTACGGGATCTAGTCCTCTCACTCACTGCTTGTTTTATCCAATACTCAGTATAGGAGGGGACATCTATCCCTGCGGTTGTCAGATGGCCCTGGTAATACTTGTGCCTCGTTCAGGGCATCCCTGAACCTCACCGTTGAGCATCATCTGAGGTGGTATTATGGGTCTCATAGCAAACATATGAGCTCTGTCATGTTGGGGATAGCCTCATGGACCTTATACATGTGTTTCTTTTCCTCCTCCCTGATACCTAGGAACCCTATCCTATCATCAACTGCTTGTGGTGTGGGACCCTATACTTGAGAGCTTGTGGTGGTGCTATGCACTATAACTGTAGGCCTATAGGGCCACAACCTAAGCCTGTGTAGTGGCCAACTAGCCCTAGAAACCTACTACCTATGCACCTGTAAGGTAGAAACATATCCCCCATCTCCATCTCCACCCTATGCGGGTGCTTGTCCCTATGTAACCTAGGCCTATAGTTCTAACACTTGAACCTATAAAATGGCAACCGATGCCTCTAACCCTATGAGCTGCCCCTATAAAAATTTAATCTATGTCTCATGTAGGCTGGCCATCTAACCCTGCAAGGTATCCCTCTACACTGTAATGGTGGCTAAGTCTGGATGCCCTTGCCTCAGGGGTACCGCTTGTAGCTGTGCCACCCACCACTGCCTATATCTATCGGTGACCCCAACATCATCAATCCACCTATCTAATGCCTACTCCTCTTACCTTGTTGGCACACTCAGTCATGGTGGAGACATAGGTCTCTCCATGTCATCTCTTCTATACTGAGGGAAGGATGGTGGCACGTCCAGTGGAAACCCAAATTATCTTCTGACCCTGTCTACATGTATCATCTTGTGCTCACTGGAATGGTGCCCTTGTATCCACCTAAGTAGCTGTAACTCCTCTAACTCCTCTGCCATGTCCTTGTATGAGGGATATCCAACATAAGGCCTCCAAACAATATCCACACCAAACAATCCCTCTAGCACCCTCCTTTAATATGAAACATCGTGCATATCCCTAGCCACCCTGTGCTACCCACCATCTATAGCTGAATATAACCAAGCCACCCCCAAACCAATCAATTCGGGGAAAACCAACTGGACATACACATACGATGTGCTCATATGCCCAACAATGCAGAAGAAAAGTGCAACACAAACTAAACTGTCGCAACCTCCCATAGGCCCATAGCTCCCTATACAGCTGCACCAGGAATGTTGATGCCCATGCAAAAAAAATCCACTCCTCCACCATATCCTGGAGCACTCCCATCAATGCTCATGGGAATCTACCACCCTTGACATCTGGTAGGGTGAAATAACATACCACCTCCATCATCAAAACAACCAACCTCATCTCCTGAGGATGGGATGTATACATCTCTCTGTAGCTAAGGCTCACACTATGGTACCTCAACTCGCCCATTGCCTCCCCAAACACAACCACTATAGGCTCCATTGAGGCCTATGAAGAAATAGAATACACTAGCTCACCCACAATCAGTAGCCACGGGATCTTGTATACATCCTCCAGGGTGAAAATAATCTCACTCGTCAGTAAATGAAAAGTGTTGGTCGCTAAATCCCATTTATTGATGAGTAAGACCATTAAACTAGGATCTCGAGCTACACGCTTGTAGCATTAGATCCCAATCGATCCAACATCATTCATTAGCTCCCACTCCTTCGCGGTCACACTCAACCACATCTCTACCAACAGAGGTGGTACTCTATCTCACATACGTAGTTGGTCCCTAGCCTACATGCAACAAAACATAGTATTGTTAAGACCTCACTACCTCCAATTATGTCTTAACCCCAACACCATACCCAATCACACCAATCCTACTTAACCCATTTACCTCATTCACATACCAACCTCCTACCCTTTACACTCATGACTCATTACCTTCACATTATTTCACCTACTCACCTAACCCATCTAGCCAATGACAATATGTTACACTTACCCCTCTACAACCCACATTACATGCCCATTTTGACCTCTTTTTCCTTTTGAAGCATAACACTTCTTACCCAAGTCCCTCTTTCACCCTAACCAACGTTAGTCTCCTAGATCATCACTGGTTCTCCTTGACTGACATCAGTTCCTATTAACCGGTGTTGGTCACCTTAGTCTTGACCGATGTTAGCTACAACTGACTTATGTTGACCACACCATGACCAACATCGGTCTCTGTTGCAACCCCCAAAACCAAAACACCCTCCTCTATTTCTTAAAAATTGACAAAAACTAACCTACAATCCTAATTAATCCTAAACACTTACACCCCACATTTATTTCTCCCCCTACTTAGAGCCTATATTTGATCTCCTCCCCCCAAATTTCATCTATTTTTCACCCATATTTCAAAATTAACATTCCCACCCAAAAATTTCTTCATTGTAAAAACACAATTGGAGAGAAACAAAAAGAAGCTAGAAAACACTACCTACCTCATCTTGATGGTTTCTATGTGGTGACACGTCTAGCTACTGCATCGGTGGTCCACCCAACCCCTCTCCCACCTCTACCATACCTAAATTTATCTCACACCTCTCCACAAATCACATGCCTCTAACTACACTAGTGGACCCATCTACCGGGCTCCTCTCAACACTCAGTCACCTCCACCTCAACCTGGTATAATAGCTTGTCTTTTCCTCCCCGATAAATGCAAAAGTCACTCAACCTACTGTTTTCTCAAAGTCAACAAAAAAATGATTTTGTAAAATATGGAATTTTAACTTTATAACCCTAACCCTCCATGACTGACATCGGTCATACAAAACTGACATCGATTACCTTATAACCGACATCAGTCATTTACCAATACCATTTCCTCCACATTTTTCCTATTTTGACCTAACCTCATTACTGCTACAACCTTTTTTTCAGTTCCAACACCTATTATACCCTACCCATAAGCCTAAACTACCCATACAATTCCTTAATAACATTTAAGGATTTGTTCTTTTACCTATACCTTGGCCTTACCCATGCCATGATCTATTTATCTGGCCCTGACCTAATTTTTGTGACCATTGAACTTGTGTACTCCTTATACCTTGCGATGTTTTTACCTATGTTGTTTTAGCCTAACAACCATACCTTGTCTATTTTCATGCCATTTATCTCGACCAAACCCATGGTGTACTAGATCATACCTAAACATTCCTGCACCTAACCTACATTGTGTTTTTGGACCATATCCTATACCCTGGATACCTGAATCACTTCAACCTTGTTTGGAAAACCTATTGAATTTGGGTGATGTAGATTTTGCAAGCTCTTCAACTTGGTACTTTGTTTTAGTCTATACATGTGTGTGCATTTGATTGCCATGGCCCATTACCTATTACCCAATTTGACCATTACCCATTACTCAATTTGACCCTGACCCATTACCTATTACCCAATTTGACCATTACCCATTACCCAATTTGACCCTGACCTATTACTTATTACCCTAGTTGACCATTACCCTTTCCCCAAAGTACCCATACTCTTCCCCACCTACCTTAACTTACACCAACTACACATTTATCAAACCACTCACCAACTTCGTATAACACCTCATATGTTCCTAGTTTGAGGGGGATCACCTTCACCCACACTTGGGGAAACCCCACTCTCACCCATACATGGGGAAATCACTTCCTATTTTTGTCAGTGTCACTTACAAATACAAGCTACACGACAAAAATGGGTAAAATGTAGACACCAAAATTAGGTCATACTACCCTTATAACCTTGTTAATTAAATTAACCATACCTTACATATTCATATCCCATAGTGCACATGATTAATTGAATTAATTACTTTAATTAATTTAATTAACATCCTCACTTGACCACCTCACCCAGCCAACTCACCTAGCCACCTCACCCCATGACCCACTCAAACCCCATTAATGGCCTAAGACCAAGTCTAAGCCTATCCTAACCAGCTAGGACTTAGTCTAAACCTAGAATTAACTCCTATTAACAAACCTAAGAGGAATATTACTCATTACCCCATGATCTATCACTTGATACTTAGACAAAGATTGAAGACCACACCAAAAATAACAACAATCAAGCTATTTTTGGCCAATCTAGATATTCTTGCCTTAACTGATACCGGTTATACCTCAACCGATGTCAGTCCCCTAATCAGCATCAGTTAGGTTAAATATATTTCTAAAATCCTTTACCAAGGTTAGTCATTTGATTCAGGATCTCATACGAATAGAGAATTGGAGCACTCAGATTTTCCAAAGCACTCAGGTAAAGGAAAACACATGGGAATAATACTAACAACCATTGACATCCATAATCTTCTTAATGATCAAAAACACAAATAGATAAGCATGGAGGTTCAAATTACCGTGGCACAAACACAACTTCTCTTCTCTCCAGTATCTGGATCTCCACCATCATCATCCTCATCACCTACACTCTCCAAACCCATTCTTCAGTAAGTACCTAATATCTCTTCATTTATCTCTATTTTCTTTTAGTAAGATTTATTATTCATCTCAGTAATTTATCCTTCTATACATCTGTACACCTCCGTTCCTCCCACCAAGTTATCACCCTACCATACCTGGATCATTCACCTATCTTCCCCCTATCTTAATCATCTCTGAACCTTTTAGACCATTCCACGACCTCACCCCCACCATTTCCAGCATCTGTGCAATCAATGAGAGTCTGAAGACCATTTCTAAGAGATTTTTATTAACTACCCCTACTGACGTCGGTTAGCCAACCGACATCGGTCATCCTGCAAAACTGGCATTGGTCACACAACCAACGTTGGTTACTATGTTTGGAAACATACCTCAGACCAGCGAGCTCATACCCATTCCCTAACAACCTAGAATCACTCCTAATCTTTACCATACCTTACCCAAAGCCTGTACCAGACCTACAACCCAATACCATTCCATCACCTGACCCATTTTGGCCTCAATCACCTTTTATCTGACCTTTCTTATTTGTTTTGCATGAGATACCTAAATAATTTCAATTCCAATAAGATTGTTATTTCATGTTTATTTTGGATAACATTAATACTGTTATTTAAAAATTTGATTGAAAGCCTATTCAGGAAGCATCACGCTTCCCAAATGTAGCTTCTGCATGGCAATCCACTTGTTTTATTTAACTCTATCTGGTGCTATTGTTTTACATTTTACAGGTAGTTCCTCTGAGCCAAAAGGGAGTATTCTTAATCAGCATTGGATAAGGAAATCAGAATGCACTCATAACCTTTAAAAGACATCACAAATAGGTATTCCTCCTTGGCCTATCACCCTCTATCTATTTCATTAATTTATCAAGAATCCGGTGAAACACCAAGTTATACAAAATTGATTTAGAGGCAATTACTATACTATCTAGCAGTAAGTTCATTCATGGAATATAGTGACTAAGTTTACAAATAATCTAAGAAATAAGCACATGTATATACTAGGAACAAAATGGGGATTCTATATGGGCCCCAACCCTTGAAATTTACATAACTTCTAGTCCACATACACATAAGGGGAGGTTCTTGTAAAAGAGATACATTGTCAATTTATGGTTACAAATTCCTCCGCAAAGGTGGGGATCCAATTTAACAACTTCTTCATCCTAAAATCAAACTCTTTATGGTCCTGAGCCCCATAAACATATTGGATATCTCTTGTAAGATCATGGGACATGCCCATCTTAATGAGTTCCTTAATGTCTGATTTTGGGCCTTCCAAGATCTTGATCAAATCCAATTTTCTCATATAAGAGGATACCCATTCAAGGATATTAGAACCTCTTTTGAGGTAAGACTTAGTACCCCATCAAGTAAATTTTTTTGAGGTTGAATATGGATCGGGAACATCATTTGGTACTGTGGGGGTGGATTTAGGTATACTGGGTTCATCAATAGAAATTAGTTGGGTTACACTTACTGGATTAAGTAAACCCCTTCTACATCTCTTTAATAACGGAAACAAAACTTCAAGGGCCCTCTCAGAAGAAGATTTCAATGAGGCTTTCTCAATATGAGTAAGTCTTTTCTCTATTGCGGCTATTCTGTGGGAGATTGAAGATATGTCTTCTTCAGGCTCATCATCAAGAAATACATAAACATCAACCAAAATCTCTTTCTCTACCAATTCCTCATTAAAAAATTCTAGGGATATGTTGATTATGTTCTTGCTAATTACAGGCCTACAATGGAGCCAAAATTTCTTCAATAAATTAGGAGCTTTGTGATCATCTGCGTGGAACAAGTGATGATACATAATCTATAAAATAGAGAAGAGCAGATTCATATTGATAAGCATTCGCATCAAAGCCAACCAAACTATGCAGGGTGTTAATAGTCTTGTGGGTTCCACCTGATCTTTAATCATGAATAACATCCTCACAAAATCTTCATTTTGGCCAAAAAGGTTGAAAATTTTGTGCAAGGTTTCCGAATAAATCTCCTTCAGACTGGCTCTTAATTCCACATCTATCATTTCTTGAGAAGTATTAACATGAGCTCTTTTTCACTCAAATTCCCAAAGGAAGATGTAATCTTATGCAAAATAAATGAAAATTTATAAAGGATGGATTTTTAGAGTGATTGTGTGAATTACCATATAAATATTGAATGCAAAATCAATTCTGGATACTCGCATGAGTTTGGAAAAAAGGGAAAAAGATTGATAATTTCCAAAATATGTGTTTTGGATTGATTTGGAAATTCACATAGGGGAAGCATCAATTTCAAAAGGGTTTAAATGATTATCCATTTCCCGAAATATATCCTTCAAAAGGTGGGTGTAAAATCAGTTAAGATAATGACATAAGGGAACAAAAAGTTTGTGAATGGGTGCATGAATGATAGTGATAACATAAATATGACAAAAGTGTATTAAGAAACAAAATTAAAAATATTACACACATCCATTTTGGCAACTAGAAACATAATCAAATTAAGGAATGAAAAAGGAATCTTTATAGTTAAAATATATTTTCCAAAAATGGAGCTCATTTTCCTTGCCTTTTTGGATGGTTCATTGAAATTTTTGGATAGAAAAAAATAGGAAAATTTGTAGTAAATTTTTATATAAGTGTGGGGATTCATCCTCATAAAAAATGGGGGTTAGTTTTTCTATCTAAAAAATTTGAGAGAAAAGACTGTAACACTGAATATTTTTCCTTTGTGAAATACGTATAAATTTTAAGTCCTCAGGATCTTGTGTCAAGGTGGTTGCACCATAAAACCATTGACAAACACTGAGAGAATTTGATTTATGTTCCCCAGTTAAGAGATTGAAGATTTAAATGAAATATACTTACTGATGAGTCTAATTTATATATTATGGGTTATGCATGTTGGATTTTGATTAACTAGTTATGGTCTTCTATTGTAATTTTGTGTTTATTACTTCTCTGTGTAATACAATGGATCAGTCCTTAGTGGTTGTGTTTTGGTCATCAAATCTGTGTTGTGTTGTAAGAATTTACTTTGAAATATTGGGCATGATTTTACAAAATCCTTTCTATGAGCATTTTTTTGAGTGATTGTTGTTAGCCTTTGAGTGTATCTTAGGTGTATGAGAGTGGAAGCAACAAATAATTTGTTAGAATGCTCACATGAGCATTTGTGTCAATTATTTTAGAGATTTTGTTAAATATTTGCATCTATTGGGTATCAATGAATGGAAATATTTCATTAGAAGAACTATCATTACGTAATCAAGATTTCTTTACCTTCCAGAACATCATGTTGTTTTAGTAAATGATTAAATGCTTTGTTACAAAGAATTATGTCATCATTTAAAACCCCCCTTCTTTAAACCTACTATACCAATTCCTTACCCCATCATACCAATATCCTGATTTCTATTTATTACTTTATTTCTCTTCTTTAAATTATCACTAAAGGTGCCTTCTAGCATTAGTTCCCCTATCAAGAAAATGTAAGAGCAACCAAACTTTGCTATCTATAGTAAACTATGTCTTGTGCATTAAGCATATGCAAAATTTTTTGTGACTACTCATGAGAGTGAGTGTTATATTCATGGCCATGCTTATCTCAGATTAATCCATCATTCAAAAAATCAATAGGGACAAAGAATTGATCTCCCCTTCTCCATTCAGGTTACCTCGTGGGTCCTCTCACCCTAGTTTAAGGTCATCCCCTCTTTACATGTCCCTCAATCATCTCAAAACTTGATCCCAAGGAAGTGCTAGACCCCTCCCCAGCTGTAAATGACACATATCAGATAGTTTACCATTATCCAAGCATCCCCATTATTAAGAGAATGTTGTCAGGCCACCACAAGGCGTAGAATTGAGGACCACCAAACCACTTGTTTACCTTGGAGTTTGTCAATGTCTTCTTCATGAATTTGTTCACTCCTCTTTGAGATTCTTGGATTCCAACCTTGAGTTGATTCATACATGCTATTATATTCCTCAAAGCTGGAATTTTCCTCTTTCCTCATGATTTTTTGGATTATATTCTCCTTGTTCTTGCTCTTAGCTATCCACCTCTTAGTTACTATATGTTTGGGTTGAGTTCTTGACTTCATATCAGCTTCCTGGTTACATTTGCAACCTAAACTTTGTTCTTCATCACCTCCTTCTCTCCCATTGTTTTATATACTTGATTTGTTACCTACCTTTTTTTTGCATACTCCACTTTCCTCACATCCCTATTCTTATTTGTTTTCTTAAGCCACTTGGGAACATTGTAACCATGGTTTATGCTCTCTTTTGAATGAGAAACTTGGTTCTTGTTCTTGGTATAATCACTTTCTCTCTTTTCTTCATTAGTAGAAATTTCCAAACATCTATCCTCTTCTTCTCCAACATGTATAATCTGATTCATCTTCAATGCTCCATTGTTGGTAATATTTATTTTCTCACTAGCTCTTCATAATTATTCCAAGAAAATTTCCCATGCCTCGTAGAATGAAATTTGATCTTCATATTCCTCTTGATCAGATTTAAGATCTTCTACTTTCTCTTTGTTTTCTTATACCAATTATACTTGTTCTCTTTCAACCTCATCTTCATTCAAGGGTGGCTCACTTGATCTTTTTTCATCCACCTTGAGGTATTATGTTTTACCTTCATCACCATTGTGTTTATGCCTGCAAGTACACACTCAAACATAGAGTTAGATATAAAAACAAGAGAAACTAAGGTCCTCATGAGTGTCTTCCTCATAAACAATTCTTTCTTTTCTTCTCTTTCCACCTCATCCAACTCCTTGTTCTCTTCAATGAGAACTCTCTTCTCATCTTCACATGGTAACTCATTCTTCCTCATCCTCATATGAGTACCTTTCTTTCTTTATAAGGAAATCAAATTTTTCCTTCTCTTCTTCTCCATCAATATTTTAATTGGCCACTTCACCCTCTTTTTCATCTTTCATCCAACTTCTTGGATTTCTTCTTCCATCATGGTCTCAATCATAGACTCCAACTCCTCAATATTCCCTCTTATTTCCTTTATGTCTTCTTTAGAGACTAACTCTTTCCTTCTCTTGTTGCATTTTCCTTCTTCTAGGCCCCTTACTCTGCTAACCATGTCATTTCTTACTCTCTCCCTCAGTCAGTCACTATGAATCTTCCACTTTGCCTTAGGTGCCTCACAAGGGTCACTGATCCTAGCTCGTCCCTTGTTGGAAAAATTATTTTTTCCTCTTCTACACATGTCAATCATCCATCACTCCCCAAATTGTTAGATACACACATACATAAAGACTGATTTATTCAAAAATAAATTAGAAATATTCAATCATTAAGGCTTGGTAGTACTTTTGTTTACAAAAATCAAGAAAGATTCAATCTTCAAAGCTCACGGTAAACAATAATCTTCATCAAAGCCTGGTCATCTGAAAATTGCATAAGATCACTCAAAATTAGCATAAAGTATGAATTCAAAAGATTTTTCCGTGCTCAAATATTTAATGACACCACATCTTAGCTCAACATCCTTATCTATATTAGGTCATGTAATATAGAACTTAAGAACATTTCACTATATGAATACCCACAGTCCTTTTAAGTGAATCCTTGTTCTAAATAACATGATCATAGTGCCCCTATGTGTATATATCAAACAATTTCATGGAAATTTGTTCTTAGGAGGTTCAATTTTGTTCTAACTCTATTTTGTCATTGATATAACCCTCAATATGCAATGCAGAAACATAGTGCTTCTTGTAAGCTATAATCACCTTGTTATATGGTTACATGAGTTTCCCCAATGTCTTAATTAAGATCAACTTCCTTTATTATGATTATTGTGAGGTAACTTATCTATCTGATCAATGTCATAAGGTATTTCATTTAAGATATCTTTGTTAATGGCTTAAGAAACTTGTCTTTCAACTTACCTTGAATGTCCTATCTTCATACCTCCATGATGCGACCTTTTATTTCTCTTAATGATGTTTATGTCCTTGTTTGGTATGAAATATCCTCTTAATAACTTTATAATATTCCTCTAGGATCCAAGACCATCAAAAATTTACATTAGTCTCAGTACTCTCAATGGCATTTTATAATAGCAAATACTCAATCTCAGACTTTGTCCCACTATGTCATGACAATGCTTCCTTACTTAGATGATTACCGTTTTCACTAAGAGAGTTCATTATAGGAATAAGGGAGTATTAAAGGCATCCTACCTGGTATTCCATGTATTTTCCATCATCAAGCTTTATCTGTATCATCCTTGAGATCATTCAATGAAAGATCTCTTTCATTTTCTATATACCCTGTCCTAGTTTGCTTATAGCCATGCCAAGAGACAAAATCAGGTCTAAATTTTGTATAATCACCTTCTGTGAAAACTGATGATTGATCTAGATACCATTTTACCTCATTTTAAATCCTAACAAGTTCCATTAAATATATCATTGAGGGTCATTCCCAGCTCTTATATGCATGTCCCGAAATTATGTCCCTTAATAGTATGAGAATGAGATTTCATCAAAAATCCTGATAAATAATAATTTAGAAATATTGTTCAAAACCATTTGTAAATTTTCATTTTACATCTACAGTTGAAATTTCATATCATTTAAATGTGGTAGTAAAAAGGTATCACGATTGTCCTGATTCCCTTTTTAAAGGGTTTTAAAGACTAAAAATGTAGTCTTCCCCTAAATTATGTCACCTATAACTTCTTGTAGACTTCATAAAATGACTTCAGACCTAGTTAATTTTAAATATGGATGATCATAGTCCATTATTTCTAAATTTTATCTTATAATTCCCTTACATGTGTGAGATATAGTGATTTTAGTTTCTAAACCCTAGTGGAGGGTTCTCAAGCACATGAGAGGAAGAAAATTCTATATCTGGATTCAAACAATGATTAAAACCCTCATTCTAAGCTCAAAATATCTATCAATAGATGAAAATACTTTCTCCCTTTATAATCATTTGTTAAAAATTCCTCCATCATTCTATCGAACATGGTTTGTATAGAAATTGTGCTAAAAAACATAATATAGCAACATATATCAAGATCTTGATGAAAAATAGATACCAATGCACTTGAAGTTTCTCATAAAACATATAATATCATCATCCACATAAAATATAGACTGAAATCCCATGAAAAATTTAAGGTCAATATTTTTCTTGTTCATTCATACTCTTATGTACATTGAGAATTATCATACGCCATGCACAGTTTGTGCTTTCTCCACGTTTTTATTCTATCATGTCTTGTTTCTCTCTTACAAAAAATTACTAACTAGATCAAATATTCTCCTACGGAGATGGTATACCTCCTCCCTTGGATCTCTCTTGACCAAAACAACTATATATCTATATGACCTTAAACATGGGACTTATCTTATCTTCCTTGTTGAGATATTTGCTCAACTACATGATAGAATAGGCGAGTCTGTTTGAATACAACTTTCACATAGTTGTGCCAACTACATATGATTTAGGACAGTTAAAACACATATTAAAATCAATATAATGCATCTTCATACATATACTTCACTAAAACAACTCATATCCACCTAAGACACCCACTTTTACTCTTACTCTTATAGTTAAGAGTTTATTACATGAAAATACAAAATTCAAACATAGCATAATTGGAGGGAAAATCATTCAAAATCTAAGTACATGTAATTAATGCATTGTATAGATTATTCAAACTTATTTTTTATTCACTAAGCATCAAAAAGGAAGAGAAAGGAGACTTTCGTTGGTTGAAATAGTCAGCAAAAGACTCTAGAAAATTCAAGGTCAGATTAAAAGATTTAAGAACCCAACTTAAGACATTATGAGTGAAGGAAGAATATTTGAAAATATGAGAAATATATTCATTATTTCTCTCACATAAAAACCCACCTATTAGTAATAGTCATTCCATGTTGCTATAAATTATCAATTGTGAGAACTTTATTTTTTATAACCAACCAGAGAAACATATTTATTTTAGGAATCTAAATCTTATCCCACACTTCCTTCTAAAAAAGGTTATGAGGAGGAAATTGGCAGGCCATAACACAACCATTCTTAACGGACTAATTACCATAATTTGAAAAATCCCAAAAAAATAGAATATGCCCCGGAACTAGAAGGAATGTGAAAGCCACCCAGATCAATGTTAATAGCCTTGATGAAATTTTAGAAGAAATAAAGAGACATAGTTTTATAAACTTAATCTTAATAAAGAATGATTTTGGAAATGAAATTTTGTAGATTTAGAAACTAGTCTAAACAAGGCACAATAAAAGATTCATAAGCTACCTAGCAAATTTAATGCGAGAAAGATTAAAAACTATTATATGAAAACATATATGTGTAATATCATAATTAGGGTTAATATAATTAATATATTTACTAAATTTTTAGTGATGAATTAAGATTAGAAATATAATAGACATATTAAATCTACATATCCTAAATCATGTTATGATCAAGTGCAAAAAAATGAAAAAATCTTGCAAATTAAATTAGAAGTGAGGGTCAGGTTTGAAGAGAATATTCACCAAAAATATGTTGTAAAAAGTGAAACTGATATGGATTTGGAGAAATGAGTTATGTGGAGTGTTGTTAAGCCAATTTTAAAATTTGAGGAATTGAAGGTGAGTACAAGATGGGTTCACCTGTATATGGTAGAAACATTTAGACAAATTTGTCCTTCGTGGCTGATTTTATCATCTAATGCTATGATCTAAATTAGAGTTTTGTAACTTGATCCATTTATGTCTCTAGGTTGTGGATATGTGATCAAATTTTCATCCTATCATAGGATATGGCTTATTATTTTTGAAATACTACTCTCTCCTTGCTTGAATACCTAAAAAGGGTTGGTATGATATGGTTAATCTTGCTCAACCCCTAGTTGAGTTGAGATCTTCCTACATAGAAATAATTTGAAAATACCTTTGAAATATATTATATATCCTGTTAGGTGGTTGAGAACATATGATATCAATATAGAAGCTACATAATACTACCTAAACCTAGTAGCATAAGATGTAACGAGGATACTTTAAATTTAATGAACAAGAGTAAATTGTATTTGTAATTGATAGTACAAATGATATTGAGATATTATATATTTAAAATGAATTTATTAAATTAGTCTCCTCTAAATGGTTTTATGTGGTTTGATTATATAGTGATCAATCCTTGAATTTGGAAATTTTTGGCACATAACCTAATTAATTTAAAATGTAAAAGATGTAAAATATTAACCCAAAAATATTTACTTTTCAAAAGTTTAAGTAGAAATGAAAGGAGGATTGAAACATAATTTAGGACCGTTAGACAATTTTGTGCAAGATTGAAATATTTGTCAAGAACATAGTAGAATGAAAATTAATGAAATTTGGAAGGTGGGGATACCTAAGAAAAACATTAAAATATAAAAATAAATAATAAATAAGGGTTTAATAATTATTATGGAAGAAATATGAACCAAGAAAAGGGAAAACATGCTAATTAATAAACATGCCAGTTAATATATTTATTCAAGTGGATGAAACGATATACAAAAATTACTTATAAGAAATTAATGAAAAATAATGAAATTTATAAGTTGGGGATTCATGAAAAACATATCAAAACATAAGAATGAATATTAGGGAAGTTTTGTAGTAACGGTTGTGGATGAAATAGGGACCAAGTGAATGATAAACATGCCAAATAATATACTTATTCAAGAGAACGAAACATATGCACAAAATCACTTCAAAGGAATTATTAAAGGTCCCATGTTATTTTTGAGTTTCTACAGTATGCTAAAGAAAGGAATATAGTTCACCTTATAGAAAATATGTCATTAGATTGATCTGAAAACACATGCAGTCTTGTTTCCAAATATTTTAGATCAAGTGGAAGAGTGGGTAAGGATTTTTTCTTATGTGTAGAATGTGATAAGATCCTAGAGATAAAACATTTATTTTAATGCATGAAACAATAAAAAGAGAGAAATTTGATGATAAAACAATAAGTAAAATGAGTGACATGAGTAACATTGGGGTGTGAAACACCATATATTGATATCAAAGCTAACATCTTGTTAATCGTGGTGTATAAAAGAGGATTTGAAAACAAAAAACTTGAGAAATCTCAAATTAATCATGCAAGCATATGCCAATTGCAAGAAATAATTAAGAGAAGATGAATAATTATAAAAATATTAATGAACAACCAAGAGAGGTGAATGAGGATAATGTGTCATATGTATGGATGAAAATAGAAGTGATTTTTAACTATATATTTGTTAATATTCCTCGTAATCCCTCATATGACATACAAAATTCATAGATGGGAAAATGTTGGAAGAAAAATGGAATAAAGTGGGGTGAATCAATACTTTAATACTTTAAATAATTTCAGATTTACTTGTTTAAATCATAAACCATTCAACCATTAATGTGTGCACAACATCATACAATATACATTCAAATAACAATGAACATGAGAGAGAACACCATATTACAAGATATAAGTGGGAAACCCTCAAGGGGAAGAAAACCCACTGAAACTTCTAATTATATTATTAAAATCAAAAGTATTTAGTGAAGCACCAACTTCACAAGCAACACCAACGCTACAAGGAGCACTAGCCCCTAGTTTAGTGAAACACTAAATCCACAAGGAGGCTAAAAACCCCTAAGATGATAAAGCACCCACTAAAAAACCTTTGATGATGATCTCTGATGGATTTTTTCTGCAACAACTGATGGATACCACTGATTCATCTCACACACCTTCAAACCCGTGTTCAAACCATCATTCACCTAGCTTTCTCTTTCTTCTTCTTTCATGGAAAAAATTGACCTCAAACCATTACACACATGCTCTATATCAATCCTCAAACTTTTTAAAAATCTCCTAGCTATGAAATGATTCCTTCATACCTGTTACACACTCACACTTGGGTCACACTTTTTTCCTCTCTCACAACTAGCTCAAATTTGAATTCAAACATGCACTTTATACCCTTCTCTTATTTCAAACATGAAACAAGTCAGTATCCCTCCTTTAGTTAGACCAATAAAATCTTAAAAACATCCCAATACATTCATTAAAACATTAATAATTTACCCATGTAGTTATTTCATGCTCAAATGCACTAAACATGCTAAATAAAAACTGAAAACCCCAACACCTGGTTCTTCTAAAACCACAAAACTCATCACCATGATTATTAAATATCCAAAATTAATCAAAAATGTATAATATAACATAAAAAACCATCCATGGTTGTATATTAGCTTTCACCAATTAAACTTAACATAACACTACTAAGAAGGCTCATATCCTTCACAAAACAATTGTTTCCAGGAACTAGTATTCACCTTTGGGCCTCAAGATCACCCAAGAACAAATCAATTATGACATGTAACCACTCATAATATAATTGATCTTTAGATCACATAAATACTTTCTATAACTCATGAAACATCCGTACATGTAAACCACACCAAATTTCATCTTCACCAAACTTAGCGACCTATAAAGTAGTTTTAGGAACTCAACTGGTTTACACCATTTCTACCAATTTACAGAACTCAAAATTACTTAAATATAAAAAAATTCATTCTTATTCAGTCTCAAACTGATAGAAAACAATAACAAATCCATCTCACACCTCTTCTACCTTCATCTTCTAGCCAGAGCAATTCTGTCCTGAGAAACAAGTAGTATTCTTCTCCAAAAATTGAGATGGATGACCCATAAAGCATCATCATCATGATACAATACATATATAATTAGAAATACCTATGAATCTAATTTCCATAAGATCTTACATTTCCTTCCAACTCCAAGTGGAATGCCTTCAACTAGGTCCATCTCTAAAACTGCTCCAAAACTGCCCCAAAACTGCTTTAAGACCAGTCTTCATAAATAGGGCACAAGTTTCCATTTATAATATCAAACATGATCTGAAACTATCATTGAAATCAATTAAAAATCCTAGGATAAAAAAAATGTCAATTTATTTCATACCTTCTTTGGACAACTTTGTCCCAAACTTAACTTCTTTAGAAACTTTCCTATTTGATTGGGGTCCACAAATCACCACATTCTCTATCTTACATTTATAGAAATCTTGAGGATTCATCTACAACATAAAATAATCAAAATATAATAAGCACTAAATTTTGGGCACTTATAATCAATATCTCTCCTACCACTTTTGAGATAGGGTTTTAAAGCCATAACATGTTGTTTTCCTTATTAACATTCATTCATAAAAACCTGATGATGAAACCTCTCCATTATTTTTGTGAAATATATTAACTAAATAGAGAATTATCCTTAAAATCCAAAATTTATCATGTCTAGAAAAAAATTCATGGTGAGCATCAGAAGTTGCAATTCAAGATGAAAATGCTCTTTCTTAGACCCTGTTTCACATAAAACATCATAACTTGAAAAATATTATTCAAAATAACTTGAAATTTTTCTCACGCCTCTAGGACACATATTCACACCATATCAAATCATAAATATATCTAAAATATGTCTGAATATTCATAACTCATCTCATTTGCATGACTATCCCTTGGGGTTTTACATGGTTTAGGCTAGGGTCAACTAAACCAACATTGTAACTCATCAAGAAACTGTTATCTCCGTTTTGAGTTCACGATAAAACGATTATATAACCCCTACGAATTTTTGAAGTTGCTTTTGCATTTTGACCTCGTATTGAGAAAATCGGGGTTTTCGGGTTTTATGAGCAGCTCGACATGTAGTTTTAATATGCTTTATGTCGTCTGTCTTTCCGAAACCCGAAATCCGCTTCATATTGAGAAAATCGGGTTTTCGGACTCCCGGCGCATCGGAACATGCCTATCCAAAACATGTTTTATGCCTCATGCTTCCCGATACCCAAAGTTCACTGAGTCCTTTGTATCAGGTTTTCGGGGCTATGTAACATCTAAGCACCTTATGCTTTATGCCTCATGTTTTCCGAAACCCGAAACCCGAATTGCACTAAGTCCCCTCGTGTCGGGTTTTCAGACCTCTCAAACATGCTGACATGGCATTCATGCCGAGTTGTCGGCGAGTTGGCACGTGCCGCGCCAAGTGTATTAATTACCAATTTTCTTATAAATACGCGGATTTCCACGTCATTCTTACCAGACGTATTTTTAATTCGTGAATTTTTCGTGCATGCTCTTCCGATTTCGAAACCAAAAAGCTCACCTTGCTCAATTGAATCGCCTATTGTTGATCTTTTCTTTCTCTGATTGAAGGTATTTTTCTCTCCCTTCTTTATTCTTAGTTTTTACGGATCGATTGTGCGCAGTTTCTCTCAATTTCTCACCGGGTGTTGAGGGTTTTCCTTTCTTGTTCTCTTTGGAATTATTTTGAAAGGGGTTTTAGGTTTTAGTGTTCATCCCTTCTAAGACTACCACTTAATTCTATTTCCTTGAAGTTTTATTATATGCATGGAACATGAATGACAAAAAAAAGAGATTGCATGTTTTGAAATTCGATGAAAAACCCTGCTTTTCTTTTCGAGTTTTGAAGCCTGTTGCGCGGAGTCGAAGAGCCGAAGTGTATTGAAGGTTTGAAGTGCCGGGATTTTTCAAAAGTTCTGACATTTTCAACACAAGTGCCGGGCTATCTTCTGTTCCTGAAATCATCAAAAGTGTCGGGCTTTCCCAAAGTTCCGACAGTGTCAAACTTGTCGGGCTTTCCCAAAGTTCCGACAGTGTCAAACTTGTCGGGTTTTTCAGAAGTTCCGACAGTTTCAGTGCATCGGGTTTTCAAGATTTCCGGACATCCTCCTCGCCAGTGTCGGGTTCTTCTGTTCTTCCGGCATATCCAGCAGGTCGGAATTCTGACGGTGGACAACATCTCCTGAGCTTCGAACCTTTCTCCCTTCAACGTTCTTCATGTCGGATCCTGGTCCATCTCAGGAAAAGGCCGAGAAGTCTGGCAGAATGAAATACAAGTTCAAGAAGCCAGAATCTCCATCGTACATTGATTGCAACTATGATATCAGAGACACCGAACTCGGGAATATAGAAATGGGAAGATTTCTGGAGTAGGTTGAGGAGTTCCTCTCAAAACCCATGGATGAAAGCTATTGCTGATAGTGGTTTGCCTCTCGCAGCGGGTCTTCCCATGTCTGCTCAGTGTCTAGAATTCATTTTGGCTTGTGCATCCAGTTATGACTCAGCATCTCGTTCTGTGAGAGGTCAATCAGGTGAAGTAGTGGTCAAATTAGATGGAGGTTATTTTGATGATCTCCTCAAATTGCTAATTTTGACGAATATGGAGAGTTGGACATGAAGTCAGCTCAGAAAGCCTGGGACAACGATCAGGAGGACTGCATCAAGCATGTGAACAAGAAGTTCTTGATCAAGGCTAAACCAGCTATGTCCAGATTTCCAAGGACTATCCCCAGGAGTGATTTCATCCAAGAAATCAATGACATCATCACCCTGCTAAGCCGGGTTTTTGGTTTGCCCGAATCAAATGTATTTTCAAGGATGGATGTATCAATTTATGATCATCATCAAGAAGAATCAATAGGGGATCGACTGGGGTACTCTCATCAGCAATGAGATTGATTCCCAAATGACAACGGTCCTTGTCAATTGGGAAATTTTATATGTCATCATATGTCACATACGCAGCAGCCGGGATGAGGAACTATCCCGGGCTGGATACTAAGGGAAGCAAAACGGCGAACCAGGTTTATCAATACTTCCCTCAATTGACAAGAAGGGTTCAAAAGACCATTTCAGGAGGGTGAATGATGCCTTCTTCTATGAAAATATCTGCAGGATAAACCCTGAGCTGAAGAGACAAGAGTCTCAGATGAGGCTTGGGCAGAAGTTTCTAAATGGGGATGTATCTTCGTACAATTCAAGAAGTTTACATATCTTCAGGTGGTCATGTACTTGGGAGATCCTTTTCGCCTGCCCTGATATCCAGGGGATAGACTGATATTAATGGAGTTGGTTAAGCAGCTGTTGGATTTTCATAAATTCCAACAAAGCAAACATAAGGCTGCTGTATCCTTCCCGATTTCTATTGGGAGATACACTTGCTCAACGGTAGTGAAGGCCAAAAATGTTGTCCATGAACTTCAGGACAAATTGAAGAAGCATATGAAGCCTCGAGACGGTTTTGACATCTGAGGAGTGCTCAGAGCATATGGAACCCAGCATCTGCACAGGCCAAACATAGAGGATATTTGGGTGGATTTGCGTAATGAGGTTGCTGTTCACAGAAAGGATAATAGCAGATTGACTATTGCTGAGATTCAAACACTAGAGCTTGCTGATTTACCAGAAGGTACAGGTGACTATGAAAGTGTTTTGGATCTTTCCTATGATGGATTGAAGGAGGATCAATATGTTTTCCCACCTATTGATTGGTCAGCCAGCGAAAAAGCCTCTATTACAGATAGGTCGGCTCTAATTCTTGCTCGCACCAAAGCATGGCTCTCCTCTTGGGGAATGAATTTTTAAAGATGATAAGTTTTCAAAGTTGGTTGTTTTTAGAGGCGGGGCCCTCCAAAAAGGAAAAGGACAGAAAGTCTTCTAAGGCACCTATAAAGGTCAAGATTGTCAAAAAGAGGAAAGAAAGAGTAATCTCTTCAATTGTTTCTCCTGTAGAAACGGTGAATGTGCCAGAATCACCAACACCACCAGAAATAGGAGAAATTAATTTGGAAGAAGGAGGAAGCCAGCTTCTATCTTCACCGTTTGCTGATTGCTCAACTGAAGAGACTTTATCTCTTGCATCCAAGGCTTTGGAGTTCTGAATCTGCACCTCCTCCCTCACAACCACTCCTACCTCCTCATTCTCCATCCACTTCTGCAACCATGGCTAGTATTTTCTCTAGGCTTTCACCCCTATCTGCTGGAACCCAAGTGATCATCAACACGCCCCCTCCTGTGCCTCTTTTTATTGGATCTACTACCACATTGGTAACTATTCCTCCTCCAATAGTAGAATCTTCTCCTCTTGAGAGTAGAATACCAGTTTCTACAACATGTGCAACTTCCTCTGATACGCCGCAATGTCTACTCGAGTAAACTCCGAGGAAGAGGAAGGTGATTGTACCCATACCAGCTTTTGATTTCAGCTCACTCAAGGCTCCTACTGCAAAGTCGGCCAAGAAGCCCAAGACAGTTTCAAGGGTTTTGGTGGATGCTTCGGGAGATAAGTTCGCAGAGATTGCCACTCCCTCGGCTGACAAAACTAGAGAGGATATAACAGCCGTTGATTATCAAGTAACCAGGGTGGCTCTAGGGAAAGTGATAGGAGAAGGGGCGCAACAAGATGCACGGGATTCCATAAACGTGTTGTGCCAAAAGTTGAAAGAAACAAAGGACAGCAGAGATGAGCTTAAGGAGAAAGTGGAGCAGTTGATAGAGGTTTTGCTTAAATTCTCAAAACCCCTTGAATCAATTGAGAAGATTGCTAAACAAGGAAGGGTGTTCGATGAATGTGTCCAAAGGTTTTGCTCCAACAGGGGAAGGAAGTGATACAAGGTGTTGTGAAAGTTCATCAATCTGTGGGGGACATTCAGAAAGATGGAGAAAAGATGGATGAAGAGATTTCTCAAGAAATTGGACATCTTGATTTGACTTATGAAGCTCTCCAAGTGTTAAAGAAAATACCAACACATCTCTTGGTCGAAGAAGGTATTCTCCCTCATACGGATAAGCATTTCCAGCTGACCAAGGCCATCAGATTCAGGGTGAAGATCTCAACGAAGCCTGCGCTAAGTTGAGAGAATCAAAGGGATAAACTGATTGATGGGAAAAGTGATTTGGAAGAAGAGTTGCTGAAGATTTGTTCAAAGGGTGTCAGTAGGAAATTCAGGTATAATATCAGCAGATGATCTCTTCAAGCAATTCCAAGAGTCTGTTCAGCATGAATCAATGCTCGGATTTGACCTTGAAAAGATGGATCGGTTGGTAAAGATTGAGCATTCTTTGGAGGCCTTAAGAAAGCTCAGCAAAGGATTGAAAAAGCTTCCCTGGCACTGCCAGCGATGTTCATGAAACCTGCGAAATTTGGAATGATCATTCCACTGCGCCTGATGAGAACGAGATGCAAGGCATAATTCGGAAGTTCTAGGAATTTCAGAGCAAACAGTCTCAGCTGGAGGAAGAAAAAGAGGAAGGAGAAAAAGATGATGATTCAGATTAAGTCCCAGCGTTTCATGTCATTTCAATCTTGAAATCGACATGTCTTTTTCATTTCTGTTTCGTCACATTTTTGTAATCATATTTTGACTTGATCTCCTGTGTGAGAATCATGCAAAACAGAACTCTTGTTAAAGCGCTATTTTTTAGGATCTGCCCTATTTTATCTCTTCTTCTTTTGTTATAAATAAGGGATGCTTATGCATTCCAAAGGGTCGAGATTTTTTGGAATATTTAGGGGCTATTGGAAAGAAGAAAAACTTTGTGTTTTTCATTCAATCATTTTGAAGAATAGGAATTGATATTGTTTTACAGACTTTGTGTTGTGGAATATATCTTACTTAAGACAGTGTTCTTATGTTCATGATCTTAAGCTATTCTTTGCATAGCATCTTAGTGTTTCTGATTATTTCGGACATTATATTTTAGAAACCTATCCAAAAGGCCCAAAAAACATTACTACATAATTTCTTACTTACATACATGAATCCATGAGCTCACATGAATCTATACCTCCTCATTTGGTCTCCAAACTCCTAGACTAGGTCTAGATGAACACCTGCAACTAGTTCTTCAACCTGTACATACACTCTGAAACTCATGTGAGTGCCTAAAAACTCTCCAAACATGATATCCATGCTGCTACCATGCTCCTCAAGCCACCAAGCCACTCAAACCATCATGCGCCATCACCTAGGCTAACTAAGCCATATGACTAGGTTTGCTAGA
This sequence comes from Taxus chinensis, assembly GCA_019776745.2. Lineage (NCBI taxonomy): Eukaryota > Viridiplantae > Streptophyta > Pinopsida > Cupressales > Taxaceae > Taxus > Taxus chinensis. Next base: position 49,037,241 of record CM034149.1, read on the forward strand.
CCAAGTCAATCTCACCGAATCACCTCATGCCATCATGAAATCATATGAATATCCATGTCATCAACCTATTGAGAATCCTATGAAACTTCTATATCATCCTATTTTTCATTAATGAGCTTTTACATCAATGAAAACACCTAGAACACAATATCCCAAAAATCTCCCCCTTTGTCATTGATGGAAAACCACCTAATATTCTCCCCCTTTTACATTAATGACAAATAATACATGTAATTACATGATATTCATCATTATCAGATTCATATACCACCTCTTGGTTGGAAACATCAACCAAAATCATCAAATTTGGCTCACAAACTTGTTTTTCTTCACCACTTTGATTTTGACCCTTTTCAAGACATTTGATCACTATAAAAGACCTTAAAATGATGCATACTACTTATGAACATGCCAAAAATTCATAATTAGGGGATTAGAATCATCATCTTACCTCACTATTGTCTTATCTCAACTAATTCTTGCTCAAACTTGGCTAGTTTCTTGCATACCTTGTCTTCACATCACTCTTAGGACTGAAATCCCTAAGATCATATTTCATTACATTTTGGACAAACTTCTCAGTACCCTATAAGCACAAATACTGTATAAAATTATTATTTATGGCTCCCCCTGGGATCATTGCATCCATATCTAGTAGAAAACACAAGTTTTAAGCCTCTTACCTTAAATGGTTGCCTTGAAGATAGATCAAACACTTTAACACATACCTTAAACTCGGTTTTTTCAAGTCTCTCTTCATGCTATTTCAGACTTCTTTGGATAGATGAGCTATACCCCAAGAAATTATACATGTGATAATCCTTAATTTTCTATGCAAGCTCTTCTAAATCACTTATAACACCTTTTCATCTTTTTTTTGGAGTAAACATGGACTCCTCCTGTATCAGATGTCTTTTCAGACCTGTAGCACAATAATTTCTCAATCACAAACTAATATACCTAGTCTAGCACCTCTAAACATATTAGAGAACCTAATACTCTTTCTCTATGATCAAAATGAACTCCCTTTTCCTTGATAAACTACCTCATCCATGTAACATACATTCTTACCCTTGGAACACTGGGTTTGACATACCTTCACAAGCCATTATACTACAAACATCATTAACATACCTTTTTCACCTTCTTGGCACCCTTTTATATTTGTATTGAGTCTAAACCTAGCTTCTCTTGCTTTAAAAAACTTCTCATATATGTACACCATTCTTGTACCTCATCTTACTATAATAACTCAAGAAAGTGTAACTCAAACATACCTTTAGAATTTTAATGCACTAGCACAGCTCACAAAATTTAGCTTACTATAATAGGGCTTCTTGACACTTGAACACCTGGATTAAAGTTATTAGTGGCTCCCCTTGTCTCAATTTCTCCTTCATACTTGTAAGTAATTATCAAGCCCTTCATAGCCTCTGTACCTAATTATGATGTTCACCAAACTTGGTCCTTCAACCATTCATGAGTATTTATTTAAAAACTATCTTATTCATCTTCATACCAATCTTCTTGACGTTATTAGAGGTAAACAATATTGATTGAAGTACATAATGAATCCCCTTACCTCAGTAAGTCCATAAAAACATGTAGGTCATTGTCACAATCTAGAGTTCTCTATCACAATCCTTGGTTTGCATGATATTTGTTAGTTTATAGAACATATCACTATTACACTCACCTTCACATCCTTCATGGCATTTAGGAACCCAAAATACTTGCTTGAAATCATGCTTTAGTTTCCAACCCTTTGTAAAACCTCATCATAGACCTTACCTTTTTGTTCTTGCACAGACTTGATAATACTCTGTCACACAAACAAATCTACCTTGCAACTGAGTATTTTTCATCTTCCTTGACATGATATACTACCTTGTTTAGATTTGAATAGCCTTATAGACTATCTAAATGATCATACCTTTTTCTAAGTCTTCATTATAGGCCAAAAAGAACTACCTACAAACTTGTAACCCCGATTTTCCTTTGAAAGACACATTTTGATCTACCAAAACATTCAAATTATTCACACCATCTCTAAGAAGCATAAAATTCCTTTGACACTTCATGACTGTAGTTTAAAAATTGAAAACTCACTTGTAGATTTACACAAATCATAATCATACTTGTAGCATTCTATTTTTCACTTATATACCTTTAACCCTATGTAAAATCCAAGAATAAATCATTGATGACCTTAATACCACCATGGTGAAAACCATTTTTCTTTACTTAGTATCTCTTTATGCTCCAAAATTATAATTTTGGTCCTGAGAGATGCTATTACAATCTTCAACATTGTACTCAGGCTTATAAACAACTCTATCACATGATGATCACAGTCTCTCTCCTTCATAGTCTTGGTAATTCAATGAACTTCTTCTAAACTCCTTGAATTAAGGAAATCTAATGACATACCCCTTATACATTCATGCAACATCTCTTGGAGTACACACACTTAAAATGCTTGGAATAGTGACACTCATGATAAACTTATCTTGATTCTTATTGACTTAGAGAAATACCTTTACACATTAATCCATTCACTTGACACAAAAACTTGACTTCCTATCATGAAAAACTTACCTTGATACTATATCATGATGATTACTTAAAACAAACCTTAAACAGACTCACAATACTCCATGCTCAGAATTAGATCATGACATGACATATTTTTGACCAGAGACATCTTTAGAAGACACTACACTTCAAACTAAGACATTTTTTATACATGAATTCCCAGGTGCATACTCTAACCATACATTGAAATATTAAGATAGGTCCTTAAAGGGATTCCACCATCAATGGACCATAATATGATAGACACATACTCAATACCCTCCTTTGAAACATCACCATGACATGCAATAGCCTATGACTGCGTTCTTGAATGAAAAATCATAATCAACAAGATAACATGAGACTTCAACCATTAAAACTCCATGAAAGACTTAAGACTTGATTGTGCACCTTTAGAAGGACTAACAAATCTTCGTACTTAGGAGTAGATCATAACTATACTTTGAAGAATCAAGAATTCAACCATCAACTTGACAAACTCAAAATCCTTTTGACAGTGACCATACCATTTTCACTACTTAGATAACCAAAAAAGACAACTGGTGAGCCCATTAATTGAACAAATAATGACATCATTTGTATTTACCCTTGTTTGAATTTGAATACACTTTATAAATTTTTCTTAATTTAAAATAAATATTGTATGCATTTTGCTACATTAGTGTGTTACTTTTTTCTATTCTAAATATCTAACTAAAATCCTCAAAAAACACTCAATTTTGTATGTATAGATAAAAGAAAGAAAATTTTTGGTCAGGATGTAGAGTTTCAGGCATGAAATTAAAAAAAAAAAAAACATCTTTCTTCGAAGTTTCTCAGCTGTCTTTGGAGTGTATCAACTTGCTTTGGATTATCTCAACTCGCTTCGGAGTATCTCATCTTGCTTCAGAGTATCTCAGCTCGCTTCGGAGTATCTCATCTTGCTTTAGAGTATCTTAGCTTGCTTTGGAGTATGTCGGCTTGTGTTAGAGTATCTCAGATCAATTTGGAGTGTTTTGTCTCATATTGCTTCAGAGTAATGTAACTCGCTTCGAAGTATCTTAGATTTATTCGAAATATTTTTGGGATGATGTAGTGTTTTGACCTTGGGCTTCAGGATATTTCCGGCTAAATGACAAAAAACTAGAGAATATGGAATTATTATAGCCTAGAGCATGCATCCAATGCATATAAGTACATGCCAAAATAAGGGAAATTCCAATTTTAGAATAAATCATGTAATCTATTTTTTACAATTGATTTCTTTGATCCTCTCCATCATTTCATCCTAAAATATGGATATGATTTGGAATCTATATTTCTACTATCTAAATAAGGATTGTTCATATAGTTTTATAGGCGTCAGTTGAGGAAGATGGATTATATAATTCCCTCTCATTGAATGTGATAAGTTAGAAAGAAAAGAATTGATATTATTGTAATTTTGATATAAAGATTGAAATTAATAAACAATGATGCTTTGGTGAATTACTGTGCAAGTTTTGTTCTGATCAACGGGAGAGCAAGGGACCACTCACTCTGAGACTCAGAACCTTTGGTATTTTCTAGATCAGTTAGCATTTATTGAATTATTAATCTATATCTATGCATCTTTCTATTTAATTCTTATAAATCTTATCACTATTCATTCATTCTTTCATGATAGTAAAAATATAATAGTTCAACTCATATAGTCAATCACAATTTCTTTACAACTATTGCTTTTAGTAACTTTCTTTGTTCTAAGTTGTGTCAAATTTATTTCAGAAGCTTTCTATTCTTTGAATTTAAATCCTTCAACTTGATTTTAGTAAGTGTGTTTTACTTTAAAATCCTTTTGAGTTTAATTTTTAAGAATTTCAATTTCCTTCAAGTTGTGTGAGTCTTTAAATTCTGCAAGTTAATTAGTTTCATTTAATTCAAATAGTTTGTGCAATCTCTATTATAGCATAGCTTAAATTTAAATTTCAGAATTAGGAAACCCCCAAACAAAGGAACATCATTAAAAAATTGTTAATTTCCCAAAAATACCTTATTGCATATTGTCTTTGGACACTTCCCTGATTATAACGACATTAACAATATTGATTAAATGTTGAACCAACAATGAGACTCATCATTTTTGGTGCCGTTTTTGGGGATAATAGTGTCAATAAGAATCATGCAATTGAACATTTCCATAAGAATCTACCTGGTAAGAGAAATATATGAGTAGACCTAGATATTTAAAGGGTAAATTCATACAAAATGTCATCCACCACAAACTGATTAGTCTTGGGATCAATTTTCATAATTAGAAGAAACATTTTACTCATCACTTCAAGAGGACATAGCCCTTGCTTTTCCAAAATCTTCATAACATTCTCTTGAAGTAGGGCCTTCATATCTAAGATGATCTAGATCAAAGGATCTATTTAATCTGAGCTATCAAACTCAGGTTAGTATCCTTCCACCCACACCAAAATTTTCACCTAAAAGGAAAATTTTGTATAAAATTAATTGGGAAATAATGATATATGAACCACCAAGAGTTGAGCATAACCCACACAATGTAGAACACAATGTAAAATTCATTATACCATAGAGAACGTTTACTTATCCTATTTTCATTGATGATGAAGATGATACTCCCATGAAAAAAATATCCCCAACTATATTACCTACATTTCAGGGAATGGCCTTTGAAGATCCATATCATTTCCTCTTTGAATTCAAAGTAATTTGTCAAACATATGACTATAGAACTGATAACCAAAACTAGAAATTTTTTCCTTCTACACTTAAGGATTCGACCATGAGATGGTTTATGATTTTGGAGCCTAACTCCATCCACTCTTGGACAGAAATGGAGGAACAATTTTTGGATAAATATAAAGATTATTATAGAGGAAGAGCTAGGAAAGAATATTTTTTCCCAGGTAAAGCAAAATGAAGATGAAAATTTGGAACATTAGTTGATAAATTCATCTTTCTTCATAGAAAATAGGGTCATCCTTTGAGTGAAGATTTAACTAAAACCATTTTCTTCAAAGGATTAGATGAGGAGTCAAGATAATCTCTGAATCTAATGGGAGTAACATATTTGAATCATCCAACCTTCCATCAAATTGAACATGTCTGTATAAGTTACTCTAGAACCAAGGGAGACCCTAAGAAAAGGAGAATTAAGAAAAATAATCTTGATGTTAAGAAATTAATGGAAGAACTATCCAACTTCAAGACATATATTTTGGTACACTTGAACACTACTCTAGATGGTATGAAAAAAAAGTCAAATCAAATACTAAACCACTAGCAATGTGTTTTCCAAGATGTAGGAAAAAACATACCCTTAGGGATTGTCCTCTAGATAAAAGTGAAATATGTGAAAAAAACATACTACCAAGGATTGTAGACTCATACTAGCCTAAAAAAACTAGCTTAAATAAACACCCATAGAGGAGCTCAATTTTGTACAAAAACAGGGAAATAAACCTTCTCAAACATCACCACAATTCATGCCAAGAAATAGTCCTGATCCATGGATGATGCCATGGGCTTCAAATATGTACCCTCCAACTGGAACATCAATGTCATGGGCTCTATCTGAATAGACATCCCAACCATGGATGTGCAACCAATCTCGATCATGGATGACCCAACCTTATCACAAGTCATGAATGAATGCACCATGGACACATTATCCTAATCATCCTACTAGTTATCCACAACAAAGGATATTTACAACCCAAAAACAATAATACACCTAAAAATCATTAATTTCACCACCTATTGTTCAGCCTCAACCAACAAAGATAGTAATTCAACCGCAGATGCCAACACAACCTATGGAAAATCCAAAAAATTGGAAAACAACCACTATCTTTGGAGCTAAACAAGATTCTATGGGAGTAAATTCCATTCATTATAAGGACATACAATGAAGATCAAGAAAAATTATGGATAAGCCATCGGTTGTGATCACAAAAATACTAAATGAGAAGCCAACAATTGATAAAGGAAAGGAAAAGGAATATGAGGAGAAAACAAATAAACCTCAAGAATAACCCTTAATCTCTCCATCAGCTCCTCTTCTTGAGAGACTCAAGGAAATTGTTAATAAAGAGTTTGATTTACTTAGGGAAATAAAGAAATTGAACATTGTGATACTAGTATTAAAATCCCTTAAAGACATTCTAGAAGTAAATAGGTTTATCAAAAATCTCTATATCAAAACCCTAGGAAGAAAAAAACAATATCTTAAAACTTTACCTATAGATGGGAAACTCGCTGACCTATTGGCAAAAACGTTAGTGCATCCTAAGTATGGTGACCCTAGTAGTCCATTTATTACCATAACAATTGGGAAAACAGAGATACAAAATGTATTGATCGACCTAGGTGCAACTATTAATGTCATGATAATGGACACCTTGAAAAAACTACGCTTACATGCATTATAATACATTGCTACCATTTTACAAATGACAGATCAATATATTGCTAAACCTAAAGGAGTAATTGAAGATGTTATGGTAACAATAGAATCATGGGAATACCCTGCATATTTCATGATCCTAATACCTAAAAATAAAATGCAAGGATATCCCATCATTCTAGGAATGTCATGGTTAACTACTATTGTATCTTTAATAGATTGTAGATATGGAGATATGAATATATCAAATGGAATGCATGCAAAAAAAATTTCCTTATTTCACTGAACACAAACATTTGTAGATGTTAAATAATACATTTAGGTTGATGATTCTAAGTTAACCAATTATAACCTATCTTATTTGGCTATTATTTCACTTAAAAACCATGTTGCATAGATTGAAGAAGAATCAACATGAATATTGGAGATGGATAGAAATAATTTGGAGTCTCCTCAGGTTTCTTCAGAGTCTCCTCAAGTTGCTTCAAAGTCTCCCCACGTTGCTTCAAAGTCTCCCCAAGTTACTTTGAATTCCCCTCAGGTTGCTTTAGATTTTGTTGTAGAATCTTCTTGTTCAATTTCAAAACTAATAAATGAAAATGTTGAGATGGTAGTATATAATGAAAGGTATGAATCAGTCCCTTTTCAACTATATGTGTGGAAATGGAGAGATTCAAATCAAAATATTTCTACCACAAGTTTCACTTGTCCTTTAACAAAGTTAATTCCACAAGGAAATCTAACTTTTGAGGACATGATTGCATTCCATAGGTGGTTACCTCATGAATTCCCATTAAATTCATTATTTAATGAATTTAAAACTGTTAACTTAGTCTACCAGACTAAAAAACATATTTCCCTTTATCCAAAAAAAAGTCAATATCAATAGTTAGCTAACTGATGATGAAGAGGCCAAACTTTTTCATGTACCAAGAAATCATACCAAATATTTTTCTTGGGAGTACAATGATATGAAATAAATTCATCTTAACATCTGTACTCATCACATCTACACAAGCAATGTTAAACCAGATAGGAAACCACAAAGAGGGATAAACCCATCTCTAAGAGACATGGTTAAAACATAGATAGAGAAGCTATTACAAGTTGGATTTATTTATCCCATATCATATAGTCAATGGGTCTCACCACTTGTAATGGTACCTAAGAAAAATGGGAAGTGGAGAATTTGTGTTGACTATAGAGAGCTTAATAAATCCACATTGAGAGACTATTTTCCCTTACCATTTATTGACCAAGTTCTAGATAATCTAGCAGGAAAGAAATTATTCTCCTTTCTAGATGGGTTTAGTGGTTATAATCAGATAAGAGTGGCTGCAAAAGATCAAGATAAAATAATGTTCACTTTCCCTTGGGGAACATTTGCATATATGATAGTGTTACCCTTTGGCTTATGCAATGCACCGGACTAATTTTCAGAGAGCTATTTTGGCCATATTTTCGGTTTTGATCAATGATTGTGTGGAATTATATATGGATGATTTTATAGTGTACATGAATTATTTTGAACAAGCTTTGGCTAATATAGAAAAAGTATTAATAAATTGTTAACACCATAATTTATCTTTGAGTAATGAAAAATGTTTCATGATGATGGATGAAGGAATAGTCCTTGGAAATCATATTTCATCCCAAGGTATAAAAGTAGACTAAAAGAAAATTGAAGTTATCTTTAATCTTCTTATACCAAAAAATCAAATAGATGTTAGAATATTTCTTGGACATGCAGGGTATTATATGCGTTTCATTAAAGATTTCAATAAAATTGCTGCTCTAATGTATTATTTTCTAGTAAAAGACTATGAATTCATTTGGGATGAGAAATGTCAAGAATCCTTTGAACTAATCAAAGAAAAATTAACCTCAACCCCAGTGTTAAGAGGATCCAATTGGAAAGAACCCTTCCACATTCATATTGATGCCTCTAACACTACTATAGGGATAGTATTGGGACAAAAGGATGAACATAATAAAATGTATGCTATTTATTATATTAACAAGAACCTCACTCCCAAAGAAAATAACTACACAACTATTGAAAATAATTTTTTAGTTGCTATCTATGCCATTAATAAATTTCATCATTATATTACATGGTATAAGACATTTGTGTATACTGACCATGTAGTTATCAGGTACTTAATGAACAAACCCATAGTGAGAGGTAATATTATTAGGTGGTTACTAGTTTTACAAGATTTTGATATTACCATTATTGATAACCCATGTAAATATAATTTGTTTCTGATTTTTTTTCAAGGCTAGAAACACCTGGAGAACAAGACCCAGTTAATGACAGTTTCTCAGATGAGAAACTGTTCCTCATATGTGTAAGTTCACCATGGTTTACTGACATTACAAACTATTTGGCAATAGGAAAATTTCCTGCAAATTTCACTAGTAGACAAAAGAAAATGATTAATTAAAGAAAGTGTTACTTTTAAATGGGTAGATGGAATTTTATTCAAATATGGATCTAACTTGGTGCTACGCAGGTGTGTTCGAGAAGATGAAGTCTATGATATTATTATAGCATGCCATGATGAACCAGTAGGAGGCCATTATTCAATAAAAATAATTGTGCATAAAATTCTTGGGGTTGGATATTATTGGCCCTCCCTTCACAAAAGTGTGAAGAAATATATTTGGCATTTTGATGCATGCCAAAGGATGGGAAAACCTACCTTTTTCAGCAAAATTTCTCTCCAAAATCAATTGGTTCTAGAACCTTTTGAGCAGCAGGGGTTTGATTTTTTTGGACCTATAAACCAATCCTCCCAAGGAAAATAATTCATTTTAGTGTGCAAACACTATGTAACTAAATGGGATGAAGTGCAAGATTTATCCCAAGCTAGTAAAGAAGTAGTGACAGATTTCCTATATTACCAGATCATGCACAAGTTTGGAGCACCAAGAAGTATTGTTTGAGATCAATGTCCCCTGTTTATGTCAAACATGATCAAATATTTTATGGATCTTTTTCCAAATCAATCACAAAAATTCATCACCCTACCACCCTATAGCTAATGGGAAGGTGGAAGTAACTAATAGAGAATTCGAAAAGATTTTGACCAAAATAATTGATACCAACAGAAAATATTGGGTGAACATGTTTCCAGAGGCATTTTGGGAATATAAAATCACTTATAAAACCACCATTGAATTTTCTTTAAATGAACTTGTATATGGAAGGAAACCCATATATCCTATTGAGTTCGAATTACGGACATTAAGAATAACTATTCAAATTGGAGTAGAGCTAGATGAAATCCAAAAACAAAGGATACTTCAATTGAGTGAATTGGATGAGAGTAGGATGGAGGATTTACAAAGGAATGAACTACTAAAATGTCAAATAAGACAATGACATGATATCCATATCAAGAGAAGGAAGTTCCAATCAAGAGATTGGGCCCCATTGTTTGATTCTAGATACCAGGATTTTCCTGGAAAACTTAGAACTAGATGGCTAGGCCCATATGAGATTCAAGAGGTATTTGATAATGGATAATTTCAAATACTTCCCATTGATGGGAATACCAAAATATTGTTAGTTAATGGACATAAACTGAAGATATATCATAAGCCATTGGATAAACAAGATTTTTTACAATAATTTCAATCAGGAGGAGGAATCAGTCATGAGGAAGAACCTAGTTCTTCCCCCATGGAAAATATTTGAAAATAAAGGAAGGCCGATAAAAATAAGAGAGCTAAAAACCAGTAAATGGTGGTTCTTCTCTTGAAAATAAAATAAAATAAGTTGAAAACCACAAATGACAGCTTTTCCACTAAAACATGCAATCAAACCAATAAGGCATGCTTTTTCGACTATTGTTTACTAACCAAATATGCTTTTCTGTAGGATACATGAAGGGAACAAAATAAGTTATGTCACTACTAAATGTAAAGTGATATAATCTTTATTTATATAATTATTAAGAAGTTATAAATGTTGTGATTATTCAAATAAGTGGGAAATATTCAAATCAAATGTCATAAAAGATATTTTCAAATCACCCCTCAATTTGAAAATCATTGCATTAAATGGAGATGATTCTTCACATGTGTGGAAGGAAGGATGAAGTGAAAATTTTTACGTTTAACCTAAAGTTGGCTTCAAAATTAATAAGGACTCACATGCTATGAATTAAGTCATATCTATCTAATCCAATACACAATCCAAGAGGAGTTATACAAAGATAATAACGACAATGAAACAACTAGACTTAACCATTTCTATAGGCCAACATAACCTACAAAAGGGAAAATTTTCAATCAAGAGTGGTTGCCCATGAAGAATGCCCTTACTGCTTTATAAGAAGGCAATGTAGGCAATAGTAAAAAGTATCAGTTTGAGAAGCTATGCCCATATCCCTTCAACAGGGATATGTTGCAAGTACCTTTCCCTTGTCACTTTGATTTTCCCAATTTTAACAAATACAAGGGAAAAGGTGATCCAAGAGACCATATTGAATATTGAATATTTTTACATGGCATGTCAAGAGTCACGTTTTGTGATAATTATCTCATTCACCTTTTCCAATGGATTTTAATGGGTCAAACACTTGAATGGTTTTTATATATACCTAAAGGGTCCATTTCTACATGGCCAAAATTAGGAGAAAATGTTGTGTGTTACTTCTCCTTTAATATGGAAAATGATGTTACCATGGTAGATTTGTGCAATGAAAAACAACAAAACAATGAAAGCTTCGCTAGTTGGTTCCCTTGATCCATACCAGAGAAATTATTGGTTAGCATATTTGTACCTAATTTACACCTTGAGATTATTTTCCACTTGCAAATGCATTGCAGAATCACATTTGAAGAGGTCATAGAAAAAAGTAGTCAAATTGAAAAAGCATTGTTAGCAAAAGGGACTTTGAAACCCTTCTCATGCGATAATCACAATTCAAATCCTAATGAAAAATCAAAGTTCATTCCAAAAAATAATAAGAAAATCATATGTGATGGTATAACAAACTCTAAACAAGTACAGGTGGTTCAAAACCATACTCCTTTGAAACTTGCTAAGTGACCTTCAACCCCTAAGTATAAACGTCACACTTTCACCCCTCTATCCGACTTTATGTCGTCGATATTAAAGAAGTTAGATGTTAGGATTATACGAGTTGTACATATAAACAAACATATAATGAATAATGTAGAAAACGTAAAACATAAAATAATGTAATAAAAGAGAGACACATAGTTAACGTGGCTCACCCAAAATGGGCTACGTCCACAAGAAATTGCCAATCCTTTTATTCAATCCAACAAAAATCTCTCTCACAGTGCCGCTACTGATACAATGAGCCTCATACATAACAACCCTTTAAAGATATTAGGGTTTTTATCATTTTGGGGAAACATACAAAACCACTAGTTAGATCTCTGACCCCGTAAGGGGGGTGAAGCCCCCCTTGCAATCCCCATCACTATCAGGATCCATAACCAACATTAGAGGAGGTCAATATGGTTAAATAACCAGAAACAATACCTTATGGAGATGATGCACCTAAGTCATCATGGTTTAGAGAAAATGAATATTGCAGGTTTCATTGTGTCAAAGGTCACAAAACTGATAAGTGTTTAAAATTGAAACACTTTATCTAGAACTTAACTGATAATGTTAACATGGAAATGGATTCCTCTGGCCCTAGTAAATATTCCAATACAAAATTAGGAATTTACAAAGAACCTTTCCCTAAGCATAACAAAGGAAAGGAAAAGTCAGACCAAGGATAGTCATCCCAAACCAAAAATGCCAACTATGTTACAAAAATGAATAATAATTTTGATGCCCTAATTAGTTGTGTTAACCCACTTTTTTAGTATATCAACACCATTAAGATTAAAATGAAGGAGTGTGTCATGGCAATGTGACAAGATCACCTTGTTATCTCAGAACCTCCTCTGCCTACCCCTCAAGATAATCATTATGATGTTTATAGCAACTTTAGAAAACTATTGCTAAGATTTCGATATTAGATCTTCTCAAAATATATAATTTTCACAAGGACATCCTTTGTAAAAAATTACAGGGGTCAGGAGTGTTAGTTGATGTTGCCCCCACACACTTCTAGGTCATGGTCATACAGATTGCTCCAATAGAGCACATAACCTTTAGTCATGAAGAGATTCCTAAAAAGGATCCCACCCATAACTTACCCTTACACATTGAGGTCATTATCAATTGTAAGAAGATAAAAGGGTGCTTGTGGATGGAGGATCGGGTTTGAAAATTTGTAATCTAAAATTGGTTTGACAACTAGGTCACATCGAGTCTGATCTAAAAACTAATATCATTACAATCAAGGCATATGACAATGAAGAATGGAAATTAATCGACATGATCAATTTTTCGCTAGGAGTAGGGCCTACTACTCATGATACTAAGTTCCATGTTTTATACTTGGAGATTCCTTACAACATATTGCTCAGTCACCCATAAATTCATGCCATGTAGGGTGGGAATTCTATGTATCATAAGTTTTTGAAGTTATATCACGAAGGACAAATCATCACTATTTAGGGGGATTCTAAACCCTTTTCTCATTACAGAGCATTTTCAAGTTATTATCCCACCACTTATGAGTTCCCTTCTATAGAGATGGGCGTTCCAATTCAATTGAGCACACTCACCTCATGAGTTGATCTAGATACCTTAGTTGTTAATGATAACAATTATTCTACATCAGATTCTCCTTTTGCTTCATGGGATATGAAAGTTGTTGCAAATGGCTATGAAGAATATGATCTCTGACAATCCCTTTTATTTTATAACTTCCCCTATCACCCAGAGCACATGGTTGGCCTTGTTAAAAATATCAATGGTCTAGAGAAAATTACAGCATAGACACTTTGGTGGTTTATTGGTAGATGATAAGTTTCTTAATAATATTGTATCCCAACCTTTAGATGATGAGATGGCTCTTTGCTATCAATCACCTATGTATGTTATCCCTAAAAAAATGATGTATGCTATGGGATACAAAGGATATGGTTGTGGCATAAACAAACAAGGTATGTGGGAAGCTCTTTTGATACTACATCACAAGGTTTGTAAATATGGTATTGGAATTCAGTTATATGGGTCTCATCCCGCGAAGGTTGAGGCTTCCTCTTCTAAACGTGAAGATATTTCATCTGAATATGAAAGTGAAACAAATTCTCAATTTAGTCTTTATGAAGACCTTTCCTTCATGAACCTGTTTTCTAAAATGAGTATCTTAACTATAACCCCTCTCATATCCCCTACCATTCCAACACTGGAACTTTTCTACCCATCACTTGTTAACTGGGACCAACAACAACATATACCAATCAACATCTTTGAAAATGTTGAAGCTATTGGTGAGTTTATGGGTCTTCATGATGACATTCCAATTTGTGTTCATAAGAAGTGCTTCTCCATCAACCTTGATGCATGTGCTTATTTAAAGGAGGAGGCTGATTTCTACAGTCATCAAAGTAAAAAAAATAAGCAAGGGAAATATTTCCACAAAGAAGCCTGGTAATAAGAATAGGTCCAAGTCCTACAGTGAAAACCTTTTTGAGGAACTGGTTGACAAAAAAAAAGATAAAATCAGTGGACAAAGATGTTGACCAACCTAAGGGTGAAAATATCATTGAGACGCCCTTAGAAGAAGATCTTAATCTCCCCTCTGATCCTATGCACATGGTGGAAGAATCCAAGTTACTTGTGGAGGAGACCATATATGTCAACATTGGTATAGAGGGAATACCTAGAATGGTCAAGTTGGGAGCTTCACTCTCGACCTAAAAACATAAAACCTTTGTGCTGCTTTTGCGTGATTTTTTAGATATCTTTGCTTGGTCCTACGCAGACATGTCAAGGTTAGATCTAGCATTAGTAGTGCATAACCTAGTTGTGTACAAAGAGGAAAAGCATATAAAATTAAAGCTTAGAAAGATGCATCCTCGCGTCGCCTTGTTGGTAAAAGAAGAGTTGGAGAAATTATTAGCAGTAGGCTTCATCATGCCTATTGATTATTCGGAGTGGATTTCAAACATAGTCCCTATATAGAAGAAACCCATTGGTATTAGAATCTGTACAGATTTTAAGAGATATAAATAAATATTTTCCAAAGGATGACTTCCCTCTTCCTAACGTCAACATGATTTTTGATTCAACAACTGGTTATGAAATTATATCACTCATGGATGGCTTTTCATTGTATAATCAGATTAAAATTGGTGAGGAAGATCAACATAAGACAACTTTTACAACCCTATGGGGGACATTCTACTATCAATTCATGCCCTTCAGCCTCAAGAATGCAGGAACAACATATTAATGGGCTATGACAATCATCTTTAATGATGTGCTCAATGACATAAAGGAAGACTATGTGGATGTCATCTTAGGTAAATCCAGGACTAGAAAAGATCACCTAACTATCTTATGGTGCATCTTTCAGTGTCTTATGGACTATAAGGTCAAACTCAACCCAAAGAAATGTGTCTTTAGTGTACCATCAAAAAAATTGTTAGGTTTTATTGTTTCAAGGAGAGGAATTGAAGTAGATCATGCAAAGGTTACTGCCATAAAATAAATGCCTCCTCCTACAAACATCAAGAAATTGCGTAGTTTAAAGAGGAAGATTCAAGAAATTAGAAGGTTCATCTCCCATCTTGCAGACAAGTTCCATTCATTCATACATCTTCTGAAGAAATACGTTGACTTTCATTGGGTTCCTTAACAACAACAAGTGTTTTCTATGCTTGAGGAATATCTATCTAAACCCCCTATTCTAATGCCACCCACGACAAGTGAACCATTGCCACTGTAAATTTCTACTACTCCATTTACAATTGGCACACTGTTATCCCAATATGATATATAGTAGAAAGAAAAATTTATTTACTACCTTAGTTATACATTGATTACTTACGAGCTCAATGACCTGCATATTGAGAAGGTTTGTTTGGCCGTCATTTTTGATATTAAATTTTTTGTTATTATTTGTTGAATAATAAGACCAATCTCATATAAAAAGTAGACCCATTAAAATACTTGTTATCAAAGCTTGCACTTAAATGAAGGATGGCCAATTGGATCATCCTACTTAGTGAATTTGATATTGAGTACGTTAATTAGAAATCAGTTAAAGGATAGGTGTTGGTGGATCACCTAGCTAAATCCCTTGTTAATACCCAAATCTACACCACCTTGTGAGCTAAGAAGCATGGAAAAGATGAGTTGGATTATTAGAGAAAGACAAACCAAAGATTTAGTCATTTATAGTCAGGTACATATCTGACAGACTCTTTGACACTTGGCTTGGGAGATATTAGATTACACTCACAAAGGCTATGACCTTCCCTCCTACTTTAGGTTATTCCTTTAACCAGGGTGACATGACCCTTTTCGTGACCTGTAAGTGTGAGAAAAATGGATGAAATTATTGTTTCTAATCTTTCTTTTGGAAATGTGAAATATATTCCTAAATAGACATGGTCAATACAAGCATCATTTAACTCTCACGAGTTGTCACACTAAATAATTAAGATATCTTTCAAAGATAGCACTCATGTCACTCTAGATAGTGTAAATATTAGCTTGTTTCTGTATATTTATGGAAAGGAATGCTATAAATGGTAAAGTCCCTTTATAAATGGTTATAAACAGGGAAAACATGGGTAATTTAGAAGGATTTAACAATTGTATGTTGTAATTTTTGTGTGTGAATAAGAGATTAAAGTAGGATAAATATGATTATATAAGTTTCTCAAGAAAAGCTTAAATTTTTTTGGAAATTGCTATCAAGGCAAGAATAACACCTCACACAACCAGTAACATCCATTTAACTAGAAGGTATGCACTCATGGAATCCAAAGAGCACAAGATTTCAAACAACCTTTGAGAATTTAAACACAAAAGCTCATACTAAAATCTCAATAAAATACTAACAATTCCCTTTCAACTACGCTCAAGATGCACTCAAAATCTTACTGAGATCTTTTTAACCAAACAGAGGCAATATGAATTTAAAATTGTTTATCACACCACAGAAAGAAAGCTCTATCTACAGTGTAATTGTAGTTGCCAAAATGCCACTAATTAAGATAATATCTAGTGTAGTTCAAAGAAACTATCAACATAAGATTGCAACAGGGAAGAAAAATAGTTGATTCAAAGTATTTTACCTTAAGAACAAGGACAACATTATTAAGGAGAAAACACACAGATAATTTTAAGAAATTAAAATTTCTCAGCAAGGGGCCATAAAGCCCATGGCCTCAATGCTTTCCAATGAATATTCACTTGTAATAATCTTGGCATGAGAAGGTTTGGAAAAAATAAAATAACTCACAGGTCTCTCAGTTTGATTCAGGTTATTCAAGAAGAGTACAATCGGTTTTGCTCTGTTTTCTCTAAAAATTTAGAAAAATTTAACCCCCCTTATACGAGAAAATTCCTCTCATATATATACAACTATCTCTCTTGCCTTTGCTTTTTTTACCCCCAAAATTTGAATCTTCAAAAGAATATTCCTCTTTCTGGCACACAATCTGATCTACTTATTATTTTGTGATGCCATGTGGAGGGATTACAAATGATTTGTATTTTTTCATTCTCCTAGAATGACTAGGATGCCATGTCACCCTTTTAGCATCTTTTGTTTAATCATTTATTTTTTATGTAAGTCGGGAGACTTTTCAAAGATTTATGAGTGCCTCCAAATGGTTTGATTTGATATTTAATCATTCTCTCCTTTTCAGAATCTACCTCAAAATACACACACTCATTGTCATATCTTTCTGAGATGAATGTTTTTGCATGTGTTATATCATATCAAGCCAATTTCCTCCTTTTGTATGATATTAGTCTGTATCTTATTTATCTCCTTCGTGCAAGTATCATAGACAATCTCAATGATCAACTCATCATGATTGTGCTCAGCTTAACTCACTAGCTTTATCTTTACTATAAATTTCCATCACTTCTCCCACAAATTTACATCTCTTCTTCTGGGTGTGAAAAATATTGGAGGATTTATCTATCTGCAACATGGAGGGAATGATACTGGCATCCAGCTTGAAGGAGGTTTCCTCTGAAGATTTGAATCAAATATTTGACTTGACAAGCCCCGATGAGGCATTTATGAGGATGTCATTTGATATTACAGACCTAGAGGATTACAGTGGCCCATTAATTGCCCAAGTTTTTCATGTGGCATTGATTCGAAGGCTCATTAGAATTAGTCATATCTTTTCCTCCTTCCAAATGATGTACTTTCATCTTTTTAGGTGAGAACATCAGAAAACTCCTGAGGTACTGAAGCAATTCTAGATCAAGAGCAGGCCATTTGTGAAAGGTAGAATTGACAATATATGCCCTTTCATTTGTAATGAAGAGTTCATTACAAAGGAGATTCCCTCATAATCTTATGAGCTTGGTGAAGGGGTTTGTATAGACACTATTCCTACTCTTTTTCATAGGGTGAATGAGTTGGAACAACGTGTTTCTTCTTTGGAGAAAAGGCCCACAGAATCTCCACCTTCTCAACCTCCTGAAGTGTCACCATTTGTTATGCAGAAGTGCAAGGGTGAATCCAGCTCCAAATCTCCCACTCACCCAAATTTAAGGACCATTGTACTTACACTTCCAGACACATCAATTATTCTTGCTCAACCCTCAATCTATAAAGCAAAAGGGAAGAAATCATTTCCCACAGGTGGTCTGGATCTCCTAAATTGGGTCTCTTGTTATCAGAAGAATATGGAGTTGATGAGTATCTTGGATGGCCCTAAGATGAATACTAATGAACTCATGGATATGGGGATGTCTTCACCTTGGCAAGAGAATTTCTATTTGCACAGATGGTTGTTAGGTCAGGAGATTTTGTTCTAAGGAAAAACAAGATTTTGGAAAAAAAAATCCTCCTTTCAGTGAGGATTTTTTGGTAGTGGAAGATAATTAGGTGTTCCTTTCTCTAGTTTCCTTTTGATATATTTCACAAGAATGTATGTAAATTTTTCCATGGGCTGCAGCCCCTATGGAACCCCATTTTACTTTTTCATTAATACAGAAAATTCAAACTGTTACATTAGTCCACATGCTTCATAATAGATTTATAATTCTATTAAAGTAACATAAATTCTATTGTATTGTATCATATTACATTCATGCTTGAAATTAACAATTCAAAGTAATGTTCAACTATTATAAAATAAGAGTATCAATAATGAAAAGATGAGAGTTATTAAGAAAAACAAGCCTAAGCTTGTTCACTGGTCAATATGGTCACATCTTCATCTTTGTCACCTTCTTCTTCATCTGGTTGTCTTTCTTTGTATGCATCATACCTTTGGAACAATGGTATCATATCTTCTTCATCAGGTCCCAAGTGATATTTGAATATTAGGTGATGCCTATTTAGTATATCAATACATTTGGACATTCTTGGCTTATACTCCCTCAATTTCTTAGTTAGCTCGGGAATCTTATTTTCCATAAAGATGAATCTTTTGACAACCTCATAAGAATATTGTTCCTCCTTGATGTACTTTCCAAAAGATTGAATCTAGGTATCAAATTCCATATCCCCATAAGTAGATTTATGTTTATCAAATACCATCTATTCTACTATGCTATCTATGGTATCAATACTCTTTTCTACCCATTCCTTCTCAATTCTTAGCTTTTCCTTAACCTGATTTACAACTTCTACCCTGATCTTGGCCATATCTTCCATCACATATTGACTCCCTTTCTCTTCAAGTGGCACTATCCCCTCCATTTCTACCAAATATTCATCAAACTAGTTTATTGCATCAAGTTTGGGAAGAATCCCCTCCCAATAATACAATTCTCTTTCACACTACTCATTGATTTCATTAATGTCACTGAGTGTTTTGGTAAATTTTGCATACCTTTTTATTGTCTTCTCAATGACCTTTCTTCCTTTCTGGGACAAGTCCTCTACCCATTTATCTATTGCTTCAGCTTTCTTACTAGCCTTTTCTATTTTATATAGTATGATGGGTAACAGTAGTGGTAAATTTTTTATTTCCTTATGCATGCCCTACTAATTTTTGCAAGCATGAAGTCAGTGTTTTTATCTGTTCTTTCAATTTATTTTTAGATATTTTATCTTCATTAATTTTTTTTGCAAGCCTTCAACTACCACTGTGACTTCTTGCTTCAATGATTCCCTAGTAGGCCTTCCCAATTGGATGTGTTTGATATCATAGTCACTTACTGTAATATCATCCTTTGATTTTCCTTGGTGAGGAGTTGCAATTTCCAAGGTCATGAATCCATGCTGGTCTATATGTGTTTTAGTAAGAATATTTGCTTTATTTATTTCTTTTTTGGGTTTCAGAAATGTAATGTTGGTGATATCTAAAACTTCCTTTTGAATAACTTCCTTCTCCCTTTCTTGAAGAATTCCTCCTAACCATCCAGTCATAGGGGCATTCCCCTTCTTTTATTCTTGTGGTTTGAGGTGTGGGGTCTCAGAATACACCACTAATTATTTTAATACTTCTTCTACTCTTACCATTTTCTTTTCACTTTCCAACGTTACCATCTCTAACTGCCATTTTCCCTAGTTCTGAATCTGAGACTGAGTGATATCTTCTGACCCCTTTTCGGTTATTTCTTTTTCATCTTGATCTTTACTCTCTACAAAAACAACATGTTCACTTAATGCTTCCTTAGGATTTTCAGCAGGAGTGGTAATTGTACTTGTATCCAAGTTCTTTACTAAAGTAACTACCACATTTGTAACCTCCTTTGGAATATATTTACCTAGATTTGGAGCTTTAAATGGCTCCTTTTCCTTTGAAATGTCTTCACCCTCTGTAAGTGGTTGTTTAGTGGATAAGTTTTCTTGGAGCTGTTCTTCAACCACCTTATGCTGTGTTGGTTGAGACTCAAGGTTTGGTTCCTAATTTTTACCTGTACTTTCTTTAGGTTTGACCTCAATAGGTTTTCTTACTTATTTTGAAGTCTCAGTCACAATTCCTTTCATGACACTTGTCCCTTGAGAAACCTCACCCTCCTTGACTACCTCTGCATCCTTGGGTGGTTGGTTTTTAGTATTGACAACACCTATTACAAGTGTTTCATTCAAACTTGTTTGAGTCATTGTTTCAACATCCATAACAGGGGATGTGCCTTTGATTTGAATAATTTGAGGTTGATTCCCCAATCTCACACTTGATGTTTGATCAAGATATTGAATATGTATTTCTTGTTCAGGGACACTTACACCCTCAGTTGTATAAGTTTCAATTTTCACATCATCCATTTCAAGTTCAAGAGTCTCCTTAAGTAATTCCAAATAAATTCCTTCAATAAACCTTTTTTATTGTTTCTTAAGTTGTTCAACCACTGGCTTACTTTGCATTTTTTCCTTCATGACATCATTTGATTGACTAGACACATGAGCACTACCAACTATTCTTGGAACAGTTTCAGTGGGGGATACAGATGAAATTACACTTGATGGTGGTGTAACAGGAGTAGAGTGAATACTTTCATGAGTTTGAAATGACATTTCCTGGTGAGCCAATGAAGTAACCACTTTCTTTTGAGCCTCAATTAGAAAAGGTGGATCAATTACCTCAGGCTCTCTATGTCTATGATTTTTCGATGCATGGCCACTTTCCTTCATTGAAATACCAGTGTCCCTTACCAAAGGTAGTATTATCTTAGTTTTCTTCTTATCTCTCTCAAAGTTCTTGAGGTTTGGTGCCTCTCTTTCTTTGGAAAGATGTGATTTGGATTGAATATCAACACCTACTAAGGCTCCCCTCATCATCTTTCCAGTGCTAGATGATCCTGGTAATACCTCTGAGGGAATTTTTTGTGTAGTCAATCCTTTCCCCTTTACTTGGATTAGCATTGCTTCAGTAATGGGGGCATCTTGCATACCTTTCAAAAGTATTCCCTCATCCTTTTGGATCAAGATAGTTTTTGAAGTTCCATTCTTACTTGTTGTTGATGTCCACTCATCAATAATCTTAGTGGTAGGCTTCTTACTAGGTAACTGAGGAGCTTGACCATTCAAGGGATCTATCTTGTCTGCTCCTTCCTTCAGTGGAGGGAGATCTTCCTCCAAAACTTTCAATTCTCAAAAATCCTTTAATACCTTTGTATTTTGCAGAGATAAGTCCAGACCTTTTCCAGTCAACCAAGTCAATGTTCTCCTTATTACATTAGAAATTCTCATATGAGGGTTATTTGATTCTGTCTCTTTCTAATCTATAGAACTAATTGATTTTGACTCAATCTTTTGGTCATGGTAATATTTCCCCACCACATATTTATCATCTAAAATTCCTTGGGGAACTACAAAAATCTTGAAATCAATAATTTGCCTTAAGGTCATTCTGGAATAGTCTCTCAATCTGACTTCTTCTTCATCTATACAATTCATCCAATAATCCTTGAAATGAGGCTCATGCTCTCCTATACTAACAACCCACTGAATGTCATAATTAATTCTTGGTATGAACTTATCCATTTGAAATCTCTCCATTTCTTCTTCCATCAATCTAGATTTTACTATGGTTTGGCATGAATATCTGCCAATTTGGAGAGGGAATTTGATATTTTTTTGTTCCTTCTTGCAATATTTTTGTGTACATGAGTCAATTGTCTTGACAATTCCATTAAATCCCACTTGTCATTCACATATCTAGGTAACTTACAAGGTTCTCCTTCAAAACCGCTTACCCTAAAATATGTGAAGAATATGTATTGTATAAAAATGCAACCATACTCCAAAATTGTTGCCCTAGCACTAGCAGATAATCTATATTGTTCCCATTCTAGTTTTAAAAGGCATGTTACAGGGGAAATAAAAGCATCATTTACTAACCTAACATTCCCTTTCCATTTATCCAATCTCAATTGTGGATACACATCATACACCCTATGATCTTCAAAATTTCTTATAGTGGGAGACCTGGAAATGATTTGAAACATGCAATGTTATAGATGAGATAGGACATCATATAGAATTTAATGTCAACTGGTTCACCTTTCATAATATTGGTAGTTATAGTCATAAGATGAGCATGAATGGATGCTGATATAAAGCTCTCCCAAGAAAAAATTCCTTGTTCCTCAAGGATAACCATTATAAAAGGGCACATCCACTCTTGAAGATCATTAACTCCTTCTAACCCTGCCATTCTACTTAGTAGCACAATGAGGTCCTCAAATTCCTCAACAAACATGGCCCTGGTTAATCTCTTGGGGATTCTCTTGATAGATGGCCTTCTATCTTTCAACCATATGGCATTTAACATTCTCGCATATTCCTCATGCCTCGCATCATAATCAGTATGTGTTGATTCAATTGTAGCAATTATTGGTTGATCTAATCTTGGTAGCCCTAATATTTCCCTAAAATCCTCCAGTGTTAAGTTCATCACCCTTTCTCCACTTCCATCCAATACTTCTTTCTTCTCAGGGTCATAATTCTCATCACACAACCATACAAGCTCAGGAGAGTGTATGGATGGTGGGAAAAAAACTGCTAGGGCAATGTGATTGGCATCAATGGTTGTCATCCATCTAATTTTATTCAAATCATTCATCATCCTCTGGAAATCATCGAAATCAGCATTTAACAATTTTGTGTCCACATTTTTTTCTAAATCACTAGTAATATTTGAACTTACGTGGAAACCTGACCCATAGATCTCATCTTGTGAACTTTATCTTGTGTTTTAATTCCAATTTTAGTATCAAGAATCAATAAGGTGAAGCAAGTACTTACCAGTTTCTCTATGAACTCTGTGAAATTATCTTCTTCTCTCATACTCCCGAGTTCCTTAGGTCAATTCAACTTCTTCTCAATTAATTTTTCCTTACTCCTTTGTGAATTTGCGTTGCTAGGGCATCCAACTCTCTCACATAAAAGGGTAACAACTCGAAATGTTTGAAAACTTCATAAAAACTCTACCTAGATTCATGTAAAAATGCATTAATGGTGGTAGCCATAAATGTGCCACATCTCGGTCGTCCAACTTGCTTCCTTTGTTTAAATGTGGACCATCCACGTGGTTTGATCTGGTGTTTTACAGGATTAGGGAGTCCTTTTACATTTTTGCATTACCTTTCAAAGAAGTGCAAGTTTGTAAATTTGACCCGAAACCTTGCCTCTTGAATTTTTATGAGGAACTAACACATGTCTCAATCTTAAGAGTGACAGAGTCGCGAGATTTATTTGCATTTTTGTCTATTTTTTCAACTAGGTGTAAAAATGCAAAGTTGACCCAAGTGTATGCCTATTGACTTTGCATGAAGCACTAACACTTGTCTTATGTCGGGCTTTGGAGGCACATTCACACTTTACATTATATTGGTCTTTTGGTGCAAAAGTGCACCGATAGTCCATTTCCCTGATCCAATCATATCTAAACACGTGTTCCCTTCGCTACGTAGGGTTTTCTTTGCACTTTGCATTTGTAATCTGAATATTCCTTAGAATATTTCGTCGGGTTTCATAGTTTTACTTACACTTTGCAGTCCTTAAGGAATTTTTGTAATTTTGCAAACATAACCCATCATAGCGCCACCACTTATATCATGCCATGTATCTTTGGGAATCATAGAACAAAGTGCAATTTGCACTGGATATCATAGGGACTACACACATGATGAATTTACGAGGATAATCATGATCATTTGGCAATGTTTTCATGGATATTTCACAGAAATGACATGGTTACAATTTCCTCGACCAAAAAAGAGGAATTACATTGGATTCATGACTTAAACATGATATTTTCTTGTATTCAATAGGATTTCATTCTTCAAGCATACGTGTTTTTTAGTTTTGATAAACCAGTCATGGAAAATTTTGAAGGCACACTCAAGATAGAAGGGTGAGATCAAAATGAGCACTAACAACCCCTTTTCTAGATACTAAACAATAAAATATAGAATTTACAGATGCTTTTATAATGTACCTTGAGGAATCTATTACATGGAAACTATACTTTGATGGATCCTTTACATTTCATGGTTTAGGTGTAAAAGTTGTGATGATCACTCCCTCAAGAGATTTGATCCCTCAAGCATTCCAACTCGGGTTCCCATGTATAAATAAAATAGTAGAATATGAAGCCCTTATTACATGGATGAAACTGGCTATCAAGTGAGACATTATACAAGTGAATGTAATAGGTGATTATATTTTTATCATCAAACAAGTAATTGACGAGTACAAAGTTAAGGATGAAAAAATTCTTCCTTACAAAAAAATGGTTGACACTTTGAAAGAGTTATTTGAGAAAATTACATTCAAGAAAATCCCTAGGGGACATAATCAAGTAGTGGATGTTATGGCTACAGTTGGTTCTATGTTACACATCCCACCTGGAAGTAACGGCATGCCTTTTTTTTAACATCTACGGATACCAGCATATGATATGTCAAAGTCCTATTTGGTATGTGAGGTTGTTGGTCCCTTTTCCCCTTGGTACCTTGACATATTCAATTAACTTCATGATGGAACCTTCCCTCTAGAAATTTTTCATTCTGAACAACAAACCTTATTCAACACATATCCCGCTACACCTTACTTGGGGGAACTCTCTATCATAGAGGCTATGATGGGAATATGTTGCGCTCTCTTAATGCGAACAAATATATCTTAGTGGTTAAGGAGGTGGACGAAGGCATCGATGGGGCCCATAAAAGTGGGATAGTTTGGGTTAATAAAGATACTAAGAGTAGGTTATTATTAGCCTACCATGGAAATTGATTATTGCAATTATGTAAAGAAATGTTTGCTATGTCAGAAATATGGAAACTTGATACATGTGTCGGTGAAATCATTGCAACCTATTACCACACCATTTTCTTTTTCAAAGTGGGGACTTGATGTCATCAGTAAGCTTACCCCTACATCTTCTGATGGCCATATGTTCATTATTGCTGCCACTGAGTACTTCATGAAGTGGGTAGAGGTTTTTCTTCTCACCTATGTCATTGGTGCACAAATATCCAAGTTTATAATGAACCATATAATTTTCTGGTGCGGCATCCCCTCTGCCATTCTAGCTGACAATGGTACATCATTTAAGAATAAAAATGTTAAGGCATTGTGTCAATGATTTCAAATATGAATTAAGTATTAAACCCCCTATTATCCTAAAGGTAATGGGCAGGTTGAAGCCTCTAATAAAACCCTTGTTCATATTATGGAGAAGATGGTGAAAAAAACTTGCCGTCATTAGAATTTGTAGATTCCTCCCTCCCTATGGGATTACAAAAAATTAATCCACACCCCTACAGGTGCTACTCCATATTCCCTATTTTTGCACACAAAATTTGTAATACCCCTTAAGATCAAGCTCCCTTCTTTGTGCATAGAGAAAATAAATTACTTAGATAAATAGGACTACATAGTGGCTCGACTACCAGAGCTAGATCTATTGGATAAGAAGCACCTTCATGCCCTTGATTGCCTCAAAGTGTATCAGAATTGATTGTGTCGAGGTTACAACAAAATAATCATACCTCACCAATTTGAGGTAGGATAAATTGTTCTAAAGGAAAATAATTTCAATACCACCAAGGACCATAAAAATAAAGGTAATTTTGAGCCGAATTGGTTAGGACCATATGTTGTGGTCGCTAAATTTGGTTCAGGTGTATACAAGCTTAGTGACTCTAATGGTGGTGAACTTAGCAAACCCATAAATGCGACACATCTCAAGCATTTCTATGCTCAAGTATGGGGTCCCTCAAATATCATAAAATCAACAAAAATATATAAAATAAAAAAAGTAAAGAGAAATTAATGCATCCAAGTCTGAAAACCACACAATTGTGGCACTTTGGACAATTCCTTTGGTGAAAAAAAAAATCAGTGCCATTGGAGGGTCCATTTTTCATAAGCATCTCATATCTAGGATCACGATGGCTTTATCCTAAGCTATTATGAGATACTTTTAAGCCTATCCCCCTTGGCCTAGATCCAATTGATCCTACTTCTATAGGCAAAGAGGTTTGCCTTTGTACGTTCCTATATAATATTGGGGGTAACTTTACATCATCACTTCTTGCACATACATGTGGCATTCTGCCCCTGTACATCCCATATATCGTTGGGGGCATCCACGCTTTTTTTTTTCTTACACATAGCTTCGGAAAAATTCTAGAAAATACCAAAACATTCAAATATGTTTAGTTGGAAAAATTAATACATTCAAATGTCTCATAGAAAAATAAAAAACAATATAACATTATCTCAAGATAATACCAAAAATAGCGCAAAACGTTTCAAAATTGTCACACAAAAACAAAGTAGTCGTTTACTTACTTTAGTTGTTACATAGTTTTGTTGGTTTGAATTTTTTTATGGTGTGAATTAAATTGGATTTGTTTGCTTTCTTAGATTAAGAGTTACTTTAATCTATTGTGGAGTGCATTGGGTTCATTTTTATCTTGTATACTTGTATATAGTTGTGTTTTTTTATTAGATTTGATTAACTTGTGCTTGTCTTATTTGCTTGTATAGTTTTTTATCATTTCATCGTCAGTATCATCTATCATCACATCTAATGCGTCTCCTTGGTCGTGGATCGACCTCGCCTTTCCCAATGCCGACAGATCTGCAAACCCTAGCCACATTCATTCATCATCTGGGGGTGTTCCTGGGAAAGATGAGGTTCATTGGTGAACTGGAACAGGGTGATCTACCTATTATTCCAATGCTGGATAAAGGGTTTAGGCGCGAGTCTCTTGAAACCTCCTTCAAAGACGTCTTAAAAGGCAAGGAATCCTCCATGAAACCTGCAGACATCACCCCATGTATCACATTTGGGGAAGATGTCATTTCATCTGAGGTTTACTACAAAGAGCATGCTCTGATTTGTAGATTTGGGGGTTTATGGCCCAGCCTTCCTGCTCTTCACGCGTGGATCTCCAAACATTGGACTCCATCTTTAACTGGTAAGATAGATTTATATCCATGTGCTAAAGGCATTTTCATTATAGTCTTCTCTTCAATAGCTGATAAAGACATCATTGCTTCCAAGCTTTGGACCCTGCGAGTCAAAATATTTGATCATGAAACCTTGGTTCCCATCCTTTAACCCACACACAGAGTCATTCTCATGGAAAACTGTTTGGATTAGGCTGCCCCATTTACCTCTCCAATTCTGGAGTCATGAATGTCTGACAACCATGGGCAATACCTTGGGTAATACACTCCACATAGATTCTCAAACAACTAATTACACCCATACTACCTATGCCCGGATCCTGGTGGAACTTGACATTGATAAAAATCTTCCTGTTACCATTGACCTTAGAGTGCAAAATAGAACTTGGTCACAAACTCTTGATTATGAAGGTCTGCCTTTTCGATGTAGAAGATGTTTTGGATTAGGACACACCTCTACTGCTTGTGGGATGGAAAAACGTCAACATGAGAAGCGCAGCTGGTGGAAAGACGCACTCCCGGAGCACTTGATATTTGTGGATAGAAAGGATCTTGATTCTAAAGCAGTAGTTGAACCAGAGTCAACAAAAACCCCTTTATCCGAAACTCAGATTGTTAGAAACATGAAAAATACACAAGCTGCTGAGGGCAGCATGGAAAATGAACAATATATCTCTCAGGAGAACAACATGGGTGTTCCAAATGGGACATATGTGACTAAGGAAAATACTCCTCCTTTGTCTTCTTCTCCAACTGCGAAGACTCCATCAGGGTGGGTAACGGTCAACAAAAAGAAAAAATCTACCACTTTGAAGGGTAACGCTTCTGCTGGGTAACGCTTTTGCTGTTTCTCGGCGGTCGGTTTACTATTTTTCTGCTGTTGTTTTGCTGTTATGTCTCGTCTGTGTAGCTGTTTCTGAGCTACGTTGAGCTTCACTGTAACACTTGGATTTTGATCCATTAACTCTGTTTCTCACTCCTATTCTGGCTCTCAGGCCTCTCTTGTATTCAAGGGTATAGTCCCCTTTCAAAAAACTATTTGCCAATATTAAAAAAAAAACTTACTAGTACCCTTGTTCATGTTTCCAGTGGTAACAACTTAGGTCTTCATTTTTTTTTGTGGGGCTGAAATTTTTTGCTATGGTACCTTTTCTTTTTTGTGTTTCTGCCTTTCTTTAATTGTTCAAAGAAGTCATTTTACCTATCCTGAAAATATTTAAATCAGATAAATGTAATCAACATCTAAATAGTTCTAAAAAAATTAAATGCAATCAAAATAATAATTGATGCTACCGACTGGTAGCATAATGCAATGCTATCGGAAGGTGTCATGCAGTGCGCTCCCAACCGTTATCAGGGCATGTAGCATTCTGCATGATGTCAGTCAGTAGAACGTAACATGTTATCGACCGATAGCATGATGCAAGCTACATGTCAGTAGCATCCGATGTGCATTATACCCGGCTGATAGCATGGTAGAACTCCCTACCGATAGGTTGAATGGCAACATCTACCAACCTCGGTAGCACGACAGTGATGGTCTATATGACCGGTCGCATTCTAGACTGATTACCGGTACGGTAGCATGCAGAATGCTATGCAGCCGGTATCCATGTTGTATGTTGTTGACCATGATATACATACTCCATTCAGAAGTAGCCTTACCAATGGCTGTGGTAGCATGCAGAATGCTATCGGTCAAAAAGCACCTTCTTCTATGTTGCTGCATCTTAGAGCACGTCAGCACTCTCCTAGAATGCTAGCCGACTGGTACTGCATGCTAGTTGTGTCTACTTGGTATCCGACTGGTCATCTCTCTATATGTTGCCGGCCATTGTACATTATGTCACATACATGTTATAAAACATAACCAAAGTACCTTGGAAAATCTGTCTTAAGCGTGATCGCTGTGGTGATCTCTACTGCTATGCTCCAGTCCTCCACCTACTGGACTATTAGATAGCATACCCACAGCCTTAATGAAATCCATTTGGTCCATCAGGAATTTATGGAGGTTCCAATCCCCACTTTGATGTCCCTTATGTGAACTCAGTGACATGAGGTGGTGACTGTTAAATACCTAAATACGGGAATATATATATGAGGCTACAATTCGACATACCCTCTGTAATAACCTATTATAACTATACATGGGCATGCTACTATAATGGATAACATTCGGTTGTTAGTGGAGGACTCCTAGGTCAACCGGACCCCTAATATTAACTTGTGGACCCGAAAGTCTTATGCCTAGTGATGCAGTCCTCATCTTTTCACTAACCCAAAAAAATTCCAATCTCTCAGATCATATCCCTTGAAAATCAAAATCATTCGTGAATGTAACAAATATTCACCCGCCTAAAATTTTCATCCTGATCAAGATTATGAGGCAGTTATCGAGAAAATACCATGTTAGACCAGGGCTACAAGGTTGTTTATGCAAAGTCCTGGGGTCAAACAAGCCTATGGCTATGCAATTTCATCGAAGTTGGGAAATATAAGAAAGAGGTATGTGCATATATGACTAATCGTGGTCTAGTCCATGGCCCGAGAGATGCTTTAAATGGCTGGAAGTAGATGCAAGAATTGCGTACCAGAGGGTATCATCTCCTGGTAAGCCCTAGATATCTAGAAGAACACCATTTTATTAGACAAACTATGGTGACCAAGTATTGCAATGTGACTGCTAGATACCAATGTTACAAGGTGATGGACCTAAGTGCAGGATGTGGAGCTCTATGTCATCAGTCATGTAAAGGATATAATCTCTATGGTAGCTAAGTGATCACTACAAAGAAGGTGGGTTAGTCAAGTTCCTGCCTAGAGTCCTATAGAATCCCCCAGATGAAAATTAAAGATCCTCACCCAATGAGACAATCCCTTTACATACAGTCTTGGATCATCTATAGCCCTGAGTCATAGTACTCTATGTGGGTGATAAATTAAGTACTATTAATCCCATGCCCATATGTTATAGACATGTGCCTAAGTCTATGAGGAAACTAAGAACCTTAGGTAGAGCAAATGGTCAATGAGGATTAGAAGGCCACTACAAGTGAGCCAAAGTTAGTGACAATGGCCCCAATCAAGAATGATTCTTTTTGGTTTGCATTAGCTATTAGAGATGATGATTAGCATAATACATTGTGATTAGACCATATGTGTGAATGATATGCTGGTGATTATTCAAGATAAGAAACCA
The DNA here is from genome assembly GCA_019776745.2 of Taxus chinensis. Lineage (NCBI taxonomy): Eukaryota > Viridiplantae > Streptophyta > Pinopsida > Cupressales > Taxaceae > Taxus > Taxus chinensis. Next base: position 49,068,403 of record CM034149.1, read on the forward strand.
TAGTTGACACTTGGATAGAGATCCATGAAGATATACTGAGTATCCGTGTAAACCGTTGAGCCTAATAGGAGCAATCAAGTAGATCATCTGGACTATGATAGCATAGTTAGAGGCCATGTTCTGAGTGGACATGAAACATGTAAGAAGAGTGCTTAAGGGTAGTATCCGGGAAAGATCCCCATCATAATCTACCTAAGCTGACCCCGAGCATTTCGGGAAAGTGAGGGAGGAAGTTTAGAACAATCTCCAAAGTCATTGAGAAGGAATTTCACTATTCATGATTAGTACTAAAAGTTTGGCTCTCATGTCTACCATGATTGGCTATTCTAAGGTAGTCATGAGGGCATGAGTCTAGTGTAATGTGAGACATAGTGTGAAATATGGAGTCTCATGGTTGGCAGTCAAAACAACAATCAATCCTCAAAGGTCCCATGATGTGACTCTCTTTTCATGAAGAAGGGAAATGAATGTTATGCATGTTTTACCTTGTACTACATTTGGATTAGTTTTGTCTCACTTGCAAGGTATACAGTAAGATACTTGTCCACCTCTAGCATCAGAATGTTGAGTATGATGCCAATATGGGTACTTAGATGTAATCTGATTGATATCTATATAGTGTCTATTCATGCCTAAGTTTTTGACAATTTTTAGGAGATTAATTCTTCTGAGATATTTTTTCCTAATAAATGTGAAAATTTCTATTTTTAGACATCTTATATTTGTTAGATTGGACCCCTGCGAGATACTAGTGCAATCTTCATGCTAGCATGCTCCTATTTAATTAAGTTTAAACTCACCCATTTATTGCATCTAGCACAAGCTTACGGTGGGGCACCCATTTATATGTACTAGATGACTAATTTTAGTTTTGCATTTGAGTACCCATTTCTAATTTTGCCTAATAATCAGTTGTGCACCAAGACGCACCTAGTTTGACTAGGAGTGCATGATGGGTCACAGTTGTGCACACTATGGATTACTCTAGCATAATCGCTTCATTTCATGTCCACTTGCTATATTATGTAGTGGATGATACTTCTTATCTTGAGTCTATTTTTAGTTGTATTTATTCGAATGTTAGATCATTTGGGATTTGCAGTCCTCATTATATGGTACTTTTTCTGTGTCATGTTTCCAAATTTGAAGGCAAGGTTTCTCTGTAAAATGGCTATATTAACCTTGTTTATTGATGAATCTGAATAAGCAATAGTGAGGTAAGTATTTCCAAAGTGGATATGATTTTTACATTGAGTTTTTCCCTCCTAACTTGCTATTTGTAGTTGTTTTGACCTAAATCATCATTTCTCTCACCCCCGAGGTACTAGAGGCCCAACGTGATTCTTCTATATTCTTCTATAATTAGTCACGATGCTTATTTTTATTAAATAATAATTTTTTTCCATTTTTGCTATGTTGGGGCATGTTTTTGCTTCTTGATGACCCTTTTTACTACCTGGGGCATAATTTTTCTTCCCAGTGTTTTTTTGGCAATGTCCATGTAAAATTTCATTCTTCTATATACTTTTCTTCTTGAAAATCACAAAAAACCAAAAAATTGGTAAAAATCATTTAAAATCTAAAACATTGGTAATAATCATTAAAAATCCAAAATATTGGTAAAAATCATCAGAATCCAAAAAATTGGTAAAATTTGTAAAAGTCCAAAAAAAATGTAAAATTCAAAATTTTATAAAAAATTGGTAAAAAATCATGCATGGAAGTGAAGCTTGTATCAAACGCATTATCCTCAAACATCGATATTTGTCCTATAAAACATCTTTCTTCGGTCCTCATTTGTTCTCGCCAATGACTTACGAATCATCTAGATCTATCTCCATTAACATAGCTGGTTTGCATACTATGTTTGTACTCCCTTGCATAACGAGTGTTTTGTACTATTTCATAGTGCAGGATTGCTTTTTCATAGGACCCTTGCATCCTCTGCGTATTCCCCTCATATGTATCCTTGCTTAGGGCACCATTTTTAACCCTTGTCATTAACACAAACATTTGGGAACTGAAGCTTGATAACAAAAACATTGGTGTAACTATCTTGAATTTTTTTGTTTAATTATGTGTGTTTGTACATGTTTCCCTATCAGGGTAGCTTGTTTACTTTCTCATAGTACAATACATTACATATGTTGCATTGAGTTAGTGTTTTAACAATGAACAAATGTTAGTATTATAACTTTTCATGTTATTTTACACTTTTGTTTTATGTGTATATTTTAATCTTAACAAGTCTAAATCTACTTTATCCTTTATCCCACATTCATTGGGATTCAAGCTTCTCCCAAATAGGAAAGCTATATAAAGGACCTTCCTACATCCTTCACACCTTGCACAATACTTTTTCTAGTATTATCATATGAAATATATGTTAAGAATATTTCTCCATTGATGGAATAGATTGCTCATATTTGCATCCATTTCTTCATGCTTGATTAGTAAAGGAAGATCTAAACATGGCCTTGTAGCCATTTTAGTGAGATTATTTCATCATCTTAAAGCAACAACACAATTTTCATTTCTTATGATCTTCATAGGTTCACAACTTTAAAGGAAATCATACATTTTAGCAGGAAGGGCTTGTAGTTATATGATTTATTTCATGTTATTGCATATTAGTTTTCCATTAAGCTCTAATAATGATGGTTCTGTAGTAAATTAAGATTTTCTTTGAGACTACTAGGTGTTATCCTATTTTAAATAGCATAGTAAAGTTAGTATGAACACAAGATGAGACCAAGGGGAAACTGGATCATAATAGTAGGAAGAAGAGGTGAACAGAATGCGGAGAAACTTTGGTGCACACTCATCCTAGAAAACCCCCAACAAGGCCAATTGAAAACACGCGTATGACCCATCTAGGAGGATAGGGGTAGGATGAAGCTCAAAGGAATGAATAGGAATTGAAGGGAGAGAGAATTCCTCATGTGATATACATTGAGGAAGAATAAATAACCTTTGATACCTCGGAACATGAGCAGGAAGAGCATGAGCAAGAGGAAGGGCATGAGAAAGAGGAGAAGGAATATGAAACTTATCAAGGCATGGGAGAGGAAATCGGTCCTGCATAATATAATATTACAAAAGATACATTTTGTGAGTAGTGTGTGATGAGATCAGGACTTGAATCCTATACAAGAACAAGGTCAATAAGATGCTCACCTCCTCGCCCTCACATGACATATATAGATGACACATAATAATTCATCAGGGCCATATTCTAAATATCCACGGATGTATAATATTTATAATGTTTGGATATGCTCAAAAAATGAAAAGTTCATGTCCTCACACACAAAATGATCTTGTTTGCAATGCAAACTCATACAGAGGAATCTGAGTTTAAAATAAAGACAGAGGTCATCCATGAGATACAAGGGAGGATATATCCATTGAAAACACTGTTAATTTAGGACTCCACAAAGCTGACGGATGAACATGCAAGTAGTTCCTTAATAAAGATGGCCAATGAAGTTGCACATGAGAACATCAATAAGGGAGCCGCACTATGCGATGCATAAAAAAAATTTGAGCACTTGAGTAAGAATAATAAAAATTTGGATTCAGAATCAAATAAGGGAAAAAATAGGTTAGCCGATGTAAATACTAAGGTGGACAAACTAATTAACCACATTGCAAAATCATGTCCTAAAGCAGTCCTGGAAGCCAAGTTTGATTAAAACTGGGAAATTGACAACTTGGAAGAATTTATTAACCTGTTGCTAATAAGGGAAAATAGAGGATAAGAAAAAATAGTAGAGGACCTAGCAAGGGTGAATCAAGAAAATATTGATATAAAAATAAAGGAGTATGAAGATCTTAGTGCAAAGGTGAAGGATGCTTCATAGGAGGCTAAGAAAATATTCATTAGATTTTAGGATACCTCAATTATAGATGCAAACCCCATATCATAATAGACACAAAGGAGTTTCCTTAAGGTTTATTTATATACAGGAGATAAGGTGATGCATGTGAAATTTTTGCAGGAGGTGGAGGAGATGAAGAAAACTATACAAAAGTAAACACAACAAAGTAGATGTGAGACTGAGAGAGTTGCAGGCTATGGTGATGAAAGGGGTATATGTCTTCAAAGAAATGGTCTCTGAATGGGACATAATTTTGAAAGAATTATAGAAGAAGGAAGGTGGATTAACCCTAGAAGGAATACGAAACATTTTTGAATCATTTCTAGGGAGGTTGAATAGCGCACTCGAAGACTAGAAGGGACTGGAAGTAACCATCAACGAAGAATTCTTAGAACTCCTACAGATACCATGAGCCTATTTTTGGTTACGCATAGGCAGACATTATTTATTCATGCATTCCTTGTTCATTATTCTTTGGGTTATTTCCAAAATTCTTTCAGCCATAATTATGTATTGTTTCATTCATTGATTCTTGTATTGCCAAGGGCACACAATATACATAGTGTGGGGTAATGTTGAATAGATGAAATGTTTAAGTATGAGACATATGTGAAGGCTGAAGGATGTGCACAAGGTGCATAAAGAAGCATGAAAGGATAATTTTCAAAGGATGAAATAATGTGTGAAGGTTTGCATGGAATTTTTAAGAAGCACGTGGGAACAACATAACCAAGAGGTAGTCAAATTTGCAAAGTAGGCTAAAAATAGGAAAAATAAGAAGTTGGTGAGATCATCAAGGCAAGCTAGAAATAAACGAAAGTATGAACATAATTATGAAGAAACATGCCAAAACACATGCAAAGCTAATAATAGAAATGAAGAATGTATGGAATAGGTAGATCTAATTATAGCATACCACATGATTAAAGCAAGGCTATTTATAGCGCACATGCAGAAATAGATCTTCTAGAAAGAAGCATGACACTTTTGGAGAACCAAAAGTTGGAGTCAATTTATAAGAAAGTAAGAGTTGTAAAAGCATGCAAGATATGTATAGGGATGGTATGTTTTTAGATTATAGTTTATCAAGTGATGAAGTTGTTGGTACCCATATGTGTCTTTCATCCTTTTCTGTGTTGTTCTACTCACTGAATTCTTTTTCAGGAGAAAAATTCGACAAGGGATGGATTTTGGGGAGTATTTATCCTATCTAATCTTGTCTTCTACATTCAGATGGAGTATGCAAATGGTCTCATTGTTATTACAAGGGTTTCTGGATTTTCACATAATTTAATGAACATGAGAAAGAGTGTGTTTTGATGCAAGGTTGGGACTTCAGGATCTTTCTATTAAGTGATAGGATTGTGCAGATAAGGAAGTTTCTCCTAAAGGCCCAAGGGCTAGGCATCTCCAAGAGTCTACCAACCTAACTATGGAAATATATTCTAGTTTCCTTCTGGAGTTCGGTATAGTGTTTATCACTTCCATATCAATAAGGGAAGGGCTTTATTAATTTTTGGTCCATGCCTAGTAAATGTTCAAAACGGTAGTCTTTCACCAGACATATAAGGAAAATATACTTATATGGATTATAAAGTAAAAAACATTTCAGGGCTCGGGGTCTGATTTTTCTTTTATATCTAGCTTTGACACAAGTTCGTGCATTGTTTTGTGAGCTCTAGTCATCAATTTTAAATAGAGAGGAATAGAAAAAACTTATTCTTTTCAAGTATTTTAAGGGGTTAAGGGTAAGAAAGGCAGTGAACACCCATTTTTCATCTCTTATGATGGTGTGCAAGTTGTGTATGATACAAGACAAGTGCAACGGCAATAGTGGAACATGTTTGTATTTCTGGGGTTGTTCTCATTGCAAGAAAAGAAAATAGGGAAGTACACAACATGTCTGAAATGATTTTAACGAAAATAATATTTACCCATGTAACATCATTTACCAGAAAAGAAAGGAAATTCAGAAAAAAAAAAATTATGAGACAAAATGGGGTTCTATATTTAGGGGCCCTTGCCCTTGAAAACATATATGCATACATAAACAATGATAATACAATTTATATATTGATTTATAAAGGTAAAATTTGGTAGTCAATATTCTAAGGAGACACAATTTCACCCAAGACCATTAGAGCACATTTTAAAAGACTCTCCCTACATTGGATAAACTCCTCATGAGCGACTGCATTAAAAACAAACTAGATGGCACTCATCAGGCCCCATGACATGCCTTTCTGTAGCAGCTCTTGGAATCCCACCCATGGCTAATTCCTAATTTTTGCTAAGCTCTCTTTTAATTTTAATTGAGCTCACCCAGTCAAAGAGGGGAAGTCCCCCTCTTATGTATTCCTTGGTCTTCATGCTCAGAAGAGATCCGAGTTGTAGGGAAATGAGCGGTTTGGCTGGAAGAACCTCCCCTCATGAAATTTATTTTCTTCGAAGGAAGGGTTTGAGCACCCATTATGAGACCATACCTCATCCATAGACAAGTTTATAATGCTAAGACAAATCATTCTATGTTTCCTCCTCGGGTGATTTTAAGGGCTGTCTATTCTTCGCTATCGGGTGGGCTTGCAAGTATGACACTGGAAGCTCTATGGCCAATAAGGTAGTATTGTAATAAGATGGCTTCATGTTCCAATATTTTTCATGAACATACAGAGAAGTGGATAATCAAATGATATTTTAGTTTCTTAGTGTTCATATGATACTCATGGGTAGATTAAATGGAAATGGAGAGTTTGAAAAAGAGGAAATGATGCACATAATATCTGATAGTCTATGCAGAAAAGGAAAAATCATCTTCTCTAGGGAAGAACTATCAAGAAGGTCCAACCTCACTGTCTGTTATATTGAAAAGATATGTCTGATAAGGGATTCTGTTTGGCCCCATTAATTAGTCAAAAATCACCCAAATGAGTAAGTATCTCCGCCAAAAAACACCAATGTTGGTGATGAGGAAGACATAAAAATAAGATGATTGATCAAAAATGGAAAGAAAAAGGATCTATAAAAGATAGGTGATGAATGGGAGGGATGGTGAACCGTTTTAAATAGGCATGGTGTTTATGCTGATGTAGTCAAAGACATTATTTCTCTATTAATACAATATCCCATTCCGATTGATAGGTACGTGTGAAATTTAAATAAGGATTGACTATTTATATGAATTGTGTCACCGGAGAATGATTAAAGGCCCGCATATTTCAGGAATGTTTTATTATATTAAGTATTTGGGCCAAGTAATGCACTTATACACATGTGGAAATTATAATATTAAATGTGACATGACCTAGAAAAAATTTGGCTGCATCGTGATGATGTATGAGTGACACAGTGGCAATAAGTAAAGTTGGCAGACATTTGTGAGGAATCATCTACATTATTCCATGGCAACCCTAAGTAATTTTGGATAGTAACAATTTGTCGAAAATATAAAGATCATTCTTTAAAACCCTAAGCGGATAAGGCGGTATAAGAATTAAATAGGGTTTAGAGAGAAAGATAGGTCCTTAGAGAGAGGTTTTGGAAGAAAAAGGTGGGAAGTTATTGAGGGAAAATTGGGAGGGAATTTGTGGATGAATCATCAACCAGGAGAAGACACAATGTTCTGATGAATTGTTTTTATTTTGTAACCCACTTACCAGGAATCAATGTTATGGTGATTGTATGAGTACAGTCATTAACAGGCTCTAAGAGCATTAATATATGTCTCCCTTGTATTTTCCTAAGCTTTATGGGTTTACCCTGGATAATTTACCAAGATTTGTTGTGTTTCATGTTCTTTTTATGAAATGATGTTGAGGGAAAATGATATGTGTACCTTGTTGTGATTTTGTGTGAATTATGACTGTGATTTGATTTGAAAACACCCTGTGTCTACTTAGATTTTTTCTAGGAACGATGTAGGATATTGATGCCTTCTAGGTGTAGCTAGAGATTTTAGTTTTAAAAACCTATAAAAAATTTCCCTACAGACTAAGTAGGATCAGATGATATGATTGTAAAATCTTAGGGGTCCTTTGATTTATATTGTTCAGAATAATTTACACGGGGAGATCTAGCCTTAGGTGTACTGACCTAGATTATTATGAATCTAGATCCTGCACTTTCTTAGAGCTTTCCCTGCAAACCGATGTTCTATGAAAAGCTCATTTGATTTTCCCCTTACCGTCATGTAATAGTAGAAACATGTGATGGTTAGAATTATAGCCATGAATTTCCCCAGTTACTTCTGAATTGTCTATTCCACTTCCCTTCTTTCAATTTTCTCTTCAACCTGAAAAATTTGATTAACCTTTTTATAAGAACTCTAAAGTATGGTATGGATCTCACCCCCTGTTTATCTCATTTAATTCCACATGTGGAATCACCATATTAATGCATGAACCTAGAGTGATTTCACTCATTATCCAAAATCTACATTATTAACGTGAAACAAGTTATGAAAATCCTTGGAGCTAAAGTGTAGATCATACTAGAACTACCTCTAGCAGTCCATATCAAGTCCTCAGGTGTATGCAATGCTTAGTGACCACTCTTTCGAGTGAATATTGTATTCGGTGGATGCACCTAGTTCTGATTTGTTATTTTCAAGGTTTCAGGATATTACCCTGATTCCATGCCCCAACCTTTGTGATCCCCATAACCGAATCTCAGGTCCTCTCACCCTAACTAAAGTAGAAGTCAAAAAGTAGTAGGAACATCAACCACACCCTTTTTCTAGGTACCTTCCCATCACTCCCTTGGGAAGAGTGGGTGGGTGAGAGAAGGAATATCCTATCCCCAGTTACAAAACAACACCACATGTGTGTCACTCTCCCTTGCTCCATCCCCCTTTGAATTCACGTCTCCTCCCTCTCTTTTGGGGTCAAATATGGGAGCCACCACCTTTCTGGTGTCATTATCAAGGATCCTACATTTTTTGCTCATATGAGTTTTTGATTTGACCTTCTTATTTTGTTTCATATGAAATTTGGAAGAGTGTTTCGATTTGTGATTTACCCTCATGATTTTGTGTGCTTTATTTTTCTATAGTTATCACTCTAGTGGTGATTCCATTATCCTTTGATTTGTAATGGACTAGTGTTTTTCATCTTTACATATTACAACTGAATTTATGTGTCTTGTTTAGCTCTGTGTTCAATGTTTACCATTATGTCTTCTAGACTTCATAAGGTATGGATTTATTAGTAAAACTTTGTTCTATGTGAAGCTATCCATGTGTATCTATGATATTGATGAGCTATGTGTTCCTTATGTTATCACCAAATCACACCACCCCCCGAATTTTTGGATTTTTTGACTAAGGCATTCGATGTGATTGGGTAACATGGGTAGCATCTCTCAAGTTGTGGGACTTGCGGGTTGGAGATGGACCTCTAGAGAAGGTAGAATTCCTCTTCTTAATCTTATTACTACAACTAATCCTAATGCAATAAAAACACCTACCTATACCTAGTCTAAAAATTCCAAGGAGACAAGGAGAGGGAGAGAGTGCATGAAAAGGGAAATCCTATACTAAGGGGTGGTGATAACACCAAGAAAAGAGGTTTCTGGACAAGCTTGATGCCTGAAAACAAAGAGAGGTGATCATCAAGAGGATGAACATGCATCACTAACCAAGATATTACACATATTACACCATTTTCAAGTTAGCACAACCAAAACTAAGCATGCAATGGGAACAAGATATGCACAGTTACTTGTAAGCATGAAGAAAGGCAAGAAAAGACAACAATACAATAGAAGGACAGAGAAGTATTCACAATACATTAATTTTATTGTTCAAAAGTATGCACAATACACCATTATAGAAGAGAGACGCCAAATTCATCATTTCAGCTCATACATGGAAACTTTAAGCTCCACAACATTCCTACAGAGAAGGAGGGAGGGAAGCACCAAAAAAAATTCCAACCACTTACAAATATGCCCCTCTTTTACAATTTATAGAGAATGATGTGAGAAGAGAGAGAAGATGAGAGACTTGAATGCATGCCTTCCTTTACAATCAAAATTCAGTTGTTGATATGAAGGCAACATGAGACACTTACAAATCCCATTCCTTTCATACTCTTGCTTGTTAGAGAAGGAATTGGCCTCCATGCTCCATTAATGGTGGTAGTTGGTTGTATAGTGCATTAAAGTCCAGAAAAATTAATGTAATTTTTGACCCACTTTCACTCACAAAATTTAAAAATTGAAGTTTCTGGTGCATAAAGGGCTTTAAGTCCTTTCTGGAAAGTTATATTTTGTGAAAAATGGAGCTCCCAGTTGAAAGTTATGGCCATTTGAAGTTTCCCAATTGTGTGGGAAACTAGGGGTTCACTACTTACTACTCCTTTATTATGGGAAACCAAGGGTGTATTACTCTTACTTATTATTCATCAGACTTTACAAATGCCTATACTTCATATTTTTATGAAGTGAAGTAATGTTAAAACACCACATTGCTTCACTTGGCCCTTGTCTTCTTTGCAGGGTTTAGGATGCTTGTTACTTACATTGGGGGGTGGGATAACTCACCTTATATGTAGTATTTGTAATTACTTATTCTTGTTATGCGGTGTTTACATTTGGAAAGACTTGGATGCCCATACACTACAAGAACTTACCCGATAATTCACCGCTTCACACACCTCGATCGGTTCTTCTTTTTATCTGGCTACTACATTACTCATGCTTGGCTTCCATTGAGTGAGGCCCCCTTTGCTTAAGACTTATTTCTCCAAAACACTTCCTAACTCATTACTCGGTTCACCATGTTTTGTAGGATTTTCACATTGCTTATCTTGCGTTAAATGCAACCTCCCTCACTTCAAAGTAAAGGCCCAAAATTTTTCGCACTACATTAACAACTCGCATGGCTCTTGTGTTTAGTTTACCCTTCATTGCGGTATTTTGAATGGATTTGAATTACGTCAAATGGGGCCCTTATTACTTCAAAGTAAGAGCTCCCTAACTCACTGCACTACTCCACATGCTTAACTTGGATTTTTTCAGTGTTCCCTTTTAATTTTTAGTTCTCAGTGAATTGAGCCCATCACTTAATATTTTATCCCTCCTAACCACACGACTCATTCATTGTTTGAGTCTCTAATCAAGATCACCTCACCAAGCTCCAGAGGATCTTAGACCTAGCCCGTGACCTCTATGTCTTCACACCATGTGAGATTATCTACGGGGATCCTTCCTCTGTGTGAGCTCAGCTTGTCGAGTTGTCTGACTCCATCTCTTCCATGATCCCTAGCTTTGTTTCTTGCGACCTGCTTCATCCTGGCTGAGTTGGCTCGTCTAAGAACCACACCGCATCATACCGAGCTCAAGGTCGAGCTTGGCCCTTAGTATTCTATGTAACGTGAGCCCTAATCACATAGATCCTTCCTCATGTGGCCCACTTGTTAAATTTTCCAGGCCACTCTAACACTCCAACTCACTGGGTCTGAGTTTCTCTCCACCGGATCGACCTTGCCAAGTTGGCCCTTCATAGTGTCTCCAACACAGAGCTTAGGGAGCTTGGCCATTTCTTACTTCTCTAACTCACTTGCATGCCTATCAAGCTTGAGGATATCAACCCTAATTTTTCACGTCTTTGAGATCTCTTCATGCCTCATCCACTAGGCTTGATGCTTCTCCATCATGAGCTCATTGTTTTAGCTCACCACTTGAACTCCCCATCACCTCGGCCCCTTCCTTAGATCACTGTGTGATATCAATGACTCACCCATCGGTCCTCCTAATTCCCAGCTCACCGAGTAACACACTAAGATACTTGGTGAAATCAACTTCCATGCATAACCCATAGCTAAATTGAGCTATTTTTTAGCTCGGCCGAGTTGGCTAGGCTTTTGGCTAAATTTTTGACCCCTCTACACAACTTAACCAATTTTTTGGATTTCTCGAATCTTTCTAGAACCAAAAAGCTAAGGGGTTGTAATAGGATGCACTGGAGCCATTTTCCACCTTTTCATTTTTCACCCGTATAGCCGGATGTGGGCTGAATGAGCCCACTCTTCTTCCTTTTCAAGTTGATCCTTAGGTTTTGAAACCTAGAAGAGGAAAAAAATCCTCTTATGACCCCAAGACTTCCAAAACACTCAAATTTCACCCAAAACCTAGGAAACTACCTACAAACCTCAATTTCACCTTAGGGGCCATGTCCAATGTTTAGGACTAGTCTCTCCCTATTGTCCATTTTTCCCAGGGGAAATGGATAACACCTTCTAGAGTCCCTTTTAAACCAAATGCATTTAGACCACTTGACTTCGTAAAAATATGTGGATGCCCCAATCAGATCCTTGTCAGAATTAGGCTCAGGATGCCTGAGTTTTGAGGATATGGTAATACTTTTGTGGAACAACACATTTCCTTGTTTAAAGGAATGATGCATGAATACCAGGTAGGTCATAAAGATATTTTTATGAGGTTATTTGTGCAGACACTGTATGAAGATGTTAGGGAATGGTTTAATTCCTTACCTCAGGGCTTATTGTCATCTTCCTATAAATTATGTATTTATTCCTTTTAAAAAAAATTATTTTGGTAACATGCCTTATCCATGTCCTTGTAAAGGTCCATGGGAAATTTTTTTTCCAACAGTTACTAAAATTTTGAGTTTTGGGACTTTTTATATGTTTTGCAGTCATTTCGAGTGTTCATGTTCCACATGTCCCACTTTGCACTGGGATCTCAATTAACTGAATACCCACCTTTCCTACATTAAATTACCTTTCCTTTGTATTTTGGGCATTTCAGCCTTGAAATGAACTTTTGTCCCTTGTGCTTCGGTGCCATCAATTCCTTGCATTCTCGTATTGGCCAATTTTCCAAGTACCCTTCATTGTGCGGGTGTTTCAGCCTTACAATGAACTCGTGTCCCAATGTCCCATAGACCTTTAGTGTGCTACATGCTTGATTTACTTGAATTCCACTATCTGTTAGCCTTATGCAGAATTTTCAGTCCTTCATGTCTTAAATGTCCCAACTTCTTCTGAACCATTACTTTCACACAGACCCACTGTTGCCGCACTTCTCCCACTATGAGCATTTTAGGTATTCATGTCCCTCATGTTCCTCATGAATTCGGGCCTCCTGTGCTACTTTCTTTAGCCATACCCACACTATATGGGAATTCGGTTTTTCCACCTTGTCTCCAAAATATCCCAAGTTATTAAATACCTGCATTAATTAATTCTTGTCGACCTTCCTCAAATGGGGTTATATAAATAGATGGGTTGTTCCCTCTTCACCATCATGGTCTTAACTTGAGCCATACACACCCTGTTATGAGCTTTTAGCCGTAGCACATGTCTCTCTCTCTCTCTGTGTACCATTTTAAAAAATTTGAAGTATTTTTTGGTCCAGTGAAGGCTATCATCCTTTCAAAAAGTCAAAAGTCAATTTCCCATAGCCCTCTACATGTTTTTCAAGGAAAATATATCCATGTTCCCTACCACATTTTGACTTTTAAAGTTGATACTTGCTCATCTACTATACATCGGCTCTCTGCCATCATTATTAAGGTTCATTCTAATGGCCACAAATATCCTTCGTCCCTTGAAACCTTTGTACCTAATATATGGGACACAAATAAACAACACTTAGATTTAGTTTATTTTTGGGCATGAATAAATTATGAAAACACATAGCCTGTGGCACACCACATCAAAGATTCTAGAATATCACATGCAGGGGGATTCCCAGTCTCTGTCTCATACACAAACACAATTTTGGTGTGTGCTTCTCACTTTGATCATGATACAAGAGAAATTACTGACTCCTAAGGAAAAGTAATCACAAAATTAGATGTGGAGTGTATAAGGGATAATATTGGAATTCCAGTCTTTCGAGATACCAATGTCCTTTCCATGGGACAAGATCAATACCTATTTGATCAAGAATCTGATAAATACAAGAACATGGTGGCCAAATCTTGGTTTAATGTTCCAAAGAAAGGAGCTTCTAGATTACCCAAGGCTTTATACCGAAGTGATTTTAAAGAAGAGCTCTCTGACATCATCATTCTCTTATCCAGGATAATGGGGCTCCCTATAAGCAATGAATTTAATTATTGGATGTGTACCTTCATCAACATTATATGTGAGGGAAAATAGAATTTGGACTGGGGAGAAATCATTAGTGCTAACTTGAATGAATAGTTAGCTAATGTACATAGGAATCATGCTTTATATATGAATTCTTATCTAATGTACACTATTAGAGAACACAGGGAATGGTTAGTTCTCTCTCCAGATGAGGATAAAAAGAATGATCTAGTGTATGACTACTACAATAAGTTGACCCTAAAGAACAACAACCATCATTTTAGGAGAGTCAATGATGCTTTCACAATGGACATAGTTCAGATTTTGGAAGGTGATACAACAAGAAGATTCTCTAATGAGACCATGCAGCTGATATCCATTTATGGAAGTTATTATATCCAATTCATAAAATTCTCCTATATCAGGTTGGCATGTTTTGAGGACTCTCTATACAAGCTTCCTATGTACTACAGTGACAAGATTGCCTTGGTAGAGATTTGCAGGAAACAAGATAATCTGCATAGAACTTGTAAGGATAAGAAGATAGGAGGTATACAATTCACAATCACTCTTGGCAATTACACTTGTAATACTACTTTAGCTTCTTTAAATTTCCATTTCTTTCAAAGAAGGTCATGTTTTGATATCAAAGGTTTCATTCACAACAATGTAAGAATGGATTTCCATTACCTTCATGATGTGGAAGATTATTAGGTAGATTTCTCAGACAATTATGAAGCAAGGAGAAGATTCTATGGTCATTTTTCTTTATATAAAATCAAGGATTTTGGCATCTACAAGGTACATGATGAGCTACAGGATGACAATGACGATCTGCAATATCTTGAGTTTGATATAACCATCAAGCATACTCCTCTGGAAACTATTGATTGGTATAAGAAAGAAAATGACAAATTGCAAGAGATCATAAATCCAGTCATTTTCAGGACTACGGTCTGGTTTGATAAGATAATGAGATATTACAGAAGAAACAAAGTTACATCCCCTTCTCAGGAAGCTTCCTCATCCCAGAGACAAGCCTTTACTACTACACCTGGGGTGTCAAGTCATACTACCTCTTCCCCTCTTGAAGTTCCAACCTTGGTATATACCAAAAAGGGGAAGATTGAAAAGATGGAAATGGTACAAGAGGAAGCTGAAGAGCAAGGTAAACCCTTATCTCCTCCAACACAATCTGAAACAATATTAGATATTGAGAAAATTGTTGATCTCTATGGTGATGAAGAAGAAGGAACTATAGATCCTGAAGAAACCAATCTTGAAGGAGGCAGTACAAAAAAAGAGGAAGAATAAGATGATAAACAAAAGAGTCATAATTTAGAAATTGAGATAGTGGTAATTCCTGAAGCATCTATAAAAGAGTATTTGGCTATGGAGGTGCATGTTTATAATGTTGGGACATCCATTTTGGAGGTATCAGTTGCACATAACTTAGGGTCAATGAGTACTCTAGCACTGGGGAAAGTTATTTCTTCTTCTTCTACTTCTTCATTCATGTGGGTTCAACCATTTATAGATAGTAAGAAAGGGAATACTCCCTCCAATATTATCACCCCCAAATTTTATGCAGTGGTTTCTCTTCTGGGAACAACTCCAATTCCTCATACCAAGAAGGAAAAAACCACTTCTAGATTGGTGTCTGATTCTCAGGGTCAACAATTCTTGGAGATTGCTAATCCTAAAGTGGATAGGAATGAGAAATATTTGATGATGAGTTATTTGGAACTGAAAAATACCCCTTTGGGAGAATCTACTCCTGAAAGTGAAGTACATAATTTGAAAGAAACATTGTCTAGGGTGATTGAGAGAGTAGAAAAAGGAAAGCAGTCTCAAGAGAAGCTTGAGGAGCATATGCAAGTCCTCTCACACTTCATCAGATCCCTCCTAGCTAGTGATATGGTAATTGATCCTAATCCTCTTAATGTAACTCCCCCTCCTACTGTTATAACCAATGAGGAGGTCCAGGTTATCAAAGATATTCATAAACATGCTGCCTATGGGAAGGAAATGGAAGAAATGGTAAATGATATGCTAGTTTCAGCCTGAATTTTATGGACAAAGCATATAAATTATATGATAATATTTTCTCGATTCAGAAAATATTCACCACATTCATCACTGGTTTTGAAAAGTAGCTCAAACTATGGGTAAATTGTATACATGATTTTAGACAGATAAGTACAACTGATGAGAAAACTCTCACTGTAAATAAAGTCTATGGTGAACCAAAGAACAATCTATCCAAGTAGTGGGTGCATAGCGTGGACTGGAAAATATAGGCTCTTAAAGAGGCAATTGATGAGTTAAAGAATATGTTTCAAAGTGGCAAGGCCTTTCGTTGCCAATTTTTAAAAGAAGACTCTATCAATAGGAACATAGTGGAAGATATCAAAGTTGAGTTCAAGAACCTTATCAAGGAGAAATTGTTCAAGTCCGAGGAAGTGACCAAAGAAAAGGTGAAATAAATTTGTGCACTTCTAACTATAATTATTAAGGCAATCAAAGGGTTTTTCATAGAATGGAGATTTTTGAGAAGAAATGGAAGGTTGCTTAAAATTCTATATAAATGTAATTGCCAACACCACTATCCCTCGAGGCATGGACATCCTTGGAGCATTGAAGAGGTTCATAAATCAAGTACTCAAGTTGAAGAGTGTCACAGTCACTCCTTCAAGTGTCCCAACTCCTAGTTCTTAATATTTTAATCAGATTATCTAATTAAAGTGACTATTTTCTTTCTAGTCATATAATATGGAAGTAAAAGACAAATTGATGTTATAATGCTTAATTAGATATTAATCCTTTGATTAAAAGAAAGGAAACTGAAAATACTCTTTTGTACTATCCCATGAGGCTATTTATGGAGCTTTTCTTGTCATTTGAGAGGGTCAGATTTTGGATTTTTTTTAAAAAGTACTGAATTGGTAATCAATACATAATAATTTCTATCTTTTCTTGTTTTCTATTTAGTTATGCTCTCTACCTGATCCATGTGAAGTTATATATATCTGAATAGAACTTTGTGTCCCTCAGTTGATGTTGTGCTTAGATATTTGTATCTATTACATATATGTATTATATTTAGGTGTATATAATTCTAATCTTGTCACTCTTGCATGCATAAACAGGATATCATTTTGTAACCTATATGTCTAAAAGTGTTGCTTTCTTCATTTTCTAAATATTAATTCTTGTAATTTCTTCTCTTTTGTATTGAAAATTTTATGAGATGAGGACATCTAGGGCATCAAAATCCTCATTGAAATATTGATAGTTTGTACATTTTTAAATAATTATATTTTCTTATTTGTTGTGTGTTTAATCAGGGAACCTCTCCCATAAAGAGGAGGGAATGTTTTCCCCTAACTATTTATTTTCCACAAGTCAAGTTTTACAACCAACAATATTTGGTGCCCACTATGGGGCACGTTTTATGCATCTCACCAAAACAACTTCAATTAGACCATTAACAGCAACACACTGGAAGATAGAAGATATACATGAGGTAAGAGAGAAAAGGGTATTCAAGATCTAGATTTTCAGTTAATGGAACAACAAGGATTCATTTAAACTCTAGAAAGAATGAAGAGAAGAAAAAGATCCACAAGCACTCCTCCTACTAAGGATAGAGTTGTAGAGAATATTGACTTTCAAACACAATAAATCCCTAGCATCCTAGCTTTGGTGTTGGCTAGAGTTGTTTTCCCTTCACAAACCATTTTTCCAAGAATGGCAGCTCTTCTACCTTGGGGACAATGGGTTTGACCTTTCACTCTTGCTTAACCATTACATGATCTCCAAAAAGGGAATAGAAATAATTTTCCTAGATTCAGAGGAGATGGGAAGGTACACTCGGATGAACCCATTGCTGCATTCATCATGGCTTGTGGAGTTCTCGAAGTCAAGCACAAAGATGTCTCTGTCAGGATCTTTGTAGAAACACTTCAAGACAAAGATGTCTCTGTCAGGATCTTTGTAGAAACACTTTAAGACAATGTGGTAGATTGGTTCTATCACTAACTGAAATACCATGAGGACTCGGTTTGAAAATTGGTTGAAACCCGTTGAGATGTGCATGCTCTCCTTGCCTAGATTTATCAGATAAAGAAAGAACCATATGATCCCATGCGAGAGTTTGTGGTAAGATTTAACAAACTAGTGAATTAAATTCTAGTAGCCACTCATCCCGTGGATCAAATTCATAAATATTTCTTCCTGAATGCACAATTGCTAGAGGTAATTTACGCATTAAGAAGGGATAATATTTCCACTTTGGATGATGATCAATGCCTAGCCATAAGTGTTGAAGACGATCTCATAATGTATGGAAAATTAAAAAAGTAACCTTCTAAAGCTAAAACTTCTTCTTCATGAACCAATTCTGATCAACAGGTACAAAAATTGGTGAATGACCTTATAGAAATCAAGAAGACATTGGCTCAAAATACTCCTTATAAAGATATTCTAGGGGAAATGTAGCACTACATTCCTCTAGAGCCAAGAAATTAATCCTTTTAGAAAAAATCAAAGGAAGTACAATCCCAAAATTATAGATACCATTCACTAGGAGATTTAGAAGTTGTTGAATGCAAGAATAATTTTACCTATTCATCATTTAGCTTGGATAGCCAATATTGTTCCTGTAAGGAAGAAGAGTAGAGAGATCCGTATTTATGTGGATTTTTGAAACTTAAACCAGGGTTCCCTCAAGGATAACTACACAATCCCCATGATATATCAAATCTTACAAGTTATCACTGGCTTGGAGATGTTATCTATGTTGGATGGTTTCTCAGGGTATAATCAAATTGAAGTAGGTGTCCTGGATCAGCACAAGACAACTTTCACAACTCCCTAGGGAACTTTTGCATATAGAAGGATTCTGGTTGGTCTCATCAATGTTGGTGCCACTTTTCAGAGGGCAATGGATTTGGATTTTGGTGATTTAAAGGGAAATTTCATCGTAATATATCTTGATGACTTGAATGTTTTCTCCAAGAAGAGGGAGGATCATCTACAATATCTTGAGGATGTTCTTCAGAAGTGCATGAAGCATGGGATATCCCTAAGTCCAAATAAGTTCATCTTTGGTGTTACAGAGGGAAAATTGATTAGACATATTGTTTCCGAAGAAGGGATCAAGATAGGCCCAGAGAGAGTCCAAGCTATTCAAAATATTCCCCTCCCTATAAGAAAAAAGGTGTGCATTATTTCTTTGCAAAATAAACTTTCTAAGAAGATTCATCCTTGATTTTGCATAATTAACTTTGAGTATAGATCGGATGATGAAAGGAAAACAATCCTTTTTTCTAGACACGGGAAAGGAAGGAATATTTTGAAAATATCAAAAGAGCTATTTCCAGAACGCTATTTCTTTCCTATCTAGACTTTGAAAAGTATTTCATAATCTATTGCTATGCCACTGAGAATACTTTGGCAGCCATTCTGACACAAAAATCTTGAAGGATGTGAGCTTCCCATTTCTTTCATGAGTTATGTTTTGAAAGCTCACAAATTGAAATATACACAAATAGAGAAGCATGATTTTGATGTAGTTAAGGATATTAAACAATTTTGCTTCTATATCCTCAATTCTCACTCTTTATTCTTTGTACTTGATACAACTATTAAGTCAATTCTCACACAACAATAATTTGGTACTAAAAGGGGAAATTGGGTGGCAAAGTTACGAGAGTATGATTTGTATATTACACAAACCAAACTATTTCGATTCAAGGGTCTCTGTGAAATGATTGCTAACAGTGCCAAAGGTGACATCTCAAAAGAAGGAGATGTTGATATCCCCACTGTCCTTTTCCTTAGCTCAACTAATGAGTGGTATGTAAATATTATCCACTATCTTACATATGGAGAATGTCCAGCCCATTTGAATGCTAAGGAGAAGAGAGATATTAAACTAAGATATGCACAATATGTACTCTAGGATAATTCCTTATTCAAAAGAGGGATTGATGGAAGATTTCTTCGATGTGTGGATAAAGAACAACAAAAGAGGTTGCTCAAGGCATGTCATGATCAAGCTTGTGGAGGGAATTTTTCATCTACTGTGACTGCTCATAAAATCTTGCATACAGGATACTATTGGTCATTCATATTCAAGGATGCAACAAAATGGGTTATGAAATGTGAAGCATGTCAAACCTTTGTGGGAATACCTAAGCTAGCTACATTACCCCTCAATCCAATATTAATTGAAGCTCTCTTTCAACAGTGGGGGTTATATTTTGTAGGAACCCTCAATCCTAACTCGAGTGTTGGGAATACTCATGTTTTGACTACTACTGACTACTTCAAAAAGTGGGTAGAAGCTATTCTGGTTAAAGGTACAACTTCTAAAGTAGTATGTAATTTTATCAAGGATAATATCCTGATCAAATTTGAGGTTCCAAACAAAATTTTCACCGAAAATGCCTCTAATTTCTTGATATATTAATTGATGAATTTTTTCTATGGATATGGGATTTCTCTTACACATTCCTCCAACTACTAACCTCAGGGAAATGGACAAGCAGAATCAACAAATAAAATTTGATGACTATTATTCGAGAGCTTGTGAATGATATACACAAAAATATCTATGATGTTATTTGGGAAGATAACATCACACCTAAAAGAGCAATTGGGGTGTCTCCTTTCTAGGTGGTATAAGAAAAAAAATCTCAACTACCAGTAACAGTGGAATTGTCAGCCTTGTAATTAATGAAATTTATTGAGGATTCAAATTTCACTAGTTCCTTAGAGAAAATAATCATGTACCTACATAATTTGGATGAGGACACATTGCAAGTGGTGGAAATAATTACTCCACAATAGAAAAAGGTGAAACAATTATTTGATAAGAAAGCTAGATCCAGGAACTTCTAGTTTGGAAACATTATCCTACTCTGGGACAAAAGGCGAGAACCTCAAGGAATTCATGGTAAGTTCGATTCGCTTTAGTTGGTTCCTTTCAAAATTAGACACTTTTCTCATGAAAATGATTTTTATCTAAGCTACATGGATGGAACCTCTCTTCCATTTCCATATAGTGGGCAGTATTTGAAGTTGTTTCAGTCCTAGGTGACTAGGCAGTCCTTTGTACAGTTTTGTATAGTCCTTATTTTGGGTCTTGCTTTGTGGTTCATTATTGCCTATGTGTGTGTGTATTCTATATTTCCTCGTTCATGAATTTATTTATTGTCCAATGGTTTTTCATGGTCTTTTCTAGATATTCTAGGGTTCTTTGTCCTGCCTTGTTCTATTTTTTTCAAAACAGTCCATCCCCAGAAGGAGCTAGCTATTGCCATCTTCCTAGAAATTGTGTATTTCTACCTTTTAATTTTTTTTTTGGTAAGATGCCTTATCCATGTACTTGTGAAGGTCCATGGGAAAAAATTATTTCCAATAGTTAGTGAAAATTTGAGTTTTGGGAAATTTTCTATGTTTTGTAAGCATTTCAGGTGTTCATGTTCCAAATGTCTCACTTTATAATGGGCTCTTAGTTCACTGACTCCTTGCCTTTCTCACATTAAATTACCTTTCATTTGTGTTGTAGGTGTTTCGGCCTTGAAATGATTTTTTTCCCTTATGCTTCAGTGCCTTCAGCTCCCCACATTCCCATATTGGCCAAATTTTTCCAATTCTCCAAGTCCCCTTTGTTGTGTGGGCATTTTAACCTTATGATGAACTCATTTCCTAATGTCCCGCAAACCTCAAGTAGACTACTTTCTTGATTTACCCAACTTCCACTGTCCACTAGCCTTATGCAGAATTTTTGATCCTTCATGTCCCAAATGTCTAGACTACTTCCGAACCATTGCTTCCCCATAGACTTGTTATTGTCGCACTTCTACCACTGTGGGAATTTTGGGTGTTCACGTCCCTCATGTCCCTCATGAATTCAAGACTCTTGTTCTACTTTCTTCCACCATACCCACACTATATGGGAAGTCAGTTTGTCCACCATGTCTCCAAAATATCCCAAGTTATTAAATACCCACATTAATTAATTATTTCCAACATTCCTCAAATGAGGTTATATAAACAGATGGGTTGTTCCCCCTTCACCGTCATAGTCTTAACTTGAGCCATACACACCCCGTTATGAGATTTTAGCCATAGCACAGGTCTCTCCCTCTATGCCATTTTCAAAATTTTAAAGTATTTTATGGTCTATTGAAGGTTGTCATCCTTTCAAAAATTCAAAATTCAATTTTCCATAGCCCTCTATGTGTTTTTCAAGGAAAATGTTTCCCCATTCCCTAATTTTGAAGTTGATACCTACTCATCTCCTGTTCCTTGGCTTTTCTGTCATCATTATGAAGGTTTATTATAAAGGCAACAGACATCTTTCGTACCTTAAAACCTTTGTACCTAATATAGGGGACATGGATACACAACACTTGGATTTCAATTATTTTTGGGCACGAATCAATGATGCAAACCCACAAACTTTGGTGCAACACATCAAATATTATGGAATAGCATGTGCAGGGGGATTCCCATTCTCTATCCAATGCATAGACATAATTCTAGTGTGTGCTTCTCACTTTGATCTTGATATAAGAGAATTTATAGACTCCAAAGGATAAGCAATCACGAAATTAGACATGGAGTGTATAAGGGTTTTTCTTGGATTTCTATTCTTCAAAGATGCCAATGTCATTTCCATGGCACAAGCTCAGTACCTATTTGATCAAGAATCTAATAAATACAAGAACATGGTGGCCAAATCGTGGTTTAAGGTCCTAAAGAAATGAGCTTTTAGATTTCCCAAGGTTTTGTACCGAAGTGATTTCATAGAATATCTCTTTGACATCATCATTCTCTTATCCAGGATAATGGGGCTTCCTATAAGAAATGAATTTAATTATTTGATGTGTCCCTTCATCAACATCATATGTGAGGGAAAACAGAATTTGGATTGGGGAGAAATTATTTGTGCTAACCTAACTAAACAATTAGCTAATGTACATAGGAATCATTCTTTCTATATGACTTCTTATCTAATGTACACTATTGGAGCATACAGGGAATGGTTGGGTCTCTCTCCAAATGAACATAGAAAGAATTCTCTAGTGTATGACTACTACACAAAGTTAACCCTAAAGAACAACAACCATCATTTTAGGAGAGTCAATGACGCTTTCACAATGTACATAGTTTGGATTTTGGAAGGTGATACAGCTAGAAGATTCTATGATGAGGCCATGCAACTAATATCCATTTATGGTAGTTATTATATCCAATTCAGAAAATTATCCTATATCAGGTTGGCAAGTTTTGAGGACTCTCCATACAAGCTTCATATGTACTTCAGTGACAAGATTACATTGGTAGAGATTTTCAGGCAGCTAGATAAGTTGCACATAGCTTGTAAGCATAAGAAGATATGAGGTATACAATTCCCAATCAATCTTGGAAATTACACTTGTAAGACTGCTTTAGATTCTCAGAATATAGAGAGAACAATGGCTTCTTTCAATTTCCATTTCTTTCAGAAAAGGTCATGGTTTGATATCAAAGGTTTCATTGACAACAATGTAATAATGGTTTTCCATCACCTTCATGATGTGGAAGATCACTAGGCATATTTCTCATACAATTATGAAGTAAGGAGAATATTTTGTGGTCATCTTTCTTTATAGGAAATCAAGGATTTTGGCATCTACAAGGTACCTGATGAGCTATCGGATCACAATGAGGAGCTACAATCTCTTGATTTTGATGGAACCATTAAGCGTAATCCTTTGGAAACTATTGATTGGTATGAGAAAGGAAAGGACAACTTGCAAGAGATCATAAAGCCAGTCATTGTGAGGACTAAGGTCTAGTTTGATAAGACAGTGAGAGTTTACAGAAGCAACATAGTTACATCCCCTTCTCAGGAAGCTTCCTCATCCCAGAGAGAGGCCCCTACTCCTACACCTAGGATGTCAACACCTACTGCCTCTTCCCTTCCTGAATTTCCAACCTTGGCATATATCAAAAATGGGAAGATTGAGAAGATGGAAACAGTTCAAGAGGTAGATGAAGAGGAAGGTAAACCCTTATCTCCTCCAAAGCAATCTAAAACAGTATTAGATACTGAGATAATTGTTGATCTTTGTGGTGATGAAGAAGAAGGAACTGGAGATCCTAAAGAAAGAAATATTGAAGGAGGTAGTACAGAAAAAGAGGAAGAAGAAGATGATAAACAAAAGAATCACACTTCAAAAACTGAGATATTGGTCATTCCAGAAACATATGTCAGAGAGTCTCTATCTATGGAGGTGCCTATTCCTAATGTTGGGACATCCATTTTGAAGGTATCAGCTGCACAGACCTTAGGTTCAAGGAGTACTCTAGCACTGGGGCCAGTTGTTTCTTCTTATTCTACTTCTTCATTCATGTGGGTTTAACCATTTGTAGACAATAAGAAAAGGAAGAATCCCTCTAAGATTGTCACCCCCAAATTTGATGCAGTGGCTGCTATCTTGGGAATAACTCCAATTCCTCCTGCAAAGAAGTTAAAAACCACTTCTAGATTGGTGTCTATTTCTCAAGGTCAACAATTCTTGGAGATTGTTAAGCCTAAAGTGGATAAGAATAAGAAATTTTTATGATGAGTTATTTGGAACTGACAAGGATCCCTTTGGGAGATTCTACTCCTAAAAGTGAAGTACTGAATTTGAAATAAACAATGTCTATATGGTGATTGAGAGAGTAGAAAAAGGAAAACAGTCTCAAGAGTAGCTTGAGGAGCATAAACAAGCCCTCTCAGACTTCAGCAGACCCCTCCTAACTAGTGATATGGTAATTGATCCTACTCCTCTTAATGCAATGCCCCTTTCTAATGTTCTAACCAATTAGGAGGTCTAGGTTATCAAAGATATTCATAAACATGTTGTCTATGGGAAGGAAATGGAAGCAATGGTAGATGATATGCTAGTTTCAGGCTTGAATTTTATGGACGAAGCATATAAAGTATATGATAATATTTTCTCAATTCAGAAAAGATTAACCACAGTCATCACTGGTTTTGAAAAGGATCTCAAACTATGGGTAGATTGTATACAAGATCTCAGAAAGATAAGTATAACTGATGAGTATACTCTCATTGCAAATAAAGGCTTTGATGATCCAAAGAACAATATTTCCAAGAAGTGGGTGCATAGTGTGGACTGGAAAATAAAGGTTCATAAAGAGGAAATTGATTTGTTGAATAATATGTTTCAAAGGAGCGAGGCCTTCAAGACCTGTGTACAAGATGAATTTAGAGACCTTTGCTACCCATTTTTCAAAGAAGACTTTGTTAGTAGGAACACTGTGCAAGATATCAAAGTTGAGTTCAATAACCTTATCAAGGAAAAATTGTTCAAGTTTGAGGAAGTGACCAAAGAAAAGTTCAAATAAATTTGTGCACTTCGGACTATAATTATCAAGGCAATTAAGGGTTTTTCACATAATGGAGATTTTTGGGAAGAAATGGAAGGTTGCTTAAACTTCTAGACAAATTCCATTACTAATACCACCATCCCTTGAGGTATGGAAATCGTTGAGGCATTGAATAGATTCAGAAATCAAGTACTCAAGTCAAAGAGTGTCACAATCACTCCTTCAAGTGTCCCAACTCCTAGATCTTAATATTTTAATCAGGCTATCTAATTAAAGTGGCTATTTTGTTTCTAGTCATATAATATGGAAGTAAAAGACAATTTGATGTTATAATGCTTAATTAGATATTAATCCTTTGATTAAAATAAAATAAATTGAAAAGACTCTTTTGTAACCGGCCATGAGGTTATTTAAGGATCTTTTCTTTTCATTTGAAAGGGTCAAATTTTGGATGTCTTGGATGTACAAAAAAAGTTTTGAATTGGTAATCAATACATAATAAGTTCTATCTTTTCTTATGTTCTATCTATTTCTGATCTCTACCTAATCCATGTGAAGTTATATATATCTGAATAGAAATTTGTGTCATTCAATTGATGTTGTCTTTAGAGATTTGTATCTATTACATATATGTCATTTATTTGGGTGTATATAATTCTAATCTTGTCACTCTTGCATGTATAAGTAGGATATCATTCTGCAACCTATATGTCTAAAAGTTCCAATTTCTTCATTTTCTAAATATTAATTCTTATACTTTCTTCTCTTATGTATTGAAAATTTTATGAGATGAAGACATCTAGAGAATCAAAATCCTCATTGAAATATCGATATTTTTTACATTTGTAAATAATTATATTTGCTTATTTGTTATGTGTTCAATAAGGGAACCTCTCTCATAAAGAGGAGGGACTGTTGTCCCCTAACTGTTTCTTTTCCACAAGTCATATTTTACAACCAACAGGGATTTGTCTATTCCTGGATGGAAATTGTAATAGAATTTGGAAATCAATTTAGTGATGATCTTGCTTCCCTTTTCAATGAACTTTGTGGAGATACCATGGGTTCGGTTAGAGGAAGAAGGTTCATGTTCTTTAAGAATGAATGGTGTAATCAATACTTCATGCCCCATGCCCCCTATGATTTGGATAGTGTGTTTACTGTTGAAATATTGGAACTAGGCACTGAAGGAAAAAATGTGCCACATGACCCTATAGACCACAAAGGTTGGGTGTCTTCCACTGATCTTTTGCATTCCCAAACAATGAATGAATAATGTAATGTCTTTGCCATAGTATGGCATTTTCTCATAAGAAGTATTGTTATAGTGGGTGTAGGCTCTGGTTGTATTTCTTCAACTCACAAAATTTGCTCAATTTATGATTAAAGGATGAAATGATTAATAAGTATAACGGGAGTGTTTCTTCCATGGAAGATAGATGTACATTGCTTGATATAACAGTGGAGCAGGAAAAAAAGTTTGGAGTGTGACATGAAATGCCAAATAAGGTAGAAACTCAGCAATCCAGGATAAATCATGCACACAGTGTAGACTTGGATAATGAGGGATCTCACTCTATTGCTGATTATGTTAAGAATTTTGTATCAATCAATGAAATACTTGGGGATGGTGGTTTGGATTTTTTTCCAGGAGGGGTTAGTGTTGGGTCACCTATGAAGCCAGACATGGATGTTCATTATCTCCTGTTTTCTAATCAAGTGGTAGAGCACTCCTGGTTTCCAAAATCTTTGGGGATGCAATAAGCTACCTCACCTGAGGATTTCAATTTTCAAATGCAGATTAGTCCCTTTCCTTCAAAGAGTGAGACCGATGGGTGTGTGAAGTTTAGTATTGGTTCATCTCCTATTAAGAAGGATACAATGAGAACAAATAATATCTTCTCAAAAAAGGGTATGGAAAAATGCAAGTAAAGGTGAGTATGTTGATGTTTGTCTTAATGCCTATATCGAGTTTAAAATGGATTGGATGAATGGATATTTTTCTACTTTGGAAAGGGAGAAATTTGTTAGACATCTTATAGAACACATGTAGATCCTAATATTGTTGTACCATATGGTGTGTCATGAAAATGGAACTGTTTATGATGACAATGCCTTATGAGAAAAATGAATCTGTAGGTATGAATGAAGATGTGTTTTTGCTTCTACACGATGGAGGGGTTCTAAGGGATGGTGACTAGTTAACACTCCATATTTCATTTAAAATGGTTTGGATCACTACCTCTGAGATTTACACTGCCAACTTATTTATTCTATGTGGACACATACATGTTGTGTGGGATCCAGGTGGATACTAATGGAAGCTTATGGGTCCTTTGGACCTTGATTGTTGGTTTATACAATGTATAATTGAGTACTTTTCCTTTTTTGGTTCATGTGTTGGTTTTTTTGGGTGTTTGGTTGTTGGTTTTGTCTTCTCTCACTGTTATGACTAATAGTTTTGATTATCTTCTGACTCAGTTTCCCAAAGGATATGCATTTGGTCTTCTTTTTCCAGTAGTGTTTTTGGTGGTCCTTGAACACCTGCTAATGGATTCCATCCTCGAGAAGGAGCCGATGTTGGTACCTATATGTGTCTGTCATCCTTTTTTGTGTTGTTCTACTCATCGAATTCTTTTTCAGGAGAACAATTCGATGAGGGATGGATTTTGGGGAGTATTTCTCCTATCTAATCTTGTCTTCTACAGTCAGATGGTTAAGTATGAAAATGGTCCCATTGTTATTACAAGGGTTTCTAAATTTTCACATAATTTAATGAATGAGATAGAGTGTGTTTTGATACAAGGTTGGGACTTCGAGCTCTTTCTGTTAAGTGCTAGTATTGTGTGGATAAGGCAGTTTATCCCCGAGGCCTAAGGGCTAGGTATCTCTAGAGCTGCAGGCCTAAGTTGGAAATATATTCTAGTTTCCTTTTGAGTTCGGTCTGGTTTCCGTAGCTTCCATATTAATAAGGGAAGGGATTTATTGATTTTCGGTCCATGTTTGGTAAACGTTCAAAAATATGGTTTGTTCCTGACATTTGAGGAAAATATACTTATCCGGCGTATAAAGTAAAAAAAAATTAAGGCCTGGGGTCTGATTTATTTTTGTCTCACTTTGACACAGTTCATGCATTTTGTTGTGAGTCAAGTCATCAAAATGAAACAAAGAGGAATAAAGAAACTTAGTCTTTTCAAGCTATGAAGGGGCCAAGGGTAAGTAAGGTAATGAATGCTCATTTTTCATCTCTCATGATGATGTAAAGTTGTGTATGATACAAGAAAGTGCAATAACAATAGTGGAATGTTTTATTTTCTGGGGTCATTCTCATTACAAGAAAATAAAACAAGGAAGTACACGACATGTCTGAATGATTTTTTAAAAAAATATTTACACATGCCATATATTTACCAAAATAGAAAGGAAATTTAGAGTAAAAAATATTATGAAAAAAATGGGGTTCTATTTTAGGGCCCCCTTCCCTTGAAAGCATATATGCATACATACACGATGTACTAAAAAATACAAATTAATTTATAAAGGTAAAATATGGTAGTCAATCTTCTAAAGACATAGTTTCACCTGGGACCATTAGAGCACATTTTAACAGATTGTACCTATATTGGATAAATTCCTCATGACTGAATGCACTAAAAACAAATTGGATGACACTCATAAGTCCCCACGACTTGCCCTTCTCCAGTAGCTCTTGGAATCTCACCCATGGCCCATTCAAAATATGGGTAAGCTCTCTTTTCTTTTCAAGTGAGTTCACCCACTCAGAGAGGGGAAGTCCCCCTCTTATGTATGTCTTGGTCTTCATGCCAGAAGAGAGCCGAGTTGTAGGGAAATGATTGGTTTGGTTGGAAGAACCTTCCCTCATGATCTTTATTTTCTTGGGAGGAAGGGTCTGAGCATCCATTATGGACCATATATCAGCTAGAGTAGTTTCTAATGCTGACAACCTCTTCTCTGTTTCCTCCTTGGGTGAGTTTAAGAGTTGTTCTTCTTCTTGTTGGGTGGGATGCAAGTCTGACACTGGAAGCTCTGTGGTTAGTAAGGTAGTATGGTAATAATATGGCTTCATGTTCCACTGGTTATCATGAACATATGGGAAGTGGCTAATACAATGATATTTTAGTTTCTCAGTGCTCATGTGATACTCTGGGTGAGACTAAATGGAAATGGAAAGTTTGAAAGAGAGGAAATGATGCACATAAATTATGATAATCTATGCAGAAAGGGTAAAATCATCTTCTCAGGGGAAGAACTATCGAGAGGGCCAACCTTGTTGTCTGGTATACTAAAAATATTCCTGATAAGGGATTCGTTTGGCCCCATTAACTAGAAAAACTCACCCAAGTGAGTAAGTTCTCCATAAAAAAGGCTCAATGTTGGGGATGAGGAAGACATGGAAGCAAGACAGTTGATTAAAAATGGAAAGCAAAAGGCTTTGTAAAAGATAGGTGATGAATGGGAGGGCTGGTGAACCATTTAAATAGGCATAACACTTATGCTAATGAGACCAAAGATATTATTTCACTATTAATACCATATCCCATTTTGATTGACAAATACATGTGAAATTTAAATAAGGATAGACTATTTATATGGAACGTGTCACCAAAGAATGATCAAAGACCTGCACATTTCAAGAATATCTCATCATATTAAGTCTTTGGGCTAAGTCATGCTTATACACATGTGGAAATTCTAATATTAAATGTGACATGGCCTGGAATAAATTTGGCTGCGTCGTGATGACATATGAGTGACACAGTGGCAATAAGTAAAGTTGGCGGCCATTTGTGAGGAATCATCTACATTATTCCATGGCGACCCTAAGTAATTTTGGATAGTAACTAGTTTGTTGGAAATCTGAAGAATATTCTTTTAAACCCTAAGTAGATAAGGAAATATAAGAAGGAAAGAAGGTTTACAGAAGGATGAGGTCCTTAGAGAAAGGTCTTGGCAGAAAAAGGGAAGGAAGCTATTGAGGAAAAATTGAGAGGGAATTTGTGGATGCATCATCAACCAGGAGAAGACACAATGTTCTGATGAAGGTTTTTTACTATGTAACCCACTTACCAGGAATTAATGTTAAGGTGATTGCATGAGTACAGTCATTAACAAGCTTTGAGAGCATTAATATATGTCTCCTTTTTTTTTCCAAAGCTTTATGGGTTTACCCTGGATAATTTACCAGGATTTTTTGTGTTTCATGTTCTTGTTGTGAAATGATGTTGAGGGTCGAATGATATGTGTATCTTGTTGTGATTTTATGCAAATTATGGCCATGATTTGATTTGAAAACACCTTGTGTCTAGTTAGATCTTGTCTAGGAATGGTGTGGGATATCGATGCCTTCTAAATGTACCTGGGGATGTCATTTCTGAAAACCTATAAAAATTTCCTTGCTGACTAAGTAGGATCGGGTGTTATGCTTGTAAAATCTTGGGGATCCCTTGATCTAGATTGTTTGGCATAATTTACACAGGGTGATCTACCCTTACGTGTACTGAGTTAAATTATCAGGAATTTAGATCCCGTGCTTTCCCAGAGATTTCCCTCCAAACTGGTGTTTTATGAAAGGCCCATTCAATTTTCCCCTCATTGTTGTGTAATAGCAGAAACATGAGATGGTTGAAATTATATCCATGAATTTTCCCCAATTACTTCTAAATTCTCAGTTCCACTTCCCTTTTTGTTTCAAGTTTCTCTTCAACCCGCAAAATTTGATTAACCTTTTTCTAAGTACTCTAAATCCTAGTGCAGATCTCATACCCCGTGTTTATCTCATTTGAGTCCACATGTGGAAGAAAAATATTAATGTATGAACCTAGAGTGCTTTAATTCATAATCTAAAATCTACATCATTAACCTGAAACAAGTTATGCAAATCCTTGGAGTTAAGGTGTAGATCATACTATAACTTCCCCTAGTAGTCCATATCGAGTCCTCGAGTGTCTATACGCTTAGTGACCACTCTTTCGAGTGAATGTTGTATTCGGTGGCTGTACTTCCGATTTTCTAAGGTTTTGGGATTTTACCTCGAATTTGTGCCCCAACCTCTGTGATCCCTAACCACATATCGGGTCCTCTCACCATGATTAAGGAAGAAGTCAAAAAGTACTAGGGACATCAACCACACCCTTTGTCCAGGTGCCTCCCCATCACTCCCTTGGGATGAGTGGGTGGGAGAGAAGAGGAAGATCCTATCCCTGACTATAAAACAACACCACATGTGTGTTGATCTCCCTCGCCCTATCCCCCTTTGCATTCGCGCCTCCTCCCTCTCCTCCGGGGGTAAATCTGGGAACCAACAAAAGAAAAATTTCCCACCTTATATATACTTGTAATTAACCATGTAATGGGAGAGTCCGGATAGTCCTGATCGAGTCATGCCTTGCACATGAGTATGTAGATGAAGATTGTCTAAGAATTTATGTTTTTGGTCTATGTGATCCGTATAAGCATCATGACTATAATGAATATTCAACTACTATATGGTTATGATTAATTTTCTTTGTGCATGTTATAGTAAGTTCATGTCTTTCAGTTGAGCACTTGGACTTATTTCTGGGTGATGTGGCATCACGCATGACTATGTTGTGTTGAACCTAGACTACAATGCGACAGTTTGTGAAGTTGGATGGTTTAAATATTCATTTAAGGGGAAATGAATATTTGGATGTCTTTTGATTTTATTCGAGAAGATAGTTACACGTGATTATTTTTCCTTCCACCTTTGTATGGTTCTAGAACTTGAGTGGAGTGAGCTAGTTCAACTTGAGTGAGTTGCATGGTGAAGTGGAGATAAGTATAGGGTGAGTGGATAATTAGCTATTTATTTATTTAAATAGCTAATTAAATTAGCCAAGGGATATGAGTGTATGATTTAAGCATGATAGAACTAATTAAATTAATTCTAAAGGGATGTGGGTGAATTCTAATGGAACATGAGAGGGTAATGATCTAGAATGCATGTTATGATTAATTTGGCATATTGTGCAAGTAATATGGATGACTAAGAATAGGTATGTATTTTTAGGGTTTCTACAATAGTCTTCCATACCTTCCTATATTTACATTCTAGTTCCAGAAAACGAGCACTTCCAGGTTATTTCCAATATGCACATTCACTTTGCATTGTCAAATCAATCTGTTGCCTCTATAATTAACTAAGTTCATCTACTTAGTCTTGTAGCAATTTCATTTCCATGTTCGATCTTGAAATTTTCTAATGAGAGTATATTGAGATTTATCCATTAATATTTATTTAGTAATATGAATATACCAAATTGTTTCTAAGCCTTTAACCCTTGAGTAAATAATAAAAACCAACCAAATATATCTTATTTATTTCGTTTAGGGTTAAATCATATGCTTATAATGTCTTCTCTTGTTTTAGGGGAATATAGGAGAGCTTTGTATGCCTTTTGAGTGATTTGCAATGTGGGTACCAAGTGAGTAAACGAGTATATTAGAATGGTTTATATAGGGTTCCATGGATATAATTTCGCATTAAAGTCGACCCATAGTGGATATGCCAACCTATAAAAGATATATAAATTAAGAAACTGACTGTAGGTTGGCCCATGACATGACCATTATTCCCGGGACTGAAGCATTGGACAGTTTAATCTAGAAGTGAAGTGTGGAACTATGAAGCTCTATGCACATTAAATGGGACTACTTTTGATTGATACTAGCAATCTATAAGTGACTTAGCATTATAATGAGGAAAGAAAGTCTTGCAATAAGACTAAGGATGGGCTGCAATATAAAAATTAAGCTTAGAATATGTACATAAGTCATGATTTATAGGATTAAGTGAGAAATTACCAAATTTAGGTGTCTAACTCTCTTCTTTCGATTGCATGTCTATTGGTCTTTTATTGTTTCTTTGCATCTTTGTTTCAATTTAATAGCTAAATCTTTTAGGTGTTTCTATTATGTTGGTTTGGTCTATGTATCATTTAATTCAATAGTGTATCTATGAGGGTATTCCCCCACATGTTGTCTCATTTAGCCTCCTATTATGTCTTGGATCTCGTTTAAGACTCCAGTCTTAGTAAAAGGTTTAGACTTCCTTGTCGATTCTAAGCTATGTTCAAAAGCATTTACTCATAATAAATAAATTATATTGTTAACCAAAATCATTAAAAAATTGTGGGCATCATTATTCACTAGCTCACCATTTAATATTAATTGTTTTCATAAAATTCAAAAGTATAAAATAAATAGATCAAAGATCAACTTAATATTATCGAAATTTAACTTAAATTTTTTTGTATAATAAAAAAGTAATATTTAAATTGCAATATCAAAAAATATCTCCAACAACCTTTCATGTCAAATCTTTCAAAAAGCTAATAAGGTTTTTTGCTAACTAGGAAATCAAAAAAATTCTAATAACCCAAAGCTATGAAGCTCTAACACAAGACAAACCCCCTATAACCTTTAGATGGCATACGGAGGGCCCTTGCCATGCACCGCAAGAAAGTCACAAGATTTGAACTCGCATGTTAATGGTAAACGTTGAGCAAGCCACCTCGGGGTCTCTAAAATAATTAATTTTAACACTAGACACAACTACAATTAAATTGAATTGAACATCATCTCAGAAATCATCGTATTACACCCTCTCTTTTCTTTAAGTATTGAAAAACAACACAAATAATAAGTTCAGTATGCCGTCAAATGGATCTTCACCAAATTGTTTATAAAATATTCAATATGTTCTTCTAAATTATAGTTTCGAGGCATTTAGTGGTGTTTATAAAATATTGGATATGCTCATATAAATTTTAGTTTCGTGGCATTTGGTGGATGTGAATTTTAGTGCAAGAAATTCGAGTAGTATAAGAAATTCGTTTATTTTGACTAGTAAGCAGACATAATCATATTTTAGGGTACTATAACCCATTCCGATATAATCAATTTCAAGACTGATTGAAGATGTATATTTAGTGGACAAATAACTATAATCATCTTTTAGAGTATGGTAAGCAAATTGAGAATGAATAATTATATCGTGGAAGAATATTTAAATTGAATGAAAAGGTATATTTGATGAGTAAGTAAACATAATTATATCTTAGAGGAGTATTATAAACTAATTAAATGTTAAATGTTATATTAGTAGAAAGGTTTTTTTTTAAAGATTATTTGAATATAATTATTTGGGGATTAACTAGTAAGAGGAGGATTTGTAATGAAGACTTTTAGAGTTATAGAAACAATTTCAAGATGTATTCAAAAGATATATCCAACTCAAACTAATAAAATATGTATTTAAAGATAATTGTATACAATATTTTTGGGATTATGAATTTATAGAAGAGATGGAATATTGGTACCTATATCATGTTTTATAAGTCTATATGTTGTGATGGACCAAACCTACCAATCAATGTGAATGGATGAGCAATCATTAGAATCAATTCCAAAACATACTAAATAGATATATTCTACCTTGAATAGTAAGGCATATATTTAGTAATATTTGAATGGGGATTTTTTACTACTTATGAAGTTATAAGGGAGAAGAGAGAAAGGTTGAGCAAACAAACATAATCATTCCATTATGACATCAACTCATTAGCACAAGCATCATGGTCTATTGGATTTATATGTTGCTGCGAACTAAATTTACCAACCAATTTGATTATTTTTTTGAAACAAACAATATTGGTGCTCAATGCAGTGGCACCTTGCTTTCAGTATGTAAGGTATCTTCTAGCATATAAGACATGCCTTGTTCTTACGAGGCATGCATACCCTCCCCCTCACAAGATTCAAACTTGGGATCTCCCTTTCAAGGGTAGTTTTGAAATGAATGAAGATTTTAGAATTATAAAAACAATTTTGTCATATAGTTATCCAACTTTTTTTATAATATTAAGAAAATGGAGTACATATCCTTTATTATCTCGTTTAGGTTTGGAATCCTGCTAAACACGTCATGATTCTAGTGAGCAGCCATCATATCCCTCCAGGTTCCTATTTATCACATATATATTTGTAAGGTTGAATGGTCAACTAACCCATACGCTGTCCACAAGCTAACACTCGAGCGATATGATTGGCCCTACTGAACGCACACTTACAGAATTTCCAATTAAAGCTCATATATCCAATAGGTATTTAAGAAGTCTTCAGGCCCACATGAAGTTAATGTTGATCTCTGATGTGTGCACCCTGTCAAAGGTGACAGTAATCTTTGGCAACTTACCAAAAATAAAACGGGTTCGTTACGAGGATGAGAAAACTGGGCATCTTTTCTTCTAGTGTTTGACAATTCTTCCTTGGTAAAAAACTCTGCAATTGTATGATTGATAAAGAGACAATTTTGTAGGCTCCGTCAGGCACGGCAATATTCATTGAAATACGAATGTTAGTTGGGCAGCGTTGCCGGCTTCCAAGATCTGGAAACAAAATTATTAGACGAAGATGAAGATCTATGCTGGCACCTACTGGAAATATTTATATGCCTTCTCGTGCACAATTTTCTTTATGTTTGTCAGCCTCAATCATTTGAGCTCCAACAAGGAATTTTACACTGATATTCGCATGCACAATGGGATTAGCATTTGTGAGGGGAGAAGGATTTACATGTACGATCTTCCCGAGAAATTTAATACTCTGCTGCTCAAAAACTGCAGCCGGGAGATCGTTCCGTGGCTCGATTTTTGCGCCCATGTCCAAAATGG
This sequence comes from Taxus chinensis, assembly GCA_019776745.2. Taxonomy (NCBI): domain Eukaryota; kingdom Viridiplantae; phylum Streptophyta; class Pinopsida; order Cupressales; family Taxaceae; genus Taxus; species Taxus chinensis. The sequence continues at coordinate 49,104,451 of CM034149.1, forward strand.
CGGGTTTGGGAGGGCTGTAGAGAACACGACTGGATGGTTTGCTACAGATTTGTATATGGCGGAGGTGGTTTTTCATAAGCGGATGATGGGCTATTCCTGTTTGGCCAAATCCATGGAGGAGGCGGATGCGTTTTTTGTGCCGTATTACAGCGGCTTGGACGCGTTGCGGTTTTTGTACGGGCGGGACAAGGACCGCGCGGCCGAGCACGGGTCAGAGGTCGTGGCGTGGCTGGAGGAACACGGCGGGTCGGGTTGGAGGAAAAATGGCGGGGCGGATCATTTTATCGTGACGGGTCGGACCGCGTGGGATCTGTGCATGGTGACCCGCGGGTGGGGAACGGGTCTGCTGGAGCTCAGGGCTTTGGAAAACGTCACCGTACTGTGCGTGGAGGGGAGAACCTGGGTGAACCGCGAGCAGGCGGTTCCGTACCTGACGTCATTTCATCCCGGGTCGGTTCAGGGTCTTAGGGAATGGACGGGTCGGGTGCGGGACTCGGACAGAAAGTTTTTGTTTGCATTTGTGGGCGCTGAGCGGAAAGAGGTGGGTTTGAGACAGGAAATTATACAGCAGTGTAGAAATTCTACCAAGTGTGATTTTCTAAATTGCAGGGAGATGAAGTGTCGCCACGAGCCCATGGCGATTATTAACAAGTTGCTGAAGGCGGAATTCTGCCTGCAACCGCCGGGGGACTCGCCGACCCGGCGGTCGACGTTCGACGGGCTTATCGCCGGGTGTATACCGGTTTTTTTCAGGAACGACTCTGCGTATCAACAGTACACGTGGCATCTTCCACTCGATGCGGATTCCTATTCTGTGTTTATACCTGAAGAACGCCTGGTTTCTGAAAACGTCAGAATCGAGAATGTTTTGGGATCGTATTCTAGAGAGAGAAAGAGGAGGATGAGAGAGAAGATTGTTGGGATTATTCCCCAGATGGTTTACATGAATAATGTTAGTTCCGGCGAGGATGAAGTTGTGAAAGATGCATTCGATCTGAGTTTGGAGGGCGTGCTGCGGAGGGCGAAGGGCATTCAGTAGCATAAACAATTTGTTTCTTTTTGCATCATTCTTCCATAAAAAATAAACATAAAACACTATTGTTTGTGCAAATCTTATTAAGGGGAAGATATGTGATTTATCTATTTAAAACCTCACCGAAGAGGTTAGGAACAATACCCTCTTCAAACTCAAACATTTAAGGAGAAGCCTCACCCTACTTGTTGGGAATGCCCTGTCAAATTGAGACATTTGTGAAAGGTAGAACTCTCGTTTTACTTGTTGAGGATATTCTGTCTACGCTCAATTGTATGATAGTTGTAAAAGGAAACTCTCACCTCACTTGTTGGGGGATATTGTATATATCAATAAATTAGTATTCAAATATAATAATTTAAAAAATATTAAGATTTATTAATATCAAGGTATTTATATTATATGGTATAATCTTTTTCTTATATTGAGAAAAGAAGATTATATAGAGATGTTGGTGAATAGAGTGGGATCTTTTGTTAAAATTGATAACAATTCTATGAGAAGAAGCTTTTGTGAAAGTTTGTGTTTTTATAAATATTTCCAAACTTCTCTTTCACTCCATCAAGTTGGTTTCTTCTCACAACTCTTGGACTCAATGTCTCAACCTCGAAGGTCTTCCTTTCATATGCTTCCATTGTAATCAGTTTTGGTCACTGTGTAACGATGTACTCTTCTCTTACTCAGTCGTCAATCCCTTTTGGTTCAAAGTTGGCTATGAGAAAGAAGGATGGTTCCCACGAAGAGGATTTTATTTTACATAATCATGGTAAATTTATGGAAAATTTTATAATTGAGCCAACCCCTGTCCTTCTTCTCCCACATTGATGGATCCTTTGGTCACCTCTAGAGAAGAGATGCTTGCGAATGAGAACCCTACCCTCAATATTGCTTCAAATCTTCTCCAACTTTCAATGAGTGGGACCGTGCATCTCATCTCTAAGACCCTCCATCAATCCAAAGAGGTGAGACCCAAATCTGATTGTGGGCTCTATAGCTAAACGGAAAGGGTGTAGATCAGAGGCAAAAATATTGTTGTTAGAAGTAATAGAAATGGTGAAATATGGCTCATAATGGACGATGTAGGGCCTCCTCTCTCAAAGAGGTAGAAGACTAGTTAATGCTCGCAGATAACTTTCAGGGACGCCTCTTCTATTTCTTTCAATATTTTTAGGTCTCCTGGCCCAGCTTTAGGTGGTTACGTGCATTTCCATTATTGCTCTTTTGTTGTTAGTTTGTTGATTTATTTAAGCTATAATGTACTCTTCTTGATTTTTTGTTTTTTCACTTCAATTGATCTTTTAAGTGGTTACATCATCTCATTGTAAGGTCCCATGGGTTATGAGTGATCATGTAAATTTTGGGGACTCGACCCCCTGTTGTGTCCCAATATCGATTTGAATCTCTGGTCAAAAGCATTTCTCATCTCATAGCTCCGATTAAGAGTGTTTACTCTCAATTTAAAAAATATCAAGGTACTTAGCTAGTATATTTTCACATACCGCATTGAGTAATAATTCCATTATTTTCTCTATGAAATTTTCACTAATGATGTTAACCTTAGCTCAACAACTCTTGACCATTAAACAATCATGTTATGTTTCCTTCTATAACCCTCAATCCTTTCCTAGGGTATTCTTTTAAACTAATAGAATAGATCATAGAACATCATGAACTTGCATGCTTGAAAAGTTATAAAGGATGTAGAGTCAATGTTATGGCCCGATCGATACACTCAAACCCCGTCATGGAAACATATTCATGTATTTGAATCATTAGTGTTCAAGGAAAAAGGTCTATTTCCTTCATTTCACAATCTTATGGTATGATACAATTCAATTATTACTCAAGACCCATAACTTGAGAATATAGGCTTATATATCTATATTATTGGAAACTCCCTATCTAATTATGAAAATTAATATCATCCTCATGAGTTCAAGAACTATTTGCTTTTACCTTCGTCTTCAAGAAGATATGGTCCATGCATTGATTAGGTTCAATACTTATATCCTTTTTTTCTTAAGATTCCCATAACTTTGTTACCTGCATTTGATCATATCAATGAACATGCATTGATCAAATTGAGACATTATTAATCCTTCACCATTTCTACACTTATTGCTATCTTTGCACTTCAGGGCACAATTCACAGTAATTTAGGCTATAGGCTAGGAGTAAACAAGATAAGTAGCCTCTACATTCTCTTTCTAGAGACATACTCATATAGATCTTAGTGGAAATTAATGACTCTTATTGTTCATACTCATCATACATACAAACTTGATCATCCTCCATGAAATCAGACATTCAACTTTGCCTTTGTCTAAACCTTGGGATCTTTGTTGGGCTATGAGATACACTTATGCAAAAAATAAGAGATAGATTATCCATGAGATCATGCTTGATAGATTATTGAGACACCATCTTGTAAAATACCTAGCATTATTCATGTCATCCCCAAGTATAAGATCTCCTTGGTTCTCAAATACCCTGTCCTATAAAGTTTATAGTCTTATATTTGGATTGTGATGTAATAGTTTTCTAAAGATGAATTCTTTTACTTTAGAAGACATTATTTATACCTTGAAAAAACTCAAATGCATTACCCATACTATTCTTGATCCTTTTGACATGAGAATTTATCAAAAATTACATCAATTACCTCTTGATCTATTCACTGTGTTTTCTCATAGTCACCCAAAAATTACGTTATTGATATCTTCATCTACACTTTCCCAATCATTTTGAAATTTTGTAGGCCTCTAATTTGAGCAAGGATAGAGATAAGGTTCAAATTTCATTATTTTTTGTTAGCTAAAATAAAATATATTTGTTGCCCTAGTTCACGGCCGAGAGTACAAATTTACTTATAACTCACTTAAACCTAAAAGCCAAGAGCCCAAATAAATATCATTTTGTTTCTAATTTATTTCCCTTCCTTTTTGTTATAACAGTCAAGAGTGTGGATAGGTTTTTAATAGATTGAGGGTTTTTGAATCACTGCCCTGTCTAACCCTTATATGCACAGTCCCATCTAACCTGCAAATAGACTTTATTCGCTCATACATCATGAATTCTACAGTATAATGATTTAATTTTCATACCATGAAGGAGGATTCAAATGTTCATGAGGCTCAGAAGATTCAATTCCATTTATTTCATATCCAAAGCATTCCATACAACATAGTCTCCATACAAAAATTTGTACTTTCACTTAAAATTTCAACTTCCTCCATGCAAATTACTCATTTTTCTACCTCTCTATAGATGGAATTCGACCCTCTCTTCTTGAATATGATATTTTCTTAGCTTTAGTACTATTTATTTTAATCTAACTCCTAAATTAGGTGAGGTTTTCAACCATACATGCACAACTTAAAGAGTTTGTTAGTCAACTATGACCTTTGACAACTAAAAGTTGATCAATACAATATCCTTGACACTTTTACCTCTCCTCTAACATAGGACAAGATGATAAGACAACTCTCATTCAACTAGACAATTAATTTCTACTTTCACACTCATGGTAAGAACTTATTACATCACAAATTTATTAAAACTTCTCAACTAGACACTTGGAGGGAAAACTATGACTAGCTCCTACTACATGTTTGCATGTCAAAAGAAGGATTTATTCACACTTATTTATGTTTCCCAAGCATTATGAAGATGCTCCTACATCAACTAAGTGGTGACATATGGTCTTAACCTAGCTAGAAAAAAGGGGCTCCAAACTCCATTATGTGATAAGATATTGTAATTTTTGCAAAGATCTTTAAAACAAAAAGAAAAAAAACTTTTGAGTGCGGGTGAAATGAATGTTAAAGATCAAATAAATGTCAATTTTAAGGTAAACTATTAATAGTTAACAACTCATAGACATTGCAGGTCTCCATAACCCTTGATTTCCATTATAAGACACCTCTTAGGATAATTGATAAGGGTCTTACAATGGAAATTGGGGGTGGTGATGGTGGATTGGAATGTTTATGAGTTGCTAACAATTAATGTTTGATATCGAATTTGACATCTATTTGAATTTCAAATAATATTCTTAATCTTAAATTTTGACATTCATTTTCTTATCACTTATAAGTATTTACTTTTTGCAGTAAAAAAATTCATATCTTATCCATATGGTGAAATTTAGAGCCCATTTTTAAATCCAAGAAAGACTTAATTAAAGTACACATAGTAATGCATCTAATTTGAAGTGATTTATTACTATTAAATAGAAAAAATAATATAATTATTAATATCAAATAGACATCAAATTTAAGGTAAACTTGCCTGTATTCCAGATAAAAATGATACTTCGGGCTTACAGGGGAAAGAAATCATGTTGGCGAATCTAGGCTCTCTTGATCCAAAAGTTAATTCCCCTAAAGAAATTACCCCTCAAACCCTTTTAAGAGAGACTAAATAAATTCACAAAGCGTCGGGTAAAATTGAGTCATTAATTAAGGAAGGTTTTAGGCAAGGCAAGGTTTCTTCGACAACCTCTCTAAATGATTGGATGGCTCAGGAACATGGAGAAGGTGATGATTCGGTTCTGGAGTACAAAGAAGGTTTGGAGGATGGATATTTTGAATCGGATAATTTTGTCGAGGAAGCCTCGGTATCCTAATTGGATTTTATTCAAGAGGGAGTGAACACGACTAATTGCAGATTGGAAGGAAGAAGGGGAAAAAAACAAAACATGAAATTTCCTAAAGGGAGGTGGATGCTGGAAAGTAAAAGACTCTGAATTTTGCTAAATATGATAATGGGAAGATGAAAATCCTTCTGGAATAGCATGAAACTTCTATCTTGGAATGTCAAGGGTCTCAATACCCCTGACAAACAACGCTTGCTAAAGCATTATCTTTTGTCCTCTAATGTTTGTTTGGTGTTATTGCAAGAAACCAAGATGCATGCGGTTAAGGCTGTAAATTTGTGGGGAGATACTTTCAAAGGTTAGAAAGGTGTCTTTGCAGATTATAACGAAGCCTCTGGACGTTTGGGCCTTCTATGGAAAGAGAATCAGGTGGATGCAAATTTTTTTTATCATACTGATAGCTAGAAATTATTCACTATCTTTCCTCGAAGATCTCAATTGGCTTTCCATCTCTTTAATGTTTATGCCCCCAATAGTATTCTAAGAAAAAGATAGCTTTGGGAAGAATTGTCTAGATCCATAGAGGAGCTTGAGGATCAACTCTTTATTTTGGGGGGTGACTTCAATGCTATCTCCTCGGATAGGGATAAGAGAGGGGGTTTAAAAAGAAATATGCAATCTCAAATTGATTTTTTTTCGTTCATTGGGGATGGATCCCTCATGGATATGGAACCAAAACATGGATAGTATACTTGGAGCAACCAAAGAAAAGGTTTTAGCAATATCTTTGAGCGTCTGGATATATTTTTGGGGATTCCTAGCTGGTCTTTTAGAAACTTTGTTCTGGAGTGTATGGTTTTTCCCTGTATGGCTCAAATCACTATCCAATTTCTCTTTCTGTAAACATTGATACAGTTCCAGGTAACTCCCCCTTTAAGTTTGAATTAATGTGGCTTTGGGATGCCTCTCTCGAGGGAAATATTAAAAAATGGTGAAACTCATATCAAGTTGAAGGTTCGAAAATGTATGTCTTTTCTCAAAAGCTGAAGATGTTGAAAGGGAACCTCCTTGAATGGAATAAGAATTGTTTTAAAAATATTTTCCAAGAGAAATTTCAAGTTGAATAAGAACTGAAGGATTTAAACTTAAAATTTTTTGCTTTTAGGATGGGTCATGATGAATATTAGTTGGAAAAGAATCTTATGGAAGAATTGGGGGAACTACTGATGAGGGAAGCAATATATTGGAAATAAAACTCTTGTGAAATTTGGTTAAAAGATGGGGATAAAAATACTGAGTTTTTTCATGCCTCAGTTAAGAACAAAAGAAACTCAAATTTCATCTCCAAAATTACAAATAGCAATGGGGTAACTATTTCAGATCATAAGGAGATTGTGGCAGAAGGAATTTAGTTATTTCTTCTTTACTGGGAGGTGATGTGGCCTCACAAGAAATTGTTCAAAATTCTCTTCTTGATTCCATTCCTTCGGTAATCACAGATGAACAGAATGCTGCCATGCTTAAACCTTTCACCTATGAGGAAGTTGAAATGGTTGTATTTTCTTTGGAGAAGAATAAGGCTCCAGGCCCTGACGGTTTTCAAGAAGATTTTTCTCATATGTTTTGGGGCATTAGTGGGGTATGATGTTTGGGAAGTTGTGGAAGAATCAAGGAGATCTAGATCAGTTCTAAAGGCTTTGAATTGCACTTTCATATGCCTTTTTCCAAAGAAGGACCAGCCTACCTCCTTTGCGGATTACAGACCGATCTCATTATGCAATACTACTTATAAGATTATCTCAAAATCCATAGTATTGAGGCTAAAGAGTTATTTAGATCCTCTAATTTCACATGAGCAAACCGGATTCATGCCTGGTCAGTCTATATATGATGGGATATTCATATCCCATGAGTTGGTGCATTCCCTTTCCAATAATAGAGCCCTGGGAATAATGTTGAAGCTAGACATAAGCAAATCTTATGATAAGATAAACTGGAGATTCTTAATCAAGGTCCTCATGAAATTTGGCTTCTCTAAGGCTTTGTGTAAGTGGATTTTTAGCTATATCTCGAGCCCTTCCTGTTTGGTTCTGATTAATGGGAGTGCTAAAGGATTTTTTGACAGCAATCGAGGCATCAGACAGGGAGACCCTCTCTCATATTTCCTATATATCTTGGTTGTTGAAAGATTGAGTAGATCTATCAAAAGCAAACTGCATGAAGGAAAATTGCAAGGTTTGAGGATAACTGAGGGTATTAATCTTGTTTCTCATCAGCAATTTGTTGATGATACATTCCTTTTTGGAAAGGAAATCATTCATGAGGCTATTGAACTAAAAGCTTCCCTTTATGCATATTCCATGGCTACTGGAAAAGAGGTAAGCTTCCCTAAGTCTCTTATCTTTTTCTTCAATGTTTTTCCTCAGCTTGAAGCAAGAATTCTTAATATTTTTGGTTTTAAGAAAGGAAAGTTTCTAGTAAAATATCTTGGAGTTCCTCTATTTAGTGGGGCAGGAAGATCAATCTTATGGAAGGATCTAATATCTTCCTTTGAATCCGAATTGAGTTCATGGAAGGGAAAGTGGCTCTCCCTAGCCAGAAGAATGAATTTAATCAATTTTTTTCTATGTGCTACTCCAATGTATATGATCTCCATTTTAAATATTCCCAAGGGTTTCTTGGATAGATTAGTTAGAATTATAAGGAATTTTTTATGGTAGGGCCTCTCAAAGGAGAAGAAAATTCTGCTAATCAGTTGGGAAACACTGTTTAAACCTAAGGAGTTGGGTGGAGCTGGAATTATCAACCTAGGAATTCAAAATATTGCTCTCGGGGATAAGTTAATATGGAATTTAATTACTAATCAAAGAAACTTGGTTAGCCAGGTGGTGGATAAAAAGTATCTGGGGGCTCCCCTCCCTGGCTCTATTCTTCATATTAATAACCTTCCTCAGGGATCTCATGTTTGGAACTTCATGGTACAGTGCAAATCGTTGTTTCTCAACAATACTACATGGAAAATTGGTAATGGGGAAAAAGCTCTATTTTGGGAGGACCCTTGGAATGGATTCTCGGTCCTTGGGGAGACTCCTAAATTTGAGGAAATAAGAGGGTTGCTGGAAGCTGATTAGGGACCTCGTGTAATTAATTAAGTTATTAAAAATGACTATCTTCCCTCAATTATGTCTTGGAAGAGCATAAATCATTTGAATATCCCTGATTTTGATAATAACATGTTTCTCTCAGTCATTTAAGAAAGGAAATTTTTTATTTCTAACAAGGAAGATGAATTCATATGGATTACTGATTCATTGGGTTCTTACTCCTCAAGACTGGGTTATAAAAAACTGCTTTCAGAGATTGGAGCTGAGGAATTAATTTGAAAGGATTGTTGGTCCCCCTCCTGTCCACCTAAAGCTATGATGTTTGTTTGGATGACATTTAAAGGTAAAATTTTAACTCAAGAAAGAAGGAAAAAGTTTGCATATCAAGGACCCTTGATATTTTGTTTGTGTGAAAAGGCTGAAGAATCCTAGGACCATCTCCTCATCCACTGTCCCTATGCAATGGCATGTTGGAATTGGCTATGTGTTAAGCTGAATTTACCTTGGGTCCAACCTAATGTTGTATTGACATGGCCTAAAGGAAGCAAATATGAAGCTTTATCTTCAATTTGGCTTTGTAGCTTATTCCTTCTCTTATGACATTTATAATGGGAGAGAAATCTAAGACTCTTTAGAGATGAAAAACACACAGTAGAGAAGGTTTGTCTTAGGTTGGAATGGGAAATTTCAGAAGTGGTCTCTTCCAACTGGATTTGTGGTTGTCCTTTTTCAAATAAAGATCAGGAAATTCAAAAATCTTGGCCTAAGATTCTGATTAAACCCAGGGATGGTGCTATGAAAGCATCCACTTCATCCTCCCTTCTTAGAAAGAAGGCTAGATGGCTTCCTCATGCCTCAGGTGCCTTCGAGCTAAATTTTGATGGTGCCGCCAAAAGAAATACATGAGCTTCTAGGGCGGGTTGCATTATCAGAAATGAATCGTGGCTAATTGTCTAGGCATATTCGTATAATCACGATGTTGGAAAAATTAATTTGACAGAACTACAAGCCCTAAACAAAGGTATCGATTTAGTTGTATCAAAGAATATAAGGGACCTCGAAATAGAAGGTGACTCCCTCATTTTAGTTAATGCCATAATTAATCAGAAATCGCTCTTATGGCAATTAGATATAGGCATTCAAAGAATATTATGTATTCTTTCTAAGCTAAGAAACTAGAGTATTAACCAAATATGTATAAAAATGCAGATTTCTAATATAAACAATGTTGCAATAAATTATTTAAAACCCATGTCTGTAGCATAACTTCAAAAATTCATATCTTTTGCTAGAGGAGTCCAAATGAGCTGAAATTTTGGATCTTGGGCCACAAAAATATGAAAAGTAATATTCTAAAATTCGTTTTTGCACAACAAACATGAAACCCTAATTTTGCCCTAAAAATTAGGTCGTAAATGGATGATACAACTCTATTACATTCATATCTGATTTTTTTTCTTCACAGGCTGGGAGGATACACTGCTCTGATACCACTGTAATGTCCCTAAATGAACATATTTGACCCAAGTTGGATTTTGGGCAAATCCAAACCCCAGAAGCAATATAATAAATTACTTATCAAATCAAACACTACAAATCTGAATTTTATATGAGAAGTGTGACTAGGGTGGAGTGAAATACCACCACAAATAAGAAATTATCAAGTGAATATCGAATGCCTCTCAAGCAATTCTACTTCTCCTTTTAAAGGAAGAAGAGACCCAAAGGAACCTCCAAAATATTCAATAAGCTTGCATGATTCTTTCAATGCATTTTCCACCCTCCATTTCTCTTAGGGAGAATACAAAAGGCATTTAATAATTATTTTCTTCTCCCAAGTCTGGTCACTTTTTCCCTAGAGGGAATACAAAATAGAAATGTTTTATCCTTTCTAAGTTCCCATTATTCCCCCAAGGCAAGTCGTCATTTTCCCTAGAAAATACAAATTAAATAATTGTTTTTCTTTTTATGCACTTTTCTAGTTTCTACTTCAATGTTAAGTTTATTAATTTATCACGCCGAAAGGCGTGTCTACAATGGAGAAAGCCCGGGGGGTCTGACACGGATAGAGATAACAACATCCACGATTGATTTGTTGACGAAGCATGGATGTTTTTTGGGCGTTGGATATGAAATGTTCACTGGATTAAGGCACAGGTAAGAAACAAGTCATTCAAAGGGCAGAAAATGTATGGTCGCCCCTGCTGTGAAATGGTTTCCCATGCTCTATGACAGGAAGTAGGGTTACGGAGGAGACATCACGACGGGGGAGTAGATAGATATGTTGGGAAATGCACGAACAGAGGCTTCTTCCTTTGGTAGTTTGGGTCCCCTGTTTGGTGATCTTGATCCTCTTTTAATGACGGATGAAGATGATGATCCAAATGCTTCAATCCAAGCAGATGGCGATGAAAAAGATTGACCTATGGATTGGAGAAGAAGAATATGGGGATGAGAATCTATTTGGGTTGTTTAAAGCAGATGCTTCTGATTCAACTTTTGAAGAGGATAATTTGATAGAGATTGAGCTTTCAGAAAAGCAAATTTTGAAGGAAAATGAGCATGAGCGATGTCAAGTTTAGGGATGGGCTACAGGGAAGCTTAATCTCATTGATCTGGATTAGTTTGATATGAAGGACCAGAGATTACATAATCTCATGGACTTTTTCTCAGAGAAGGAAGGAATTTCATTTGCATCTGCACTTCAAGAGGAGGAGAATTTGATTGAAATTGATCTTTCAGCAGAAACACTTCCGGTGCCTGTCAACGGGGAGATTATTCACTCTGATTCAGCAGCAAACAAGGAAAAGGTAAGCCCAATTCTAATTTCTACAAGAAAGGAAGACTCATTTTTAATTGAGCCACTCAATCAAGATTATTTATATAAAACGCAGCCATTAAAGGATGTGTGCAAACTTAAAAATACCCCCTCATTTGTTCCGAAAACAACTGCTGATTTAATTGAACTAAATTTTCATTCAATTAAAGAGATGAACGTGATAGAACTAGAAGATGAAAAGCCCGAGCCAGAGAAAACTAAAGAAACATGTGATGAATCAATCACCTTTTTTGGTACCAAGGAGATCCGGCGCAACAAAATAACAAACCTGTTAGACTGATGTGCATTTTGAAGCAGATCAATAAAACCCAAGGTGTGATATCCTACAGAACAATTGTGATACTCTAAAAATTTCCTAAATGCAAGTTTCCGCAGGTGTGAAGATCTCTTTCCAAATTAAATTTTGAGGTCCATAATGAAGTACTAAATTGGTAAACAGCTTGCCAGTTCAATTTCAGCTATCTTCCCCTGTAAAAAATCGTCTCAAAAATCTATAAATGTTACAACTCTAACTATTCAGTTGGAGATACCTTCCTCATTGTGTGTATAGGCATTATGGTTGATGTTGAGAGGGATGGGTATGGTGGCACTGGTGTGGGTGGGTGTACCAAGTAACTATATTTTAGAATGTCCCTTGTTATAGGCTCTCTCCTTGAGCATTACATGGATATATTTATCTTGAGGTATCTGATTTTTTCAAAACAACTATTTTCTTCAAGACTTTTTGAATGGGGACTCGGACTCCTAATGGAATTTTCAGTTTTTTTATGATGTTGTGTTGTGCTTTGTATACTCGCTACTCTATTTTTTTTAGTGCTTATTTCATCATTTTGAATTAGTGAACGGTGTCTAAGATTCTGAACTTTCATGCTAACATATTGAGATTGATCTTTTTTTTCAAAGAGTAATTTGAAGAAACTTCAAATATTTTCTTTCAAAGCACAAGGATAACGTACCCCATAGAACATTTTACTAGTGGTCCAAAAGCTACGATCCAGTCTACTCTGTCTGCATTAGCCTTTCTTATGCTGCTCTTGTTTTGAATTTAGCCAAATATACCAAACAAGTTAACTCATGATCATGGGTAACTGTTCTTATTATTATTTTATCCTTTCCCCAAGTCTTGGAATTCATTGTATCAGATCTAATTATTTCATGAAAAATGTGAATGTGGGTTGCTTCCCATGACGGAGCACCATTCATCAATTACAACAAAGAAGCTGACAATGACATTGTAGGTGATGTCTCTGGACAACACAATGGTGGCCTTGCCTGATTATGGAAGTGATCATCATTTGATGAAGAAGCTCATGGTTTCCCACCTTCTCGGAACAACTCCTTAAGTACTGTGATTTGCATACATATGAACCAAACAAACTATTGCAAGTGTGTTCTGCTTTTATTTCATACTCTTACAATAATTCCATTGTATGACCGAAGTAGATTAGTTTTAAAATTAATATCCTTTTTATTTTAAACTTCACACCATCTTATCATCGTTTTCATTATGTCATCCGTCTCCTTGTTTTTTCACAGAGAAATAATGTGTTCATGGGAGAGGAGATGGTGTAGAAGATGGTAGCTTCCATTTATGGAGAATTGAAGCAGAGCTGCAACGATACATGGAACATGAGAAACATCATTCTCGATCATTTGTTTCTTTTTACCCTCAATCAAGTAATTCCATGCAAGAAAACAAGGAAACATTAATTTTGTAAAATTGAAAAAAATATAATTATTGATTGTTTTTTTCCTCTCTTCTTCTAAAGAGTGGGGCATTCTTTTAGGCAGTAGATTATTATTATCGGCATCTCTGTTCATGTTTCAAAGGATATGTTTTGTAAATAAATATAGAACAATTGGCTTATCTGTCTTCTAGGTCACTACTAAATAAGACACCAATATTTGAAGAAATACACAATTTTGGTGAAAACATTGTCGCTAGATGTCTCTCAAATTTAATATTGGTGCAGCCTATCTATTAGGCTTTTATTATAGGCTCTCTCCTTGAGCATTACATGGATATATTTATCTTCAAGTATATTTAACCAAGTAACTATATTTTAGAATGTCCCTTGTTATAGGCTCTCTCCTTGAGCATTACATGGATATATTTATCTTGAGGTATCTGATTTTTTCAAAACAACTATTTTCTTCAAGACTTTTTGAATGGGGACTCGGACTCCTAATGGAATTTTCAGTTTTTTATGATGTTGTGTTGTGCTTTGTATACTCACTACTCTATTTTTTTTAGTGCTTATTTCATCATTTTGAATTAGTGAACGGTGTCTAAGATTCTAAACTTTCATGCTAACATATTGAGATTGATCTTTTCTTTCAAAGAGTAAGTTGAAGAAACTTCAAAGATTTTCTTTCAAAGCACAAGGATAACGTACCCCATAGAACATTTTACTAGTGGTCCAAATGCTACGATCCATTCTACTCTGTCTACATTAGCCTTTCTTATGCTGCTCTTGTTTTGAATTTAGCCAAATATGCCAAACAAGTTAACTCATGATCATGGGTAATTGTTCTTATTATTATTTTATCCTTTCCCCTAGTCTTGGGATTCATTGTATCAGATCGAATTATTTCATGAAAAATGTGAATGTGGGTTGCTTGCCATGACGGAGCACCATTCATCCATTACAGCAAAGACGCTGACAATGACATTGTAGGTGATGTCTCTGGACAACACAATGGTGGCCTTGCCTGATTATGGAAGTGATCATCATTTGATGAAGAAGCTCATGGTTTCCCACCTTCTCGGAACAACTCCTTAAGTACTGTGATTTGCATACATATGAACCAAACAAACTGTTGCAAGCGTGTTCTACTTTTATTTCATACTCTTACAATAATTCCATTGTACGACCGAAGTAGATTAGTTTTAAAATTAATATCCTTTTTATTTTAAACTTCACACCATCTTATCATCGTTTTCATTATGTCATTCATCTCCTTGTTTTTTCACAGAGAAATAATGCGTTCATGCGTGAGGAGATGGTGAAGAAGATGGTAGCTTCCATTTATGGAGAATTGAAGCAGAGCTGCAACGATACATGGAACATGAGAAACATCATTCTCAATCATTTGTTTCCTTTTACCCTCAATCAAGTAATTCCATGCAAGAAAACAAGGAAACATTAATTTTGTAAAATTGAAAAAATATAATTATTGATTGTTTTTTTCCTCTCTTCTTCTAAAGAGTGGGGCATTCTTTTAGGCAGTAGATTGTTATTATTGGCATCTCTGTTCATGTTTCAAAGGATATGTTTTGTAAATAAATATAGAACAATTGGCTTATCTGTCTTCTAGGTCACTACTAAATAAGACACCAATATTTGAAGAAATACACAATTTTGGTGAAAACATTGTCCCTAGATGTCTCTCAAATTTAATATTGGTGCAGCCTATCTATTAGGCTTTTATTATAGGCTCTCTCCTTGAGCATTACATGGATATATTTATCTTCAAGTATATTTAACCAAGTAACTATATTTTAGAAGGTCCCTTGTTATAGGATCTCTCCTTGAGTATTACATGGATATATTTATCTTGAGGTATCTGATTCTTTTAGAACAACTATTTTCTTCAAGACTTTTTGATTGGGGACTCGGACTCCTAATGGAATTTTCAGTTTTTTATGATGTTGTGTTGTGCTTTGTATACTCGCTACTCTATTTTTTTAGTGCTTATTTCATCATTTTGAATTAGTGAACGGTGTCTAAGATTCTGAACTTTCATGCTAACATATTGAGATTGATCTTTTTTTTCAAAGAGTAAGTTGAAGAAACTTCAAAGATTTTCTTTCAAAGAACAAGGATAACATACCCCATAGAAAATTTTACTAGTGGTCCGAAAGCTACGATCCAGTCTACTCTGTCTGCATTAGCCTTTCTTATGCTGCTCTTGTTTTGAATTTAGCCAAATATACCAAACAAGTTAACTCATGATCATGGGTAACTGTTCTTATTATTATTTTATCCTTTCCCCTAGTCTTGGGATTCATTGTATCAGATCTAATTATTTCATGAAAAATGTGAATGTGGGTTGCTTGCCATGACGGAGCACCATTCATCCATTACAGCAAAGAAGCTGACAACGACATTGTAGGTGATGTCTCTGGACAACACAATGGTGGCCTTGCCTGATTATGGAAGTGATCATCATTTGATGAAGAAGCTCATGGTTTCCCACCTTCTCATAACGAATCCTCAAGTACTGTGATTCGCATACATATGAACCAAACAAACTGTTGCAAGTGTGTTATGCTTTTATTTCATACTCTTACAATAATTCCATTGTACGACCAAAGTAGATTAGTTTTAAAATTAATATCCTTTTTATTTTAAACTTCACACCATCTTATCGTCGTTTTCATTATGTCATCCGTCTCCTTGTTTTTTTCACAGAGAAATAATGCGTTCATGGGAGAGGAGATGGTGTAGAAGATGGTAGCTTCCATTTATGGAGAATTGAAGCAGAGCTACAACGATACATGGAACATGAGAAACATCATTCTCGATCATTTGTTTCCTTTTACCCTCAATCAAGTAATTCCATGCAAGAAAACAAGGAAACATTAATTTTGTAAAATTGAAAAATATAATTATTGATTGTTTTTTTCCTCTCTTCTTCTAAAGAATGGGGCATTCTTTTAGGCAGTAGATTGTTATTATCGGCATCTCTGTTCATGTTTCAAAGGATATGTTTCGTAAATAAATATAGAACAATTGGCTTATCTGTCTTCTAGGTCACTACTAAATAAGACACCAATATTTGAAGAAATACACAATTTTGGTGAAAACATTGTCGCTAGATGTCTCTCAAATTTAATATCGGTGCAAGCCTATCTATTAAGCTTTTATTATAGGCTCTCTCCTTGAGAATTACATGGATATATTTATCTTCAAGTATATTTAACCAAGTAACTATATTTTAGAATGTCCCTTGTTATAGGATCTCTCCTTGAGCATTACATGGATATATTTATCTTGAGGTATCTGATTTTTTCAAAACAACTATTTTCTTCAAGACTTTTTGAATGGGGACTCGGACTCCTAATGGAATTTTCAGTTTTTTATGATGTTGTGTTGTGCTTTGTATACTCGCTACTCTATTTTTTTTAGTGCTTATTTCATCATTTTGAATTAGTGAACGGTGTCTAAGATTCTGAACTTTCATGCTAACATATTGAGATTGATCTTTTTTTTCAAAGAGTAATTTGAAGAAACTTCAAATATTTTCTTTCAAAGCACAAGGATAACGTACCCCATAGAACATTTTACTAGTGGTCCAAAAGCTACGATCCAGTCTACTCTGTCTGCATTAGCCTTTCTTATGCTGCTCTTGTTTTGAATTTAGCCAAATATACCAAACAAGTTAACTCATGATCATGGGTAACTGTTCTTATTATTATTTTATCCTTTCCCCAAGTCTTGGGATTCATTGTATCAGATCTAATTATTTCATGAAAAATGTAAATGTGGGTTGCAGGCCATGACGGAGCATCATTCATCCATTACAACAAAGAAGTTGACAATGACAATGTAGGTGATGTCTCTGGACAACACAATGATGGCCTTGCCTGATTATGGAAGTGATCATGTCATTTGATGAAGAAGCTCATGGTTTCCCACCTTCTCGGAATGACTCCTCAAGTACTGTGATTTGCATACATATGAACCAAACAAACTGTTGCAAGCGTGTTCTGCTTTTATTTCATACTCTTACAATAATTCCATTATACGACCGAAGTAGATTAGTTTTAAAATTAATATCATTTTTATTTTAAACTTCACACCATCTTATCATCGTTTTCATTATGTCATCCGTCTCCTTGTTTTTTCACAGAGAAATAATGTGTTCATGGGAGAGGAGATGGTGTAGAAGATGGTAGCTTCCATTTATGGAGAATTGAAGCAGAGCTGCAACGATACATGGAACATGAGAAACATCATTCTCGATCATTTGTTTACTTTTACCCTCAATCAAGTAATTCCATGCAAGAAAACAAGGAAACATTAATTTTGTAAAATTGAAAAAATATAATTATTGATTGTTTTTTTCCTCTCTTCTTCTAAAGAGTGGGGCATTCTTTTAGGCAGTAGATTGTTATTATCGGCATCTCTGTTCATGTTTCAAAGGATATGTTTTGTAAATAAATATAGAACAATTGGCTTATCTGTCTTCTAGGTCACTACTAAATAAGACACCAATATTTGAAGAAATACACAATTTTGGTGAAAACATTGTCCCTAGATGTCTCTCAAATTTAATATTGGTGCAGCCTATCTATTAGGCTTTTATTATAGGCTCTCTCCTTGAGCATTACATGGATATATTTATCTTCAAGTATATTTAACCAAGTAACTATATTTTAGAAGGTCCCTTGTTATAGGATCTCTCCTTGAGCATTACATGGATATATTTATCTTGAGGTATCTGATTCTTTTAGAACAACTATTTTCTTCAAGACTTTTTGATTGGGGACTCGGACTCCTAATGGAATTTTCAGTTTTTTATGATGTTGTGTTGTGCTTTGTATACTCGCTACTCTATTTTTTTAGTGCTTATTTCATCATTTTGAATTAGTGAACTTATTAGTGCTTTGTCTAAGATTCTGAACTTTCATGCTAACATATTGAGATTGATCTTTTTTTTCAAAGAGTAAGTTGAAGAAACTTCAAAGATTTTCTTTCAAAGAACAAGGATAACATACCCCATAGAAAATTTTACTAGTGGTCCGAAAGCTACGATCCAGTCTACTCTGTCTGCATTAGCCTTTCTTATGCTGCTCTTGTTTTGAATTGAGCCAAATATGCCAAACAATTTAACTCATGATCATGGGTAACTGTTCTTATTATTATTTTATCCTTTCCCCTAGTCTTGGGATTCATTGTATCAGATCTAATTATTTCATGAAAAATGTGAATGTGGGTTGCTTGCCATGACGGAGCACCATTCATCCATTACAGCAAAGAAGCTGACAACGACATTGTAGGTGATGTCTCTGGACAACACAATGGTGGCCTTGCCTTATTATGGAAGTGATCATCATTTGATGAAGAAGCTCATGGTTTCCCACCTTCTCATAACGAATCCTCAAGTACTGTGATTCGCATACATATGAACCAAACAATCTGTTGCAAGTGTGTTTTGCTTTTATTTCATACTCTTACAATAATTCCATTGTACGACCAAAGTAGATTAGTTTTAAAATTAATATCCTTTTTATTTTAAACTTCACACCATCTTATCATCGTTTTCATTATGTCATCCGTCTCCTTGTTTTTTCACAGAGAAATAATGCGTTCATGGGAGAGGAGATGGTGTAGAAGATGGTAGCTTCCATTTATGGAGAATTGAAGCAGAGCAGCAACGATACATGGAACATGAGAAACATCATTCTCGATCATTTGTTTCCTTTTACCCTCAATCAAGTAATTCCATGCAAGAAAACAAGGAAACATTAATTTTGTAAAATTGAAAAAATATAATTATTGATTGTTTTTTTCCTCTCTTCTTCTAAAGAGTGGGGCATTCTTTTAGGCAGTAGATTATTATTATCGGCATCTTTGTTCATGTTTCAAAGGATATGTTTTGTAAATAAATATAGAACAATTGGCTTATCTGTCTTCTAGGTCACTACTAAATAAGACACCAATATTTGAAGAAATACACAATTTTGGTGAAAACATTGTCGCTAGATGTCTCGAAAATTTAATATCGGTGCAGCCTATCTATTAAGCTTTTATCATAGGCTCTCTCCTTGAGCATTACATGGATATATTTATCTTCAAGTATATTTAACCAAGTAACTATATTTTAGAATGTCCCTTGTTATAGGATCTCTCCTTGAGCATTACGTGGATATATTTATCTTGAGTTATTTGATTCTTTCAGAACAACTATTTTCTTCAAGACTTTTTGAATGGGGACTCGGACTCCTAATGGAATTTTCAGTTTTTTATGATGTTGTGTTGTGCTTTGTATACTCGCTACTCTATTTTTTTAGTGCTTATTTCATCATTTTGAGGTAGTGAACGGTGTCTAAGATTCTGAACTTTCATGCTAACATATTGAGATTGATCTTTTTTTTCAAAGAGTAAGTTGAAGAAACTTCAAAGATTTTCTTTCAAAGCACAAGGATAACGTACCCCATAGAACATTTTACTAGTGGTCCAAAAGCTACGATCCAGTCTACTCTGTCTGCATTAGCCTTTCTTATGTTGCTCTTGTTTTGAATTTAGCCAAATATGCCAAACAATTTAACTCATGATCATGGGTAACTGTTCTTATTATTATTTTATCCTTTCCCCTAGTCTTGGGATTCATTGTATCAGATCTAATTATTTCATGAAAAACGTGAATGTGGGTTGCTTGCCATGACGGAGCACCATTCATCCATTACAGCAAAGAAGCTGACAATGACAATGTAGGTGATGTCTCTGGACAACACAATGGTGGCCTTGCCTGATTATGGAAGTGATCATGTCATTTGATGAAGAAGCTCATGGTTTCCCACCTTCTCAGAACGACTCCTCAAGTACTATGATTTGCATACATATGAACCAAACAAACTGTTGCAAGTGTGTTCTGCTTTTATTTCATACTCTTACAATAATTCCATTATACGACCGAAGTAGATTAGTTTTAAAATTGATATCCTTTTTATTTTAAACTTCACACCATCTTATCATCGTTTTCATTATGTCATCCGTCTCCTTGTTTTTTCACAGAGAAATAATGCGTTCATGGGAGAGGAGATGGTGTAGAAGATGGTAGCTTCCATTTATGGAGAATTGAAGCAGAGATGCAACGATACATGGAACATGAGAAACATCATTCTCGATCATTTGTTTCCTTTTACCCTCAATCAAGTAATTCCATGCAAGAAAACAAGGAAACATTAATTTTGTAAAATTGAAAAAATATAATTATTGATTGTTTTTTTCCTCTCTTCTTCTAAAGAGTGGGGCATTCTTTTAGGCAGTAGATTGTTATTATCGGCATCTCTGTTCATGTTTCAAAGGATATGTTTTTTAAATAAATATAGAACAATTGGCTTATCTGTCTTCTAGGTCACTACTAAATAAGACACCAATATTTGAAGAAATACACAATTTTGGTGAAAACATTGTCGCTAGATGTCTCGAAAATTTAATATTGGTGCAGCCTATCTATTAGGCTTTTATTATAGGCTCTCTCCTTGAGCATTACATGGATATATTTATCTTCAAGTATATTTAACCAAGTAACTATATTTTAGAAGGTCCCTTGTTATAGGATCTCTCCTTGAGTATTACATGGATATATTTATCTTGAGGTATCTGATTCTTTTAGAACAACTATTTTCTTCAAGACTTTTTGATTGGGGACTCGGACTCCTAATGGAATTTTCAGTTTTTTATGATGTTGTGTTGTGCTTTGTATACTCGCTACTCTATTTTTTTTAGTGCTTATGTCATCATTTTGAATTAGTGAACTTATTAGTGCTTTGTCTAAGATTCTGAACTTTCATGCTAACATATTGAGATTGATATTTTCTTTCAAAGAGTAAGTTGAAGAAACTTCAAAGATTTTCTTTCAAAGCACAAGGATAACGTACCCCATAGAACATTTTACTAGTGGTCCGAAAGCTACGATCCAGTCTACTCTGTCTGCATTAGCCTTTCTTATGTTGCTCTTGTTTTGAATTCAACCAAATATGCCAAACAAGTTAACTCATGATCATGGGTAACTGTTCTTATTATTATTTTATCCTTTCCCCTAGTCTTGGGATTCATTGTATCAGATCTAATTATTTCATGAAAAATGTGAATGTGGGTTGCTTGCCATGACGGAGCACCATTCATCCATTACAGCAAAGAAGCTGACAACGACATTGTAGGTGATGTCTCTGGACAACACAATGGTGGCCTTGCCTGATTATGGAAGTGATCATCATTTGATGAAAAAGCTCATGGTTTCCCACCTTCTCGGAACGAATCCTCAAGTACTGTGATTCGCATACATATGAACCAAACAAACTATTGCAAGTGTGTTCTGCTTTTATTTCATACTCTTACAATAATTCCATTGTACGACCGAAGTAGATTAGTTTTAAAATTAATATCCTTTTTATTTTAAACTTCACACCATCTTATCATCGTTTTCATTATGTCATCCGTCTCTTTGTTTTTTCACAGAGAAATAATGCGTTCATGGGAGAGGAGATGGTGTAGAAGATGGTAGCTTCCATTTATGGAGAATTGAAGCAGAGCAGCAACGATACATGGAACATGAGAAACATCATTCTCGATCATTTGTTTCCTTTTACCCTCAATCAAGTAATTCCATGCAAGAAAACAAGGAAACATTAATTTTGTAAAATTGAAAAAATATAATTATTGATTGTTTTTTTCCTCTCTTCTTCTAAAGAGTGGGGCATTCTTTTAGGCAGTAGATTATTATCATCGGCATCTCTGTTCATGTTTCAAAGGATATGTTTTGTAAATAAATATAGAACAATTGGCTTATCTGTCTTCTAGGTCACTACTAAATAAGACACCAATATTTGAAGAAATACACAATTTTGGTGAAAACATTGTCGCTAGATGTCTCGCAAATTTAATATCGGTGCAGCCTATCTATTAAGCTTTTATAATAGGCTCTCTCCTTGAGCATTACATGGATATATTTATCTTCAAGTATATTTAACCAAGTAACTATAGTTTAGAATGTCCCTTGTTATAGGATCTCTCCTTGAGCATTACATGGATATATTTATCTTGAGTTATCTGATTCTTTCAGAACAACTATTTTCTTCAAGACTTTTTGAATGGGGACTCGGACTCCTAATGGAATTTTCAGTTTTTTATGATGTTGTGTTGTGCTTTTTATACTCGCTACTCTATTTTTTTAGTGCTTATTTCATCATTTTGAGGTAGTGAACGGTGTCTAAGATTCTGAACTTTCATGCTAACATATTGAGATTGATCTTTTTTTTCAAAGAGTAAGTTGAAGAAACTTCAAAGATTTTCTTTCAAAGCACAAGGATAACGTACCCCATAGAACATTTTACTAGTGGTCCAAAAGCTACGATCCAGTCTACTCTGTCTGCATTAGCCTTTCTTATGTTGCTCTTGTTTTGAATTTAGCCAAATATGCCAAACAATTTAACTCATGATCATGGGTAACTGTTCTTATTATTATTTTATCCTTTCCCCTAGTCTTGGGATTCATTGTATCAGATCTGATTATTTCATGAAAAATGTGAATGTGGGTTGCTTGCCATGACGGAGCACCATTCATCCATTACAGCAAAGAAGCTGACAATGACAATGTAGGTGATGTCTCTGGACAACACAATGGTGGCCTTGCCTGATTATGGAAGTGATCATGTCATTTGATGAAGAAGCTCATGGTTTCCCACCTTCTCGGAACGACTCCTCAAGTACTGTGATTTGCATACATATGAACCAAACAAACTGTTGCAAGTGTGTTCTGCTTTTATTTCATACTCTTACAATAATTCCATTATACGACCGAAGTAGATTAGTTTTAAAATTAATATCCTTTTTATTTTAAACTTCACACCATCTTATCATCATTTTCATTATGTCATCCTTCTCCTTGTTTTTTCACAGAGAAATAATGCGTTCATGGGAGAGGAGATGGTGTAGAAGATGGTAGCTTCCATTTATGGAGAATTGAAGTAGAGCTGCAACGATACATGGAACATGAGAAACATCATTCTCGATCATTTGTTTCCTTTTACCCTCAATCAAGTAATTCCATGCAAGAAAACAAGGAAACATTAATTTTGTAAAATTGAAAAATATAATTATTGATTGTTTTTTTCCTCTCTTCTTCTAAAGAGTGGGGCATTATTTTAGGCAGTAGATTGTTATTATCGGCATCTTTGTTCATGTTTCACGTGCGATTGCTAGTTATATGTGCTATTATATTTTAATTTTTTTGCACAATATAATAAAATTAATAAAACTTAAGTCACCCTTATATTTTTCCTTTGGCCGTCGGGTTGACAAAATAGGCCAAAGGTCTTTGATTGCGAAGGGGATATTACACCATGGTTTCGTTGCCGCAGTGGTGGATGGCAATTAGGGTAGTGGCATGAGATGCATACGTTTTCTCTAGAGGGGCTGGGTGAATGCGACGACAGACAATATTGATTATGATTCTGTGGAGGACTTAGACGAAGGAAATGGTTCTCCAATGGTTAGTCTAAATTTGTCTCCGAGGATGCTGAGAATTAATAACTCTATAAGGTGCTATAGATATATAGATATTATAGAATGAAATAGTTTTATGATATACTACTCCTTGCTACTGAATTTTGTTCGTTATATCTAGTTTTCCCCCATGGTTGGGGTATGATTGTAATTGTAAAATTCGAACATCAACCTCCATATTTTGTAAAAAGGTAACGGGACCCTTCAATCCGCTTTATCAATCAAAACAAATTTTAAGGTAAACTATTAATAGTTCACAACTCGTGGAGATTATAGTCCTTCACCACCACCCCTAGTTGTCACTGTAAGACACTTCTTGGCATTATCTATAAGGATCCTACAATAGAAATTGTGGATGGTGATGGTGGACTCTAATGTCTATGAGTTAATAATTAATGGTTGATCTTGAATTTGACAATTATTTACTTATATTTAGAAAAAACTTCTTTTTGCCAAAAAAATAAATAATAATATCGTGACCATATGGTAAATTCAAGAAAGACATTTTCAAATCAAATATAAATAATACAACTAAATTAAAGTAATTTATTGTTATTCAATAGAAACATTAATAAAAACAAACTAAAATTATTAATCAACATAATATGAAAAAATACAAAAGCAAATACCTTGAAATTGATCTCTCAATATTTTCTAAATAAAAATAAATTAAAAATTTTAAACAAATATGTGAATAGACTTTCCTTTAAGTTTACCTATTTTCATCTATATACAACTATATGATCTTGTCATTAGAAGTTGTTCTTAAAACTATGTAGGTTTAGTGTGTCTTACTATTTTCAAAGATATACTATTTTCCAGTACTCATTTTGACATTTTATTGTGACTACTTTGCTTAATACCAAATCCAAAAAAAAAATTGCCTCAAAACTTCACGTCCTTCCGAATTCTTTTATAAAATGTTAATCCATTTTTTAATGGTATAAATTATTATTTTAGAAAATATAGAAAAATTAACATTTTTCCCTATAGTATAAATTATTATTTTAAGAAAATTAAAAAATGACCGCCTCCATCGACTTTTTCCTCGTGGAAGATTAGTGCAATCGTTATTTTTAATGTACTATTTAGAAGGTTACAATTAAATGATATTCACGATCTTATATTAATAATAATAAATATATATTGTTAATATTTAGGACACATGGTATTATCGCTAAGTACCAATGTCTCTTAAAATTTTTATGGGGATTGAGCATCTCCCACGTTTATTTCTTTGTTTTTATTTTTAATTCCTTGTTGACCACTGTTGTATGGCGCTCAATCCGTGGTCCTTTCCCGACTATACAATCGTAGCATAAAGATAAACTACATAATTATAATTAAATGAGTTACATATGAATGGAGATAAAATATACACAAAAAAGAATCATATCTAAATAAGTGCTGCAAGGCGGCCAGTTCTTGTCATGTATGTTGCAAGTAGTTTGATATAAATTTGATTAATTGATTAAACGATGTATTGCTTAAGCGCTGGAAGGACATAAGAAAAATGGACCTTGGAAGTTGAAAAATGGACCTTGGAGGTTTCAAGGCAATTTACCTATTTGAAACTTTTAAGTACTGCAAAACAAATATTGTAGGCTTCTCTAATGATCTTTCTAAAAATTGCAATCATAATCATATATCTTGGATATGGTATACTAATCACTTGAACATCGAAATAGGTGGCATAACAATGTAGCATATATATGCAGTATACTTTTATAATGTTTGGAGTAGACACAAAAATTTAATTAATATGTTTATAATTAATATTTTTATAAATAAATATTTTTAAAACTACCAAAATTTATAAGTATACTTTTAAATAATGAAAAGTATTAAACATATATTTATAAATTTTATTAATAAAGTAATATGTATTATATTTATTTTAAATAAGTTGTGTTTGTTATAAAATATAAAAATATAATAAAATAGTTAATAGTATTTATGTATAATTAATATACATTATATAATATTATTACTAATATAATGTAATTATTAATTATACAAATAATATGTTTATTATATATATTTTTAAATATGGAATTTAATATTGTTATGTGTATTGGGTGTGTTTATAATTATTTATAATAATTAAATAAAATATCAATATGATTATACTAATAATTGTAAAATTATGTTTTTATTTATGTATTATAATATTACATTATAATTAATATGTATTATTGAATGTGGATATTGTCTTCTAATGTATAATTAATAATGTTTATTTATTTTTTATTATTTTAAAATGTTAGAAAATTGCTTTGGCAATAAGACTAAAAAATAGTCACATCATGTATTGAATTGAATTAATGATTCTCATAAATAGTGTCAAAATCTGATATAAATGATAGGACACTTGTCACTTTAAAATTTTATCATCTTAAAATGTTATAAAATTGTTTTGGCAATAAGACTAAAAAATAGTCACATCACCCTTGAACACCAATCAATTGGCTAGAAAAATAAATATGTTAATTTAAAAAAATGTTTAAAATTAGTCATAACTTTAGAATATGACAAAGCTAGAAAAAATAAAAGCTTCTTATTGGCCACTTTTGAAAAATTAATATGCTAAATTGAAATGTATAGTATTCCTGCCAAAGGCAGGAACTAATAATTGAACTAACTTTTTCGTTTTAAATTTGAGTTTGTGCAACTATTTTCAAACAAAGAGGTAAGAAGATATTATTACGCTGGACGTGTCCCCTTATGGGAAAGGGCTTTGCGGACATTCACAGGACTATGTCAAATTTGACAACCTAAATGATGGTTTTGATGGGCATGGTGAGGGTTTAGCTTTTCCCTGCTATTTTCGTAGATTTGCTATTTTTAAAAAAATCTCTTTTCCATTTTTGCATGTTGCAGGTGTGCTATTTTTTAGTTTTTACATGCAAAAGGGGTAGTTTTAAGCTCTTTATGTTGTTTATGGCTCTGTGTTGAGTTCGTGGCATTCTCCACAATGTGCATGTATTAATTGTAAGAACCCTAATGGACAGTGGTCCACACAAAGTATATGAGTTGTAGACTAGGATAATTCACAAACTGAAACCTGCGCCACCTTGCATGTTATGGCGCAATTGAATGTCTGACAAGATGCGTGGCTTCCTAGATTCCATGACATCCTTTTTTGGTGTCGAGAACAATCTCCCATGGACTAATGCTCATATCATATCTATAAGTTAATTACCTTTTTATTTCTATATATTTTAGGTCACCACAACCTGCACGATCAAAGGTTTCAAATTATATAAAACGACGTCAAAAGCATTTGCTTTGGCTCCTTTTTGCAATTAAATTCATTTCTCATCCCAATTCGATATCCTTTGAATTTTTATTTTGGGTGCATGTATTTTTATTAATCCCATTCGATTTCCACTGAAAACCTAAGCCAAATTTTATCTGTAATATAACATTTCATTACCTTGTCGAAACTCCATCCGTTTTTTGGTTTTTCAAGTATTTTCTTCAAAATTAACATATGCTACAATCGATCTTTATAATATTAACAAGGTTTAGATACATCACAGGGTTAGTTTTGTCTAAATGTTGTTTAGAAACATTGATTCACGAGGGTATGATGTTTTCCTTTGATTTTAAGTTATACATGAATTCAAAGGGTTATTATTAATTTACGACTATGTGCTAGGCTTAGTAAGATTTTATAGCAAGTGTGGATACAATATTTAAATTGTTAACAATGTTAGGTTGTGCTCTTCCAACAATTGGTATACAAGGTCATAAAATATCAGATTTGCTCGACCACTCATCATAGAAACTTTGAACCCTTATTTACTATACAAAATTCAAATCTCTTGTTCTTGTTGACGATGCTTGAGGGTGTTCATATTTAGTGGATCTAAAAAGTTGCATGTTCATTTATATGATGATAGATGCTTTTGTCGTGTCACGTCCCGAATGTGTTAGAGCTCTATTATGTACTATAACCTGTTCACTTTCAGTGAGTATACCCGTATTGGAGTTTCAATAGCGCTTGACTGATTAACCACAATATAAGATGGAACATGAAATCGATAAATATTTTCATATGTGCAGAAGAACTTGTCTTCTTGCCAACCCTGTTGGTCCTATAATTTATTAGAGCAAGACCGAGCTTACGTGATTTACATCATAAGATACTCTAATATATTCATGTAAATATTACATGCTTAACATACATCACCAGGTTGAACCTATGACCCGACCTTAAGCAATGTTTTGCTCCATTGATGATTATTGGTGGTCTGTCACCTAGCAAGAATTAATGAGAAAACCTAATATGTGATTTCCTGGTGTGTGAATGAGTTTCCCATCTATAATTTGGGGTGCTATTCTAGAACTGTGTTTCTTGTGGTTATAGTTTTTAGTTGAGGAATAAACATGACAGATGGAGCTATGGCGAGAGTAATGGCACCACCTTGTTATCTAGGTCTATACACTGAGATAACTTGAGGGATCATGTCAATAATTATGAAATCTAATATCATGTTTCTGAATGTGGACTCATTCAAAAGGACATGAATCCTTGAGAGTTGAGACACATGCTTAGCCAGTCCTACACCTAATTGAAACAGTGACCTTCAAGTGGACTGTAAAATTGTAAGCAAAACAATATGTTGGCTTGTATTATTGATTGAATTCATGGCTACCATCAAGGACAATAGAAGTTGTCCTATAACTGACTTCAACCTGCTAATGATAGGGCAAAGACTGTGGTAATTATGAAGTATCCTCCAGCTATAGCTCTTTTATAAGTATATGAGATACAGACTAGGATAATTTTAAGTCTTTATATAGGCTATATGAACCTTGACAGTTTTCAAACAAATTCATCCTCCTTTTCAGTCATTATTCATGGCTTGTGTCTATCACAATTCATATTTTCTAAGGACTTTACAGAAGTGATTCCTTGAGAAGTCCTATGAGTGCCATTAGAATTACAAAACAAGATCATGAAGAAATAGAAACATAAAACAAGGGCCTAAAGGTGTGAAATTTAATTGAATAATATGTTTTAGCATTAATTTGTGGACATCTTACAATATATTACAAAATATGCTTTGAAAGTAGAGAAAAATTTAGAAACCTATCACCAAATGCTATCTATTTTTTCAAGAGATACAGATACAGATTCTCTAGCACACATTGCGATCTGGAAAATTCTCACAGAAAGCGTTGTTGAACATGACATAAGCACACAAGAAACATGCCACATGTTGCAAAAATTTCCACCTGTTATGCGCATCCATTCGTTTGTATCATTAAATGTTGGCAAAAAAATCTTGAGACATGTCATCAAAGTGACGCCGATGTATAAAAAATAACCACTTTCTTGGATGCATATAAAGTTTTTCATGTAGCCATGGAATGCCTACCACTTATTCAAGTTGCTCGAGATTATACCTACAACAAAAATCTTAAAGGTGATAAATGGAAAGTGAGATCGACTTAAGCAATTGTACATGTCCACTCGAGATTTATGGAAGTCCTAGCTCAGCATTCAACATCTTATGACCTTTTCTGTTGGTCAGAACTCCTTTTATACAAGCGGTTCAGAAATATTGCCTCTGAATTTGGATCAACCCCACATGACATCAACAACACTTGGGACCTGTACAAGCACAACGACAAACCGTGGCATGTTTTACGCACTACTGCAAACACATGCCATGCTACAAATGTTAGTTCCGACTCTGAGGTCAAATGCAATATTCAACACAAACCATTGCAAGAATGGTAGGTCTTCGCACAAATTCATTCGGGAAATAACACGGGTCTTGACAGTATTGAAATGTTGGGGAAACAAGATTTTGACATACACAATAATTGGAACATACATGACGTTCTACAAGATTTTCAGATAACTGGATCATTATTCATTGAGAGAGAAAAACAGACACAATTAACACCAACATGCAGGCCACACCACCATCTTCCACACTTCCTTTGTGTTTAGAACAAAAATTAGCTCTTGATACCATACTACACCATTCAACAAACAAAACCATTCTACCTCCACTAAGATTGATAATTCAAGGAACAACTGACACATAAAGATCATTCCTGATAAATAAAATCCACAATTCATTAACAGCAGCATCAACCACATCTCCCTCGCGTCTCCTTCTACTCACCCCTACCGGTGTTTCAACATTCAACATCTCCGCACCCACAATCCATACAACCCTTTATATTCTAATCAAAGAAATGAAACTCCTAGAAGGCCATGCATTATCGTCTTTTCAAAAGTTGTTGAAACATATAGAATATGTTCTTATTGATGAAATGAGTTTCATCGGCCCAAAGTTACTAAGCAAAATTGACAGTAGAGTACGCGAAGCTTTCCCACACTCCAAAACATATGAATTTTGGAACAGATCAATCATCCTCCTCGGTGACCTCAACCAATTACCACCGGTTTTGGACAATCCTCTTTATGAAAGTAAATCCTATGGAGCCAACCTTTAGAAGGGATTCCATTCTTCCATTACATTGTAACCAATATTTTGGTAACAAGGAACAACTAATACATGCATTTCATCCTGTAATTTACTACTCCACAAGTGAGATTCAACTCCTCTTATTGACGATTGGGAACTCCTAATGTATCGCACATACACACACCTAACTCAGCAGGAGCTCAAAAATTTTAGGGACGCACTGCATTTGTTTGCAAAAAATGATCTCGTGGACTCCCACAACCTTCAGATGTTGAAGGCATTGGATGTTTCGGTTACCCAATCAATTACTGAAAGTAATAGATGGGTTGGACTAGGAGATCCTGATGATGATCAATTGGAACACAAAGTTCTGCTATGAAAACAACAAACAATCATGTTTATTACAAATTTATGGGTTGACATAGGCCTCGTAAATGGTACTACAGTAACAATCACCAACATTGTCTATGACGCATCAATGCCACCACAAACATTACCTTTATTTGTTGTCAAATTTGATAGATACAATGGCCCATGTTGGGATCCCTACAACCCGTTACATATTACGATACCCCCTATTTTGAGAGAGAATCGAAGACAATTACCGATTAAAAATACCTAGGGATTAAATATTTACAAGTCCTAGGGACTTACTTTACATAGAGAAATTGTTGACATTGGAACTACTGAAAGGCAGGGTCTGACATTCACAGCTTTCTCCAGATTTCCCTCACTTGCAAATCTGTGCATTTCACCTCCTTTTTCATTCGAAAGGAACTCAAAAATGGTGCACGTATCAACACTTGGAGTAAGAAGAAAGGATTCAAGACTGCTACCCCTCAACCCTTCGTAAATACTACCGCCTACTTTGATGGCACCTCCGCTACTACTTTACTCAACACTTCTTGTATCCTAAGCGACATTTCCATTTAAGGGGTGTCAAGTGTATTCATGTGTACCGGAAATAAAATTGACCACAAAAGGCTACCATTCATGATATAAAATCTTCAAATGTATGGAGCTCTTCATGTATACATGTTTAGTACAGATCTTGTGATATAGGATTTGTAACTTTTTCTGTATGAATATGTAACAAATCTAAATGTACACATACAACATTTCAATGTAATGTTGCATATATATTCCTACACTACCACTATCAATCACACGCCTTATAGAGTGTACAGAAGACTTCATGTATTCATGTTTAGTTCAAATAAACAACTACCCATAATGTTACCACTCATGGTTTAAGAATTGCAAATGGAGTGAAATACCACCACAAATCAACCCCTAAATCTATATCATTCCATGCAAATCTGATACCACTAATTTATAAAGCCCAAATATGTTTAAAAATGCAGATTTCTAATATAAACAATGCTGCAATAAATTATTTAAAACCCATGTCCGCAGCATAACTTCAAAAATTCATATCTTTTCCTAGAGAAGTCCAAATGAGCTAAAACTTTGGATCTTGGGCCACAAAAATATGAAGAATAATATTCTAAAATTAGTTTTCACACAAAAAACATGAAACCCTAATTTTGCCCTAAAAAGTAGGTCGCAAATGGATGATACAACTCTATTACATTCATATCTAAAATTTTTTCTTCACAGGCTAGGAGGATACACTGCTGTGATACCACTGTAATGTCCCCAAATGAACATATTTGACCCAAGTTGGATTTTGGGCAAATCCAAACCCCATAAGCAATATAATAAATTACTTATCAAATCAAACACTGGAAATCTGAATTTTATATGAGAAGTGTAACTAGGGTGGAGTGAAATACCACCACAAATAAGAAATTATCAAGTGAATATCAAATGCCTCTCAAGCAAATCTACTTCTCCTTTTAAAGGAAGAAGAGACCCAAAGGAACCTCCAAAATATTCAATCAACTTGCATGATTCTTTCAATGCATTTTCCACCCTCCATTTCTCTTAGGGAGAATACAAAAGGCATTTAATAATTATTTTCTTCTCCCAAGTCTGGTCACTTTTTCCCTGGAGGGAATACAAAGAGAAATGTTTTATCCTTTCTAAGTTCCCATTATTCCCCCAAGGCAAGTCAGCATTTTCCCTAGAAAATACAAATTAAATAATTGTTTTTCTTTTTATGCACTTTTCTAGGTTCTACTTCAATGTTAAGTTTATTAATTTATTATATGTGCTATTATATTTTAATTTTTTGCACAATATAATAAAATTAATAAAACTTAAGTCACCCTTATATTTTTCCTTTGGCCATCGGGTTGACAAAATAGACCAAAGGTCTTCGATTGGGAAGGGGATATTACACCATGGTTTCGTTGCCGCAGTGGTGGATGGAAATTAGGGCAGTGGCATGAGATGCATACGTTTTCCTCTAGAGGGGCTGGGTGAATGCGACGACAGACAATATTGATTCTAATTCTATGGAGGACTTAGACGAAGGAAATGGTTCTCCAATGGTTAGTCTAAATTTGTCTCCAAGGATGCTGAGAATTAATAACTCTATAAGGTGCTATAGATATATAGATATTATAGAATGAAATAGTTTTATGATATACTACTCCTTTCTACTGAATTTTGTTCGTTATATCTAGTTTTCACCCATGGTTGGGGTATGATTGTAACTGTAAAATTCGCTTTATCAATCAAAACAAATTTTAAGGTAAACTATTAATAGTTCACAACTCGTGGAGATTATAGTCCTTCACCACCACCCATAGTTGTCACTGTAAGACACTTCTTGGCATTATCTATAAGGATCCTACAATAGAAATTGTGGATGGTGATGGTGGACTCTAATTTCTATGAGTTGTTAATAATTAATGGTTGATCTTGAATTTGACAATTATTTACTTATATTTAGAAAAAACTTCTTTTTGCCAAAATAAAAAACATAATATCGTGACCATATGGTAAATTCAAGAAAGACATTTTCAAATCAAATATAAATAATACAACTAAATTAAAGTAATTTATTGTTATTCAATAGAAACATTAATAAAAACAAACTAAAATTATTAATCAACATAATATGAAAAAGTACAAAAACAAATACCTTGAAATTGATCTCTCAATATTTTCTAAATAAATATAAATGAATTTTTTTTAACAAATATGTGAATAGACTTTCCTTTAAGTTTACCTATTTTCATCTATATACAACTATATGATCTTGTCATTAGAAGTTGTTCTTAAAACTATGTGGGTTTAGTCTTAATTGCAAGAATGGTAGGTCTTCGCACAAATTCATTCAGGAAATAACATGGGTCTTGACAGTATTGAAATGTTGGGGAAACAAGATTATGACATACACAATAATTGGAACATACATGACGTTCTACAAGATTTTTAGATAACTGGATCATCATTCATCAAGAGAGAAAAAGAAGACACAATTAACACCAACATGCAGGCCACACCACCATCTTCCACACTTCCTTTGTGTTCAGAACTAAAATTAGCTCTTGATACCATACTACACCATTCAACAAACAAAACCATTCTACCTCCACTAATATTGATAATTCAAGTAACAATTGCAACATTAAGATCATTACTGATAAATAAAATCCATAATTCATTCACAGTAGCATCAACCACATCTCCCTCGCGTCTCCTTCTGCTCACCCCTACTGGTGTTTCAACATTCAACATATATGCACCCACAATCCATACAACCCTTTATATTCTAATAAAAAAAATGAAACCCCTAGAAGGCCATGCATTATCATCTTTTCAAAAGTTTCTGAAACATATAGAATATGTTCTTATTGATGAAATGAGTTTCATCGACCCAAAGTTACTAAGCAAAATTGACAGTAGACTACGCGAAGCTTTCCCACACTCCAAAACATATGAATTTAGGAACAGATCAATCATCCTCCTCGGTGACCTTGACTAATTACCACTGGTTTTGGACAATACTCTTTATGCAAGTAAATCCTATGGAGCCAACATTTAGAAGGGATTTAATTCTTCCATTACATTGTAAACAATATTTCGGTAACAAGGAATAACTAATACATGCATTTCATGTTATAATTTACTGCTCCACAAGCGAGATTCAAATCCTCTTATTGACGATTGGGAACTCGTAATGTATCGCACATACACACACCTAACTCAGCAGGAGCTCAAAATTTTTAGGGACGCACCACATTTGTTTGCAAAAAATGATTTCGTGGACTCCCACAACCTTTAGATGTTGAAGGCATTGAATGTTCCGATCGCCCAATCAATTGCTGAAAGTAACAGATGGGCTGGACTATGAGATCCTGATGATGATCAATTGGAACACAAAGTTCTACTATGAAAACAATAAAAAATCATGTTTATTGCAAATTTATGGGTTGACACAGGCCTCATAAATGGTACTACAGGAATAATCACCAACATTGTCTACGACGCATCAATGCCACCACAAACATTACCTTTATTTGTTGTTGTCAAATTTGATAGATACAACGGCCCATGTTAGGATCCCTACAACCCGTTACATATTACGATACCCCCTATTTCGAGGGAATCGAAGACAATTACCGATTAAAAATACCTAGGGATTAACTATTTACAAGTCCTAGGGACTTACTTTGCATAGAGAAACTGTTGACATTAGAACCACTGAAAGGACTGAAAGGCAGGGTCTGACATTCACAGCTTTCTCCAGAGTTCCCTCGCTTGCAAATTTTTGCATTTCACCTCCTTTTTCATTCGAAAGGTACTCAAAAATGGTGCACGTATCAACACTTGGAGTAAGAAGAAAGGAGGAGTCAAGATTGCTACCCCTCAACCCTTCGTAAATACTACCGCCTACTTTGATAGCACCTCCACTACTACATTACTCAACACTTCTTGTATCGTAAGCGACATTTTCGTTTAAGGGGTATCAAGTGTATTCATGTGTACCGGAAATAAAATTGACCACAAAAGGCTACCATTCATGATATAAAATCTTCAAATGTATGGAGGTCTTCATGTATACATGTTTAGTTAAGATCTCGTGATATAGGATTTGTAACTTTTTCTGTATGTCTCTGTAACAAATCTAAATGTACACATACAACATTTCAATGTAATGTTGCATATATATTCCTACACTACCACTATCAATCACACGCCTTATAGAGTGTACAGAAGACTTCATGTATTCATGTTTAGTTCAAATAAACAACTACCCATAATGCTACCACTCATGGTATAAGAATTGCAAATGGAGTGAAATACCACCACAAATCAGCCCCTAAATCTATATCATTCCATGCAAATCTGATACCACTAATTTATAAAGCCCAAATATGTTTAAAAATGTAGATTTCTGATATAAACAATGCTACAATACATTATTTAAAACCCATGTCCACAGCATAACTTCAAAAATTCACATCTTTTGCTAGAGAAGTCCAAATGAGCTGAAACTTTGGATCTTGGGCCATAAAAATATGAAGAATAATATTCTAAAATTAGTTTTCGCACAACAAACACGAAACCCTAATTTTTCCCTAAAAAGTAGGTCACAAATGGATGCTACAACTCTATTACATTCATATCTAAATTTTTTCCTTCACAGGCTGAGAGGATACACTGCTCTGATACCACTGTAATGTCCCCAAATGAACATATTTGACCCAAGTTGGATTTTGGGCAAATTCAAACCCCATAAGCAATATAATAAATTACTTATCAAATCAAACACTGCAAATCTGAATTTTATATGAGAAGTGTGACTAGGGTGGAGTGAAATACCACCGCAAATCAGAAATTATCAAGTGAATATCGAATGCCTCTCAAGCAAGTCTACTTCTCCTTTTAAAGGAAGAAGAGACCCAAAGGAACCTCCAAAATATCCAATCAGCTTGCATGATTCTTTCAATGCATTTTCCACCCTCCATTTCTCTTAGGGAGAATACAAAAGGCATTTAATAATTATTTTCTTCTCCGAAGTCTGGTCGCTTTTTCCCTAGAGGGAATACAAAATAGAATTGTTTTATCCTTTCTAAGTTCCCATTATTCCCCCAAGGCAAGTCGCCATTTTCCCTAGAAAATACAAATTAAATAAGTGTTTTTCTTTTTATGCACTTTTCTAGGTTCTATTTCAATGTTAAGTTTATTAATTTATTATATGTGCTATTATATTTTAATTTTTTGCACAATATAATAAAATTATTAAAACCTAAGTCATCCTTATATTTTTCCTTTGGCCGTCGGGTTGACAAAATAGGCCAAAGGTCTTCGATTGGGAAGGGGATATTACACCATGGTTTCGTTGCCGCAGTGGTGGATGGAAATTAGGGCAGTGGCAAGAGATGCATACGTTTTCCTCTAGAGGGGCTGGGTGAATTCGACGACAGACAATATTGATTCTGATTATGTGGAGGACTTAGACGAAGGAAATGGTTCTCCAATGGTTAGTCTAAATTTGTCTCTGAGGATGCTGAGAATTAATAACTCTATAAGGTGCTATAGATATATAGATATTATAGAATGAAATAGTTTTATGATATACTACTCCTTTCTACTGAATTTTGTTCATTATATCTAGTTTTCCACCATGGTTGGGGTATGATTGTAACTGTAAAATTCGAACATCAACCTCCATATTTTGTAAAAAGGGAACGGGACCCTTCAATCCGCTTTATCAATCAAAACAAATTTTAAGGTAAACTATTAATAGTTCACAACTCGTGGAGATTATAGTCCTTCACCACCACCCCTAGTTGTCACTGTAAGACACTTCTTGGCATTATCTATAAGGATCCTACAATAGAAATTGTGGATGGTGATGGTGGACTCTAATGTCTATGAGTTGTTAATAATTAATAGTTGATCTTGAATTTGACAATTATTTACTTATATTTAGAAAAAACTTCTTTTTGCCAAAAAAAAAAACATAATATCGTGACCATATGGTAAATTCAAGAAAGACATTTTCAAATCAAATATGAATAATACAAATAAATTAAAGTAATTTATTGCTATTCAATAGAAACATTAATAAAAACAAACTAAAATTATTAATCAACATAATATGAAAAAATACAAAAACAAATACCTTGAAATTGATCTCTCAATATTTTCTAAATAAATATAAATTAAAAAATTTCAACAAATATGTGAATAGACTTTCCTTTAAATTTACCTATTTTCATCTATATACAACTATGTGATCTTGTCATTAGAAGTTGTTCTTAAAACTACGTAAATTTAGTCTTAGTTACTATTTTCAAAGATATAATATTTTCCATACAGATCAAAGTATCAATAAATAATCACATTGTCTTGCCAACAAGTTAGTGCTTAATACCAAACCCATGATGTAAACATATAATTACCACAACTAATCATCACATCTTGTTAGTAGCTTAGCAATAAATAAGATATGATATAATCCATTTTGTAATGCCATACAATAATCATACATCCTATCAACAAGTATAGACAAAGACCACACATATACCTCATATATCCAGTATAGTCTAAACATCATGTACCTAAATAATAATTAAAAAATGACCACCTCCATCGACTTTTTCAGCGTGCAAAAATATAAGTACAGTCGAGTCTAGAATATAGTGTCACTAAATAGGTGGGCACTACAGAT
Source organism: Taxus chinensis (assembly GCA_019776745.2). Classification (NCBI taxonomy): domain Eukaryota; kingdom Viridiplantae; phylum Streptophyta; class Pinopsida; order Cupressales; family Taxaceae; genus Taxus; species Taxus chinensis. Next base: position 49,142,309 of record CM034149.1, read on the forward strand.
ACACCTTGAAATATTCACGTTCTTATTGTAGAGAAGTAATCCCAAATATACCTTCTTCTTACCTCATATTCATCAGTACAATCTTCCTAGTAATCATCTAATGGTGGGAACGATGATCTGTTAAGACATCCTTTATGGCTATTGTCCAAGACCATAAAAGATAAATAAGTTAAGTTCCTACAAGGCTGTAAGATGTGCAATTCCTAATAAGAATGACCAGCTGATAAAGTAAAAGACACACAATCCGTGGTCCTTTAACTACTAGTTTTATTTCTTAGGAATAAATATATATTAGGATACTTATAGGAGCTATAAATGAATTACCCATACAACATGGAGATTTTGTGTCTACACTATGATAGAGAAGAGTGATATGCTAAAGTAATTGAACTAACTTTTATAGTATGTAAATTTGACACCTAATAAGTACCACTAATGTCAAAGGAAAAGAGATAAAAGGAGAAATTATTCTATATCCAATGAGGCTATTACCCTCACTATGGGAAAGGGCTTGTGCGGACATTCACAGGACCCCTGTACAAATTTGACGACCTAAATGAAGCCTTTTGATAGGCTTATTTACTCAAAAGTAGTTAGCTTTTAACTACGCATTCCCTCCTCAATCTGCTTCCGTATCTAATGGTAAGACCATAACTGGGCAGTGGTCCAAACATATATTATTTTGGCAGTTATATCACTAGGATAATCTCACAGTCTTAAACCTGTAATAATGGCACCCTTGGACTAGTCTGACAAGATGTGCGGAGTTATTGAGAAAATTTGTAAAATAGTCAGCCTTTTTAGGCTGCAATAAGGAGAACAATCTGCCATGGAACTAATGCTCATATCATATCCTATGAATGATTTTAATGACCGATTCCTTATATTCTCTATACATTTGGGGTCACCACAACCTGCACGATCAAAGGTTTCAAATTAGAGGAAACGACGTCAAAAGCATTTCCTTCTGGCTCCCTCCCGCAGATTAACTTGATTTCTCAACCCAATTTGATATTCTTCCGAATTGTCGGGTCATCAAGGAATACAGGGAATTTTTTTAGCACAATTGGATTTCAACTGAAAACCGGATCCTAGAGTTCCTCTGTAATATAACGATTTTACTAACTCTGTCATTTTTAACCTCCATCCGGTTTTTCGTCTACATCAAGTATTTTCTTCAAGAATTATCGAGGATAGCTGCAATCGATCTGTTCATAATGTTCTACAAGGTTTCACCCGATACATCCAAAATCGGTTAGTATTGCCTAAATGTGGGGAGAAACATGGAAATTTTGCACGAGGTTCCACGATGTTTTCCTTATGAAATCAGAATTATACATGAATTCAATAGGGTTATGACTTTATTTGCTTGGTTCGGGTTATGCGGGGTTGCTAGGGAACATCCAGAACACAAGAACACTATCCCAAAGTGTCCAACAAAACTTGGTTTCACTGACTTGATACAATGTAAAGCAGTCGATGCGGTCCAACAGTGTGGTATATAAGTGGAATAGAGGATATCAGATTTGCTCGACCACGTTCCTCATAGAAGACTGATTTGAGCCCAATTATGGCTTAATTTTTCACAAAAAATCAAATCTAACTTATTCTTGAAGAAGATGCCTTGCAAGAGGTGAACACAATAACCAAAACTACAAAGATTGCATATCCATAACTTAGTGATGATGTTCGATGATTTTATAGGTGTAGATGATAACGAATGTGTTAGAAATCTAGTTTTGATTGTAACATATAACCTGTTCACTTCTAATGAGTATACTCTCTCCTTGGTGTATGACAAATAATAGCTTGATTGAATAACCACAATACAATATGGACACATGAAGGCGTTAAATATTTTCTTATGGTAGAAGGGCTTGTGGTCGTTGCCAACGCTGTTAGCCCTATAATTTGATTAGTGCAAGACTAAGCTTGACATTTTTTCTACGCGATTATAATTTGATAGGCTATTTTGACGTCATTTAAATTTTAGCATGTTTTTGTTATTTTTAGCAGTTGCATGTATGAATGCGGCAGTTAAGCAATGTTTTGCTCCATTGATGATTGTTGGTGGTAAATATCAAATTGATCAATCTTTTTACGAGTATACACTTTTTTTGGAGACTTCAGTGGTGTCGTGAATGAATTTCCCATCTAGAATTTGGGGTACTATTCTGGAAGGCGTTGTCTCTCGATGGAGTGGGCATAGGGTAATCTTCTAATTTTGTTCGAAGTAAACATGCCAGAAGGTGCTATCCCCCTATGAGTAAAGGCACCACCTTGTTGTCAAGTTCTACTCCACTCCCTATAATTTGAGGGATGATGTCAATATTTGATGAAATGTTTTGATCGTTTTTTCTGAATTTAGATTTTTTTTAGCAGTTACATGTTTTGTTTTTTGAGAGTTGAGACATATGCTTAGCCATTTTTTCACCTATTTTTAAGGGATACTACGTTTCTTGTGAGACTGTCCATGTTTGTAAGCATTCACAGAGAATGTTGGTCTTGCATTAAGGCATCGAATTCATGGCTACTATGGAGTGGGCAACAAGGGTGATCTTCCTAATAACTAACTTCAAGTTTTTTTCTCAATGATCAGGGCAATTAGTTTTCTGCGAGGTAACGAGGTGATAGTATGGTCCAGGTATAAATTTTTTAAAATTTGATGATGATTTGCAGATGTAGGCCAGCAAGACCAAGTCATCAAATAGGCTGATATTATACCTTGCTCAGTTCGATCAAGACAAATGTCATCCTTATTTATGGCAGGAGCATAACTGGTATATAACTCATGTCTCGCCCTGATTTAGATTTCTAAGGTATCATGGATAGAAGTGATTCCTTGAAAAGTCAGCTCTGAGTGCCATTAGAATGCACAACTCTTTTAGATCATGAAGACTAATTTATTCATACTATGAAGGTCTCCAACCTTGCCGAAGGGATTAATCGAATACGCATGTTTTTGTAGTCAATTCCTGTCATGGATATCTTACATAATTATATTACAAAAATATGCTTTGCAAAGGCAGAGAATCCTGTCGTTTAGAAACCTATCACTAAATGCTATCTAGATTTTCAAGAGATGTTAATGTGGATTCTCTAGAACATGTTGCAATCCACAAAATGCTCACAGAAAGCGTTGTTCAACATGACATAAGTGCACAAGAAACATGCCACATGCTACAAAAGTTTCCACTTGTTATGTGCAGTCCATTCATTTGATTCATTCAATGTTGGCAAAAAAATTTTGAGACGTGTCGTTGAAAGTGACGCCGATGTACAAGAAAATAACCACTTTCTTGGATGCATATAAATTTCACCCTACAACCATGGAATGACCTACCACTTATTCAGGTTGCTTGAGATTAGAGCTACAACAAGAACTGTAAAGGTGATAAATGGAAACTATGATTGAGCAAAGCAATTGTTTGGGTCCACCTGAGAATTTTGGATGTCCCAGCTCAGGATTCAACATCCTATGACCTTTTTCTATTGGTCAGAACTCCTTTTATACAAGCCTTTTAGAAATATTGCCTCCGAATTTGGACTCAACCCCACATGACATCAATTGACACTTGGGACTTGTTACAAGCACAACTACAAACTGTGGCATGTTTTACGCACTACTGTAGACACAGGACATGCTAAAGATGTTAGTTTTGACTCTAAGGTCAAATGCAGTATTCAACATGGAACTATTGTAAGAATGGTAGGTCTTCACACAACTTCGTCCGGGAAATAACATGGGTCTTGACAACCTTGAAATGTTGGGGAAACAAGATTTTGACATACACAATAATTGGAACATACATGACATTCTGCATGATTTATAGATAACTGGTTCATCATTCATCGAGAGAGAAAAGGTAGACACAATTAACACCAGCATGTAATCCACACCACCATCTTCCACACTTCATTTGTCTTTAGAACAAATAACTAGCTCTTAATACCATACTACACCATTCAGTAAACAAAAACCCTTCTACCTCCACTAAGGTTGATAATTCAAGGAACAATTGACACAAGAAAATCATTTCTGATAAATAAAATTTAGAATTCATTCACAGCAACATCAACCACATCTCCCTCACCTCTCCTTTTGCTCGCCCCTACCGGTGTTTCAACATTCAACATCTCTACATCCACAATCCATGCAACCCTCCATATTCTAATCAAACAACTGAAACTACTTGAAGGTCATGCATTATCATCTTTTCAAGAGTCACTAAAACATATAAAATATGTTCTTATTGATGAAATGAATTTCATCGGCCCAAAGTTGCTAAGCAAATATCAATAGTAGGCTATGCGAAGCTTTCCCACACTCCAAAACATGTCTGAATTTAGGAACAGATCATTCATCCTCCTCGGTGACCTCGACCAATTACCACCAGTTTTGGACAATCCTCTTTATGCAAGTAATTCCTATGGAGCCTAAATTTGGAAGGGATTCCATTCTTCCATTACATTGCAAACAATATTTTGGCAGTAAGGAACAACCAATGCACAAGTTTCATTCTGGCAATTTACTGCTCCACATGCTGAGATTCAACTCCTCTTATTGAGGATTGGGAACTCCTAATGTATCTTGCATACCGACACACACCTAACTCAACACGAGCTCAACATTTTTAAGGACGCACCACATTTGTTTGCAAAAAATGATCTCGTGGACTCCCACAACCTTCAGATGTTGAAGGCATTGAACGTTCCAATCGCCCAAATCCATTGCTGAAAGTAACAGGCATGCTAGACCAGGAGATCCTGATGATGATCAATTGGAACACAAAGTTTTTCTATGCAAACAACAAAAAATCATGCTTATTGCAAATTTATGGGTTGACACAGGCCTTGTAAATGGTGCTATAGGAACAATCACTGACATTGTCTACGACGCATCAATGCCACCACCAACATTACCTTTATTTGTTGTTGTCAAATTTGATAGATACAATGACCCATGTTGGGATCCCTCCAACCCGTTACATATTCTGATACCCCCTATTTTGAGAGGGAATCAAAGACAATTACCGATTAAAATGGCCTGGGGATTAACTATCAACAAGTCCTAGGGACTTACTTTTCATATAGACAACTGTTGACATTAGAACCACTGAAAGGACAGGTAGGTCTAACATTCACAGCTTTCTCCAGAGTTCCCTCACTTTACAATCTGTGCATTTCACCTCCTTTTTCATTAGGAGGTACTCAAAAATGGTGCATGCATCTACACTTAGAGTAAGAAGAAAGGAGGAGTCAAGAATAATTTCACTACCAACTCAACCCATCGTAAATACTACCGTCTCTACTTTGATAGCACCTCCACTACTACTTTACTCAACACTTCTTGTATCCAAAGTGACATTGTCATTCAAGGGGTATCAAATGTATTCATGTTTAGTGAGAAATAAAATTGTCCACAAAAGGCTACCATTCATGATATAAAATATTCAAATGTATAAAGGTCTTCATGTATACATGTTTAGTTCAAATGTCGTGATATAATATTTGCAACTGCATTTATACGAATCTTTAACAAATTAAATGTACACATACAACATTTCAATGTAATGTTACATCTATATTCCTACACTACCACTATCAATCACATGCCTTAACGAGTGTACGAAAGACTTAATGTATTCATATTTAGTTCAAATAAACTACTCCCCATAACACTACCACTCATGATATAAGATTTGCAAATGTATATGTACAAATTTGTAACAAGTTTGAAATGTAGAGATGAAACCTTTAAATGAAGTGATATCTACACTTACAAAATCAATCAAAACCCTTATCAACATCAACTACAAAAGTAATAACTATCCCTTTAAATCAAATAACATATACCATTCGGCATTCACATTGCATTGTACACATGTGATTGCTAGTTAATAAACTTGGGAAGCTTATCTAGCACTATAATATGACTATACGAGATATAAGTTATCTAAAAACACTTCATATTTGAAATCAGGGTGAAAAAATAGCAAATATGGACTTTCCTCATATATGTACAAAATTGTTTGGTTATTTTGTATCTATTTGGCATTTTTGTATGGTTGTATACTAGCTCTTTGTAAATTTTTGTGCCTACACAAATCTCAAAAATATATTTTTCTATGAAGACCTAGGTTTCAAAAACATGTGAAACCATTTATATGACGTAAAATAGCTTCAAACCCTAACCACATCTAAGACACTTTGTAAAAAGGTTAGTGGTAAAATTGAAGTGCAATTTGTGCATCACCTACATTGGCAATGCTCCAAAGAGGCCTCAATCTGCATGTATTTCTCTACGTAGCATGTGATATCTCTATGGATACAAAGAGCTTCAGAAATTTGATCACTTGATAATGCAATAATGGTTTGGTATTCTAAGCTTGACTTGGATTAGATGGTCTCTAGCTTGCGAAACGTGAATCTATACCTTGGTTGAGTTTACTTTAGACACGTACAGGGGCTGCTTTTAGAGCATATTTATACTTTATATGAATTTAGGAGAGCTTTGAGTGCTTTAGGAATGATATTTGCAATGAATTCTCTTTATAGTTCTAGGTAACTATATGAGTGCATTTGAATTGTTTATATAATAAGGGTTTGTAGGTATAATTTCACATTAAGTATAACTTGTGAGAAAATAACCAACCATAGAAAGATACAAAGTTGAAAAAATGGTGGTTGGGTGGTTGGGCATGAAATCACCAAATTTGGACCAAACCATTTGTCGGTTCCATACGAGCAAGTGTTGGAGTTCTAAAAAATCTTGGAGTGATGCTCATTGGGAATTCACTATTGTGGAATCATGCAAGCAATACTATGAGAAAATGAGAATTCCTATTGAGGAGAAAAATTAATCCATGGGACTAAAGATAAGTAAGTAAGATAAAAATGTTCACACAATTCATAATTTAGGGATAAAGACAATGTTTTCATTACCAAATGGAAAATATTATATGGGTAAATGCATTACCAAATTTTAAATAATTTTTGACATTTTAATCCTCATTTTGTTGACAAAAAGGATCAAATACATCAAATATTGTTTAGATATTTGAAAAAAAACTAGATCTTATGGTTCTAAAGAAGGATAGTATTTTGGAAAATCATTTTTTTAGCTTAATTTATCTATTGTTTGATTTGTTTAGGTTCATTTAGGGACTGTAGTATATTAGTGGCTTACTTCTAGAAACCTCCTCTAGAACTATAAGATGTTCTAACCTTATTTTTTTTCAAGATAAAGGGTTGTCAGGTTTCCATACTTGTAGATTCTTGAGGTGCAAGAACAATTTTTTTAAAAACATCAACTACATCACATAAGAAAAAATCCTTGTTATCCTCGCAAGGTATGGATACTAAAAACATGTTGAATATGATTATGATGTGCACTGGAAACAACCTCTACATGCACAAAAAGGATATAGATATGAGTGTAAAATTTATGTTTTCTAAAATATGTTAAGAGTATGTTTATCAACATAGAGGTGTTTATTTTGATTTTTTTGAGCTTTGGAGAAGAAGCCCTCAACTACATGAGAGTGTTTTGTATTCTTGAATTCATTAAGAAAAAAAAATCCATCTTATTTTGAAACTTTTGGACAAAGTGCCCATTCTTGAAAATGATGTATTAGCTAGCAATTTAAACTTGCCAATATTCCAAAACATCTCAAATGGATTTTCCCTAAAAAAATAAAAAGAAATTTTTCTTAGGAAAAACATATGTTATTTTTCCCCCATGCAATTTTTCTAATGTGTCTGCTAATAAAAAATTAGTGGCATTATACAAATTTAGATTTCCCCTTAGTTCATCTTATATCTTTATTTAAATGAATTGACATGAATTTGAAATTTTCAAAAACCTAATTCTTATATTGTTATTTCATTGGATCAATAAGAAGTTAAAGACATGATTCAATTATTTTCCAATATTGGTGTTTTAGGGTAGATTCTCGAATAAATCCAAACTGTACATGAAATTGCACAAGGGATTCATTATGTAAAATTATGACATATTGTGTGCATTCACAAGATACTAAATGAAACCCCTATGTCCAAATCTACCTCTCAATATTCTATTATTGACACCCCCTCCCAATACACATTTCAATTATAAAATACCCCTTATTTTATCATATATCCAAGCCGCCTATTTTTCCTATGACATTTTGATACTCATTTTTATTTATAACTCTTAAATTTTGGATTTAATATCTTACATTTTCACAAATTTTAATTATATTTTTACTTCAAACCCACTTAAATCCTTGATGAAATTCATATTGGACTTGAAAAATATAAACCCTTAGTATGTGGAATTTGATGTTTATCTTCCTTTCTTTTCTATCTACATTGTTCACACTAATCAAGCTTCCTATAGTAATGTGAAGGGTCATGTGTGCCTTCATTCTTATCACTTAAATGATGAATTTTTATGGCATCCATTATGTTAAAAATAATTAAATAAAATTGAAAAAATATATACCTTAGCGATGATTTTATGAAGGATGTCCCAAATACTAAGATTTATTCACTACAACTACTTTTGAAAAATATGTTGTTACTTTCAAAATTATGTTACTACTCTAAAAAATACACAATGAAACTAATGTGAATTTATAATTTCTTAATCTTCTCCATGACTACTCCTCCCTCCTCCTAGTACTCCACTTACTCTACCTTAATATATTTTTAAAAACCTTTATACTCTTAACACCTTATACCCTTTAATATGGGGCAATATATTAAGCACTGGAATGACATCAACAACAGAATTTCAACAGTCTAACTGCCAGAAAAATGTCGCATTGCCTTAAATCATCAAAGTCAAAATGACTCCCCACAAAAGTAATGAAAATGCGGATTCCCTCTGAGCAGTTCAAGCATACTGATTTTCCTTTTGTAAAGAGTGCAAACAAGCAGGTGGGAAATAGGAGAAGGAGAGAACTCTGAAATTCCACGTACGCAGCCTCTGAAAATATAATAAATTCCATTGATGCCCCATACTGAACTGAATACCCTACAGAAATGTGCACTGATCTTAACCATCTAAATCATTGTACAATTATGTAAAAGTATTTGTGTTGCTGGTTCATCAAACGACTTATTAATATAATCAGTTGCTCATCTGTACTGTCTCTCCAGGGCCTTCAAGATGGTATTGAAAACAGGATTCCATTCTAATGTTAAAACTACTCCTACAACTAATCCTACACTAACAATTCCAAGGGACCAGGGAGAGAGGTGTGCAAGAAAGGTAACTAATAAGCTAAGGGGTGGTGATAGTGCCAAAAGAAGATAGAAATTTTCCCAAATCTAGATGATGCAGATGAAAGAAACGTGAGTCTAGGGTTGTAAAAATTAGCTTAGATCAGATGTAGAGAGATATAAGATCATGAAATATGCAAAAAGGTGAGATAATTACACCAAAAAAATATATATGAGAGAAATTAAAAACTACACTTACATTAATCATTCTTCAAGAGATTATATATAGAGCCAAGGAAAGAAAATACCGGTCACGAATTACAGAGGTTGACAACATGAAGTTTCAATTTTCACAAGGAAAAGGCTAAAAAATATGCTAAGGAAGGAAAGATGGAGAATAACTGTTTCAAATTGCATAAGCCCTTACATTTATAGAACTTGTGACATGAAGAAAGAGAATAAAGAGAGGGAAAAGGACCGATTAGTTGGAACTAAACACCTTTTGAAAAATGAAAGGAATGATAAGAAGATTATTCCAAGTTGTGATCTTAGATGAGAATAGCACACCACATTAGATTTGCAAAATAGAAGAGCTAAAAAACCATATATGGAAATCCATCATAAGACATAATGCTCAATACATTAAACAATAAAATGACTTGAATTACTCAATAAGAAAGATGTACATATAGGAGGAGGGAAGTGCAAATACTACCTAAATCAGTTGTGAAGAACTCCCACTAACTGATACTGATAGTTAAGATAACTCTATAAGACTAGAAAGCTAACTCCAGATAACTGAGAAGCTAACTCCACACAACTAGTAAGCTAACTCCACACAACTAGTACACCTAAACAAGCTAACCCAACAAGTGTAGGGCTAACACAAGTGTAAGAATTATCCTAATAAATAAATAAATAAAAGGATAAATAAAAACCTACACTAAAATCCTCCTGGAAGCATAACTTAGGTAGGTGAAAAAGAAGGTGGGTCCCGAAAACAAGGCCTGATGAGGTACCCACGTACAATAACTGGGAAAATTAGACACCACAAGGTACCCAAAACTAGTAATAACAAAGTAGAGAGAGAAAAATCCTGCTGCAAGATATCCTAAGAAGTTTGGCTCCAAAAAATTGTACAATGTTGAAGAAGTTTGGTGCGCACTATGGTCTGAATCCACTGCTCAATCATAGAACTCAAAAATAACTGACACTGGGCTTTACCATAATAGATCCATGTAAAGAGACTGTCAATGGAGTGATATCAATAGTGTAAAAAAACACCAATCATAATTTGATCAATTGCTAAAAATAGGTGTACCACGATCCAAGAACAACCAAGGCAACAAGAAAAGGAGACGAGATCCAAATAAATATGAGTTCCACGATCCAAGAAAAGCCAAGGTAACAAGGCAAGGACATGAAACCCAAAGAAGCAATATCAACATGTAACAAGGAAAGGACACGAAACCCAAAGAATCAGTATCAACATCACAACCTCACTTACTGCTGAATGAGTAGAGTGATACAACAGATCTTTATGAGTTGCCAAAATCAACTACTCGAACACTAACAAACTAACACTGGGCGTCACTGGAATAGCTCTCCCACGAGAGAGACTGTCAACATGCCAAAAAAAGTGTCGAAAATACACATCCAAAATATTTCAACAAACAAGAGAGATATAAATGTATACACCCATAGATACAAGAATGCAACACCCAAAAGTTTAGGATGTCAGGCTCAACCGAAAGTACATCCACAAGTGATCACAACACCCTCCCAAATTTGGCACTTTATAATTAAGTGCATGTAAATATTATAATGAGTAGCAGTACCTTTTACATTTGAAATATGTGTATAAAAATGTCACCAATGCGTAGATCTTGAAAAAATACACAATTTAAAAAAAAAATCACCTTAATTCGAGCTACAGATCAAAAGTTATAAGCTCTAGAAGGTTTTGCTATTAAAATAATATATTAAAGCCGGTATTTTTTAAAAAAAAAATACACGTGACACCCAAATCTCCAAAGGGTAAAAGAGTGCATCCACATGATACAAGCTTGCGACCAAAGGATAAAACCCTGCGCCCAAAACCTAAAATGTCCAGAGGGTAAATCATTGCATCCAGAGGGTACACATTAATATCCAATGGATAAAAGAATGCACCTAGAGGGTATAGATCGGCGTCTAGTGGATAAAAGACTGCATCCAAAATAGAAATATCCAGAGGGTAAAAGAATGCATCCGGAAGGTACACGCTTATATCTAATGGATAAAAGAATGCACCTCGAGGGTACATATCTACGTCCAGTGGATAAAAGATTGCATCCAAACCCAAAATATCTAGAGGGTAAAATAATGCATCCAGAAGGTACATGTTTATATCCAATGGATAAAAGAATGCACCCAAAAAGTACAATTATTAATACAAACTTTGATTGCAAATATCTCTTTTTCTGGCACCTGTATTAAAAAATAGAGAGACACCTAGAAAGTTTCTCAAAAAACCTAGAAAGATGATATAATTTTTGAGTCAAAAAATATGTCTGTACATAATTGTACTGATTTTTGAGAAATGTGCCAAAAAAACCCTTTAAAATGTCTATATTTGATTGTCTCAAAACATGGTCGAGTTTACAGTCGATTCTAGGGTTTTGGCACCTTCCAAATCCAATGGTGCACTCCATTTTTCATAAAAATACACGCTGCGGAAAATTGATAACAAATTCTAAATACATGAAAATAAGAAACCCTTGCTTGCAAAGAAAAACTTACAGAGGGATGCCTACATCATCTATTGCTATGATAACATGAAAGGAATGATAAGAAGATTGTTCCAAGCCGTTATCTCAAATGATAATATCACACCACATTAGATTTGCAAAACAGAAGAGCTAAAATACCATTTATGGAAATCCATCATAATCCATAATGCTCAATACATTACAATAAAATGACTTGAATTACTCAATAAGAAAGATGTACATAGAGGAGGAGGGAAGTGCAAATACTACCTAAATCAGTGGTGAATAACTCCCACTAACTGATACTACTAGTTAAGTTACCTCCATACGAATAGTAAGCTAACTCCAGATAACTGAGAAGCTAACTCAACACAACTAGTAAGCTAACTCCACACAACTAGTACACCTAAGCAAGATAACCCAGCAAGTGTAGGGCTAACACAAGTGTAAGAATTATCCTAATAAAGAATTAAATAAAAGGATAAATAATAACCTACACTAACAAAAACACATTAAATGTGTGTGGGTTCCATGAATTATTGTAGAGGTTTCTTGTAGTACATACATAGACGCCTCCATATTCATCAAAAAACCATAACATGACTCCTTGATTATATCACATGCCACCATAATGATCAGAACAACACCATCCTTCATTAAATTTTGGTAGTTGAAGTAGTTTGTTGTTTGGTTGTAGTTTGTGAGGTTTTGAGACCTCCTATAAATTTCACAATGTCTCGTGACTTCTACCGCGAAATTTGACATTTTATTGTACCACAAACCCTCATACTTTCCGCAAATTCATTAGAGAGAGGAAATCCGCCATGCCACCCACAAGTGTTTAACCTTTTGATCCACAAATTTTTAACTTAGCTAATTCCTTTGATTCCTTTGTGGATAAAAAAATCCGCGGTACTAGGATAGGCATACTCCACGACACAACCCTTTCATGGTTTACATATTCATTAAATTTAGGTTTTCATTGTATGACCTTATATATTAAATTTAGGTTTTCAAATTTCTTATTGTTCAAACTTCAATTACTTTATTTTTCTAAGCATTAGTATTTAACGGAGAATGCGCGGTTGGTTCCTTTCTCCAATTCCATTAGTTATCCATAGCTCATTTGTTAAATAAATTCATTTTAAAAAACTACGAGTCTCTTAATATTTGATTCTTAATGTTAAAGGTTTGTTTTAAAAAATTGTTTAGTTGACTATAATTGTCTAAAGAACACATAACATGGGACACTTTATTCCTTTACAATTAGGTGGCATGCTTTTGTTTAACATTTCACTTATAGTGGCTCCTTTAGAATCTGATCATTTCTCTTGTGGAAATAACTTTATATAACATGATTGTGATTAGGAACGTATATCTACGCATGTGTCTTCTAGTATTTGACTTAAGGATTTTATTGAAAGAGACGCGTTTACTTTGTTTAGAAAAATACTGTCATTACAAGTAGTAAATTCATAGGAAGAAAAATGAAGGTTACTAGATCAATAGAAAACCTATCCTGAGTTCTTTTCATAGCATTGTTCAAAACTAACAATACACTCTTTTCATCTTCTAGTTATTACAACCAGCTATGTAGGTTAACTAATTAAGTTGTATCATTCTTGATTCACAATCCGTTGCTCCAATTAGGAATACATATTTTCACACTCATATTGCGCATGGAAGGGTACATTACACTTGTGTTCCCGTTATAGATATTTTTCCTTGAATTTAAGTGACAAATTTAACATTTCAAACTACTTTTGTTTCAACATATTAAGGATTCACTCTCTATAGCAATGGGTTAAATACATGTTTCGACCATAAATTCTACTTCCAAAATGATCCTGGATTTAATATTTTTCTATCTACGCCAAGGGTTCTACTAACTTTTACAATTCCAACTAGAGTGCAATCTCCTTAACTCACAAGACCTTGGCTACAATTGAAGGTATCCCATTCTAAAGGCTACATTTTATTATTTCATTAACATTGTTGTTGATCAAAGAACACTTGATAGAGAAAGAACACAAGAATTCTGTGCGGGAAAGAAAGTCATACACAAAGGCACGAATAGATAGGAAGAACGCAAGTGTGGAACAAAAGTTCATTATTCAAGAATTAGTCATTTTTGAGCATGAAGATCTATTATTAGAAGATAGCATGCATAACAAACCAATGATGCATAGACGTGCGCACCACGCATTGTCTATTTTTGGAGGATCATATTCAGAGCACTTTTTACATGGAAACGGTCTAAGAATAGGATTGTCACCTCAGTTAACTATCAGTAGTCTATAGATAGTACACTTGCATGTGTGGATATGCATGAAACGACAAAAGGCTTTTAATAGCATGCGACCTATTTTTGGAACAGATAAGCGGTGAAGGGCAAGTACCTACCCTATATATATGTAGTGACTTCCCTGGTAGGGAGATGATGGATATAAAGAGATCGATAACATAGTGTGTATGTTTTCTGGATTACCATATCAAATCCATGCACGCATCAGCGTATATTTCTAGTATTGTAAGAAGCTTCTATGTCATTGTGATAATTAAGAGATGAAATCTATTGACTGAACCTAAGTGTTATTCCTGTGTGTAATTGGGTAGTGCATGTTCTTATTTCTATCATGATTATTGTTTAAACATATTCTTTCCTAGATCTAGATCTGTCATCCACTGTATAATGATGTATTAGTTATGGATCCATATGCTTTAATTCTTCATCATGTTAACATTCTACTACAGAAACCTTAAAGAGGGACCTGGTACCTTTGCACAATTAGGGTGAGTGCTCAATCTAGGCTGAGTGATGTGTCAGCGCGTCTAGGGTATTATCTGGTGAATTCTAGGCTGCATCATTGGTTCTATTTCCGGGACCTCTTTTTCAGTTATTTTCAGGATGGTTTGTGATGAAGATGTATCAGTTAACTCTAGCAAGTATTGAGAAGTGGATACACGATCTGGAGGAATAATACGCACGGTGGTTCAACATTAGATCTGAGTTTAATGCACTCACATAGTTGGAACAAAACCTGTATGATAGTTTATATGAGAGATTTTTTGCCATCTTTCTAGTAGAATTATACGAGTGGCTGATTGCTTATGCATCTAAGCATAATTGGAGGTATCACACACTTTTCTGGAAACATGAAGAATTTTAGGCCCCTTATGATGCTGATTTGATTTGGACTCGAGCTGTGGACGTGTGGTTTCGTGGTGTCCTGAATAGTTATATCTTAGAGTATTCAATTTCGATGTATTCGTGTCCATAAGTAGCTGAATTCCAGTTCTTACGATATCCAAGAGGAGCTTATCTACAAGGAATTCCTCTAGTGATCAAGATCTTGCTGGTAACTTTGAACATAGAGAGGAAACCGATGGCTAACTAAAACTCACCACGTGTGAGGGAAGGAACATGTTTGGTGAAAGATGGTAGACCTAGTGACAAAAAGGTAGAGAAAGGAAAGGTGGCTTAAGTATAATGACGCAGATGAGTTGGAGATGGAGAAGCAAAATACCATTGTAGAAAGTATGGTGTTGAGGAGAGAGATGGATTGTGAAGGATTTGAAGCTCCCATAGAAGACATGGAGCCAGAGCATCGAGAACTGCCCCATCTTGGAAAGCATGACAAGGATCCCTCCTTAGCCTCACACAAAAGTGTGCCAACAGAGACTACCTGGGCCGTGGGCGTGCATCTTAATCCACCTGGTGACCTAGCCCTTGCGCTTGGTTTTCCAGTTTCTAGTACGATAAGTAATCAATAAGTGAATTTGGTAAACATGAGAACCAGATTAAGTCAGAGAGTAAGTACATCAATGGCAGGACAAACGAATTCAATGTTATTTGGAGGAACTTTTTTCAGGTGCATCATCTACACAAAATGTAAGCGTGCCAAATGTTGGATTCACCTCTAGAAGTGGAACTACCACATAGACTGTAGGGGTTCAGTATAGTACCATTGTCATAGCACATGGGAGTACATCTATAGGTCCTATTCTAGCTACAGGTGGAGGATCAAGAGGATTAGGTGGTTCTAGTTCCAGTGGATCTGGTGGTTTTAGAGGTAGTGGAAACACAGGAGGTTCTAGATCAGGTGGGAAAGGTTTGCACCAACCCCAGAATATTTATACGGAGATGTCTCTTCATCTTCCATAGTATAGGGGCATAAAGGATACTATTGAGCATGTGCACATGTGTGAAATATTATGGCATGCGAAAGGGATCACGACTTCTGAGCGCAAGGCAAGTCAATTTGCTACTACATTACAGGGATGTGCACATAGGTGGTATAGGAAGTTTGACCCTGATCAAACTTGCATAGATTATGCAGCGCTGAAGGATGCGTTCTTAAAAGAGTTCTATATCCCAAAATTTGAGCAGAAGATTATAAGTGCGCTCAAGGATATTAATCAAGGCACTATTGAGAGTGTACGTGAGTATGATGCCCATTTTAAAACACTCCTATCTAAGATTTCTTATCATATTCATGCAATCCGGCATGCAAAATGGTCAGTTGGCGGATTGATTACACCATTCAGAAGAGCATTTTCACATAAGAAATACACTATTCCACATGAAGCACTAGAAGCAGCTTTGCGTGCTAAGGTAATTGGGAGCATTGACACTGGCGTTAGTCCATTCTTAGAGGCACAGATTGTAGCTATGGAAAAAAATTAGAGAAGCTATCAGCCAATTCAGCCTATGAAACATGCACTCAAGGATTTGGTGTACATAATGTGAAGTGGAAGGTCACACCAAGGATAGTTGTCCTCACATAATAGTATGCTCATTACTGTTGGACTGTGAGATCCATCATTTGAATCATGATGCTAGTCATTGTCACTTGTTATAGCACGCGATAAGGAAGAATGTATCTTATTACTATAAAATTTTCCGGTCCACAACCCATGATACTGAAGATTTATGATTGATTGGTCAGATCCATGATGCTATAGACATTGGAGTACGATAGATAAGTGATAACAGATAATTCTAAGGATAAGAATGAGCACCAGGATTGGGATCATAATCAAACACGCTATGATAAGAATGATGGGCATTTTGAAGGAGGCCGTGGAAGAGGACGTGGATATCATGGTGGATATGGAGGATGAGGCCACGGTGGAGGAAGAGGTGATTTACCGCATGGAACATGTTATACATGCGGATCTCCTAACCACTATAGGCGTGAATGTCCTTAGAATATTGCATGTTATTTCTACAGAAAGAACTATAGCTATGAAGAGTTCCTAGACTTATATGAGCATCTGAGTAAGCAACATAAGTAAGAAAACAAAGGTGCCGGGATGGTTAGAATCTAGAACATGGTATAAGATCAGTGGATTCCTAGGATAACACCAGGACCTGAGGTATTAACAGTGAAAATTAATACACAAGCTGAAGTGGCAGTGCATGTAAGAGAGGCATTGCACCAAGAAGCCTACGATCACCAAGGAGGAGGTTTTGCATGTAAGGTACCCAGATATTGCTCATTAGAAGGGAATTTTATCAGGATACCATGGAAGTGCTATGAAATCTTTAAGGTGAGATACAATACTTAAAGGAGAAGAAGAAAACATCATAGTAAAACAAGTCCAAACTGATATCGATGATATGAGAGAAGTGCGCAAATTTTTGCGCCAGGAGAACATCATTCCACTATTAGGGATTTGGTTAAAAGGGAACACTCTATGCATAAGTATTAGAGACTGGACGAATAGATCTTACATGTAAATCTTCCCCTTGATAGCATTGACTCTGACAAGGAAATTAATCTGAATGCTATTGTGGATGGATGGCTACTGAGGAACACATTGATTAATACAGGTGTGGAAGTAAATGTTCTCACATTAGATGCATGGGCACAAATGGGGAGGCCCCCATTGTAGCCATAATCTAATGTGTTGTTTATGGAAAACTAGACTAAGGCCACTCCCATAGGAGTTTTGAAGGATGCATCTATAACCATACAAGGGGCCAAATTCACTTGGGATTTTGAGGTATTAGCACTTGCAGAAGCAGACAGTTTTCCAGCCTTCCTTTGATGCCCTTGGTGTTATGCGAATAATGCTGACTTGAGATTCAATAAGGGGTATATCAGCTTTGAGAAAAAGGAGGAAAGGGTTTTGATACCTTTGACAGATGGGAAGTCTACACCATATGTTGAGCCTCTAAGTGAGGAGGACTCAAACAAAATCTATGTACACACACGCTATTCAGGACCCCAGGTCAATGATCCATCAAAGGAAGGCATCGTACAGTGGGAGGATTCTCATTCTATTAGTGATACTATGAGTATTTCTTGTAACAATTGGGCTCATGGTACATGTGATCTAGTAAGGTGTAAGGTAAAAAGTGTGATTACGCGCAAGAATGAAATTTGTTCTATTCGTCGGATAGGTAGTGTCAGTACCTTCATATACAAGGGCAGAAGATCTTCCTGTATCTTTGAAAGCCATGGAAGCACATTGAACATATCAAATTAAGAGAAGAGATATGTTAGTGTATACCTTGTGTGGGACAGCAATGCACTAGTGGGTAGTCCACAGAGATAATCTTATAGATTGGGAGGAGATTGGAATCACCCTATCTACTAGGTTTTTAAGGAGAAATGCACCTACGTAGATCTGCACTTATAATGGTGATAAACCTATTTAGCATCACATTCAGTAGTGTGAGAGACTCTAGACAATAGGATAGGAAGCATTACCACCTTCACTCTGGGTGCATAGATTATACTCTACTCTACAAGGATGCACACACACCTGGTATGTATATGCAGAACTACATCAAGAGATTGGGAATTGGTAGAGTTTGACTGTAGGAATGCTCTAGACCTTTGACTACTTCTTGACTAAACCTCCAGTCAAATAAGCATTAAAATTTGTCAAGCACTTAACTATGGGAGATAGTGCAAAGGCAGAAGAGCATATTCAGGAATTATTTGGTGAGATAGATTCCAGAGTGCATTTTGAAAAGGAAGAAGAAATGGACTCCATACTACTTGAACCTGCTTGCCTTGAGAAAGATAAAGGGAAGATGGTTTATGTCATGGATGATGAGGAAGCTGAGAACCTAGATATTGAACACTCACAAGGGGTATGCAAGGTCTTGGACAATGTAGACAAGGATACGCATGCCTATCATGAACCCATGAAGACAAAGAAAGTAAATATAGGTTCGGAGGCTGAGCCAAAGGAGGTCATAATTGGAGACTATTGGTCAGAATCGGAAGTGGCAAAGATCATTGAGTTACTCAGGGATTATCAGGACTTATTCCCTCAAGGGTATCATGAACTTAAAGGCGTGCATGAATAACTTGGGGAAATGAAGATAACGCTTAAGGACAATGCACGCCCAGTTAGAAAGAGGCCTTACAGAATGAACCCCAATTTGCATGAAAATTTCAAAGAAGAGATTGATAACATGTTGAAATATGGAATTATCAAGCCCCTTGATGAGTCAGAATGGGTTAGTCCAATGGTGATCAGTATCAAGAAGGATGGACGAATTAGAATATGTGTGGACTATAGGGAGCTGAATGCTGCATGTGTAACAGATCCCTTCCCTACGCCATTTACTGAGTAAATACTAGGAGTTACAAGGTGCAAAATATATTCCTTCACAAGATGGGTTTTCCAGGTATCATCAGGTTAGGATTGCACAGGAGGATCAAGAAAAGACAACTTTTACTACTGAATGGGGTAGTTTTGCCTATACTGTGATGCCTTTTGGACTGAAAAACATGCCTTCTATATTCTCAAAGATAGTTTTTCAGGAACTCAAATAATTTATTCACTACTTCTTATAGGTTTATATAGATGATTGGATAGTATATGGGCTTGTGAAAGATCATTGTGACAATTTGCGCTTGATGTTTGAAATGGTGCAGACATGATTCATTTTAAGAGACCTCTTGGAAATCGGAGGTGGAAAATATTTGGTGAATATTTTGGGGGTTGTATGAAAACATTTCACCTAATTTTCAAGTGGTGTGATAGAAGGATGCAGATGCATGATGGGAAATTTGTTGTCGCGCATCAATGAATTTTTTTGACACGTGACAGCAAATCTCCTGTTGCGCATCTACAGCCTCTGCCCTCTACTTGCACATCGAAAAAATCTCTATGTCATGCATCAACAAACTCTTTGTCATGTGTCTACTATGTGTCAATATCTACAGTACCTCCTTGTCGCACGTCAACTATCTATCAGTGTTGTGTATCTACAAACCCTCCTTGTCACACGTCAATAACTTACCCCCTTGTCGCACGTCTGCAATATGGGATATATCATATTGTTGACAAAATGTGAAGTAGAAGTGTTCTACTTGGTGAATAATCTAGGATTATATAGGGGATATTTTTCAAGGGTAGGCGAAGTCGACCCCTAAAAAAAATTAAAGCTTTGTAATTTTTAGGCGAACAGGTCACTACACCCGTGCTAGAAAATTCACCTTTTTAAAATTTTCAAAAATGGAATATTCACCATATTACAAATATTCACCAACTAAATTTTTCGTGGCTGTAGACAATTGAGTATCTCTTTAAACATCAAGAAGTGCATATTTGCTACACCTTTTGGAATATTTTTAGGACATATAATCTATAAGGAAGGTTTGTTGGTTGATCCAGCTAAGGTTGCAATCATTCTAGGCCTGGAAGTGCCTACCAGTCAAAGTGAGTGTGCGCGGAGTTTTTCAAAAGATCACACATGATATTATCGGAAGTTATTGATCAAAGGGTATGCCAAATTTTCTACACCCTTGTAAGAATTAGAAAGTGAAAGAAGTACATTTTATGATACGGGAGAACCATAACAGTGCACGTTTGAGATATGCTAAAGGTGCACATGGACACCTTTAGCATGGCCATTAGTGTTTTGTTAACTCAACCTGGCAAAGGTATTTTGGATCATCCAATTTTTTTTGCTAGTAGGAAGCTGACTCCTACTGAACAAAATTATACAAGTATAGAGTGCAAAGCTTTGTCAATGATCTATGCATTGCACAAGTATTCGACAAATACTTGTTAGCAACACCATTTT
Organism: Taxus chinensis; assembly: GCA_019776745.2. NCBI lineage: Eukaryota > Viridiplantae > Streptophyta > Pinopsida > Cupressales > Taxaceae > Taxus > Taxus chinensis. Next base: position 49,163,324 of record CM034149.1, read on the forward strand.
TGTTTTCTAGGTAATCACATGGCATTGAAAAGTATCTGAGTGAACAAACTCGTCTTACAAGGGCGAACATTTGTAGAAATGGGTACTCCTATTTGTAAGAGTTTGACTTCATAGTTGTGGTGAAGCCAGGGAAAAGTAAATCTAGACCAGACCACTTGTACCTAGAATTAACTCACAAGGAGAGAAACATAGAACCTATTGAAGAAACCATGTACAGATGCTACAATTATATATGTTATGGGAGAATGCAAGATATGATGTACTTTAATCTTGAAAAGTTACTTTTTGAATACAATCAGGATTACTAGATATAGACTACACCCTATTATCCTCGAACTAGACTTTGATTTTGCACCAGAAGGAATGAAGGTGATTCGAAAAGAAACAACTTGTTATACGTGCAACACCATTTATGTTAATCAGTGGTGACCTCTCCGAGTTAGGTAGAGATGAAGTATTATGCCATTGTTGTATTAGAGTATGAGTGGAAGGATATTATGGAAGAAGCCCATGGTGGTATTGTAGGGTGCCACTATCCAGGTGATGAAACTTCCTGAAAAATCCTACTTGCTGAATTATGGTAGGAGACACTGTATAAAGATTATAAAGCATATTGTGAAGCATGTGACCATTGTCAGCATCTAGGTAAACTAGGGAAAAGAGATGAGATGCCCTTGAGACCAATTACTAGTGTTGAACCATTTGAGAAATGGGCCATCAACTTTGTAGGACCTATATTTCCAGCCGCGTGTAGGAATGGGTCGCACTATATCATTACTTGTACAAATTGTTTTTGACCCTCACAATGGGTGGGTTTTGCCCATGGTTTTGATACCGGTTTTGTAAAATGAAGGACTTGTACAATGGCTACAATAGCTAGGTTTTTATGGGAGAATGTTCTTACAAGATATGGTTGTACTTTAATCTTGACAAGTGATAGGGGTACACACTTTTTGAATAGCTCCAAACAATCAGGATCCTATTGAGATGAGTTTATGGTTGCACACCATAAGAATACACCCTAGCATCCTCGAGAAAATAGAACTACTTGAGGATTTCAACAATATTTTGGGCCAGACATTGAAAAAAATTTGTGATGTTGAAAGAAAGGATTGGGATGATAAAGTGTCAGCTGTTCTTTGGGCATATAGAACAACTTACAAGAGACTGAACAAAGCCACACCGTTTCAGTTGGTGTTTGGCGCAGAATCCATTCTCCCTATAGAATTTATGTTACCTTCTTTTTGCATTGCGTGCACTGGAGGTCTAGCTGATGAGAAAGATTTAGAAGAGTGTATTGAGAAGATGATTCAATTGGATGAGTGACGAGCCATAGCATGATGGCGTCAGAAGCAGGAAAAGGCCAGGCAGAAAGCATGGCATGATAGAAACATAAGGGATAAGAAGTTTGAGATTAGACAAATGGTACTTCTCTATGACTCTAAGTTCTTGCACCATCCATGCAAACTCAAGGTACATTGGTTTAGGGCCGTATGTTATTACTTACATTCTTGAAACATGCAGCTTTCCAGTTAGAAGCACTAGATGGAACACAACTACCTGGTTACTTCAATGGGAGTAGGTTGAAGCCCTACTATAAATAATTCTTCTTGGTGTTTGTAATAAGGTAGTATTTCCATTTAGATTAGGTTTCCATTATGTATTTCCTTCATTGTCACTATTCATTGTCACTTTAGTTTTTGATTGTTGTGAAATAAGCACGCTTGCGCACATGAAGCTAATTACTATATGAAGCATGTTTATGCACAAAGCACTGCACAACCCTTTAGTGTGGGGTGGTTGTTGATATCTAGGTACAAGATTGTGGGAATTGAAATATGAAAAGAAAAAGCCACTACGAGTGTTTGTCAAAGTAGAAACATTGCTTCTCAAAAGTGACCAAGGATGAAGATAAAAGAAAGAACAGTATAACGTGAGGTAAGTAGAGGCCATGATAACTACTAGGATAAGGTATAATGACAAGGTACTTGGGTGCAAGGACACACGCTTAAGAGAAGTCTATGACCAGAGGGTAGAAAGGCACACTAGAAGGTTATAGCTGGGGCACGAGGATGTAACACGCAGAAAGGATGGAATTGGTCAATTAATGAGAGGATATTTGGTAGGTGAAGGAGAAATGAATGTATTGGAAATTAAAAAATCTATATAAGGATGGGATGCGAGTTCATTTTTACCATTATGATTAAGAGTATTTAAAAGAAGCCAACCAGAGTGATCATTTTAAGGTGTGAGAGGTGTGTAACCAGTTGTGACAAAGAGATATGTGTGCATAAGAGAAGTTTGTGTCCCCGGTGGTGAAGGGTTTGAGTAAAGCGAGGTGACAGAGAGGAGCTAAGGCACGTAATTTGACCTAGGGAATGCTGAATCAAACTAGAATTTGCTTCGCACCTTGCTGAATTTGAGTGATAAGGATATACAAAGGATTGCAAGGTAAAAATGGCACCCAAGAAAGAAGTTGCAGTAGGAGTGAAGGGAAAGAAGAAGGTGGTAGAAGAAGAAGTAGAGATGACTCCAGAAAGAAATTTTTTTGAGATGCAATATCCAAAGGGGGTTATCGTAAGCCAGGAGTGGGATTCTCCCATCAGGAAAAGAAAAGTGAGTGATTACAATCATCGTACCAAAGAGAACAAGAAGGATCTTGATGCACGTTACTGAACACGAAGACAAATAAATGCACGGCGGAAGACATGCTGGTGTATGATAGATACTGGTGAGAAGCTCTTGCAAAGGATAGGAGTTTACCAACTGTATGAGCTCCCTTACTATGGGAAATATGAGCCCTTATACCAATGGCTCATGAGAAGAGTGCACGAGGAATTTTTTCTACTTTGTAGGTGACAGAGTCATAATTTTAGCCGCACTCATCTCCATGGTAATGTGGTTGAAAGGCAGAAGATACCATTTGCGAGATGATCTAACAGATAAAACTGTAATATTGGAGACCAAAAAGGAGCTGGGATATACAAAGGGTCCACGGAGTATGGACATCGAAAAAATAAAGAAGTATCCAGTTGTACAAGCGGCCGCACATCTTATTACAAAGCTTAGTGACCAGGAAAGGTGGTCACAAGTGAACACCATGTGGCTGCACATTGCCAAAAATATGTCTGAAGGAGTAGTCTACAAAATTTCATTGTTATATTGTAGAGACAATCATTGAAGAAGCACAGGAGGAAAGATCAGTTTTGGAGCTGTTTTGTTATCGCTAGTGTTCATGGAGATCAGAGTACTTGATGGACTGAAAAAGGTATGGGGGTATCCAATGGAACACAAATCTCCTACAGAATGCTTCAAGAAGTACTTGTACATAAGGGATCCATGATAGAGAAGGTTAAGCAATGGGTTGAGAAGTGGTATGATAGGCTTCATACGAATTTTGAGGAAGAATGGTGAATCCCCAAGGACTTTCCTTCGGTTGTTGGAAAGGTAGTTCAGTTTGTTGTATACTTGCATTTCTGTATAGCACGGTTTGCCATGAAATATGGAGCATTGATTCCTTGGTGTAAGTTTCCATATGCATTCACAACAAGGTACTTCCAGGCTTCAGTACATAGGTTTACAGATGCATGGTTACTGACATTCAACGCGGATAAGGTAGATTGCGACTACCACACACTAAGGAATAAATATGTGTATCTAGGGTTAGATTCATATGTTGAAAGACTCATTTAAGATGTGTTGAGCATTAAACCAATAAGTTTGGTAGTGGGAGATATTGGAGAAGCGTTGGTATATCTCCAATTAAAGCCAAATATGAAGAATAACATGTATGTGGAAGGTGAGTTCGCACTTCCATCACCACCAAAGGGAAAGAATATAATGGAGAACATCCCAAGCGCCTAAGCCCACAGATCCAATTGAAGTGGAGGATGAGGAGGACGAGCGTGAAGATAGTGGTGGTTTGGAGCATAGAGGTAGAAGACATCCTAAAAATAAGGATGAAGCTAAGCATGCCACTACACCACCTCAGCCACAAGAGGGGGATGATGAGGACTTGAATGCAGTCCAAGGGGAGCACAAATTTAAGAGGGTGTTCAGGAGAACAAGGACCCAAGGTGCTACTCCACAAACAGAATGCATATCACCCAGACTCTCTCCATAGAAGGAGGAAACTAAAGTTGAATGAGGAGGCAGAAAAGTCAGAGGAAAGCACACCTAATTCTCCTACACTTCTAGAGAACATAGAAGAACAAAAGGATGAGGAATAAAGGGAAAGAGGAGAGGAAGAAAATGGAATAGAGGAGATAGTTGTAAAGACTACTTAGGACGTGGAGACACAAGTCCCAAATTTGGAAGCTAAAGTTCCTAAGTAGCAATGGTCTAGAAGAACCTAGAAGAACAGTGGAGAGCACATTCCACTAGCTATGGGCTTACGCAGAGGATGCAGGTAAAATTGTCTGTGCCCGCTTCCAGAGCACGCTAGCACAGAAGGACTTATTCAGCTGGGAGCTAATGGATGAGGATATGGTGACTGTGCGCACTCGAAAGCAACTATCATGGTCAATGCACACCCACATGGATGAGCCTAAATTTTGATGTATGTGAGGATTCATGCATGTCGAGATGGATGAAGAAGGCACCCCAAGCTAGACATATGACAGTAAAGCCTACTCTCATGTTGGATGAAAAGGTTAGCAATGCATTGGTGAAGGTTTCTACTAGAAGTTGCAAGGTGAAATATGGACAAGGCTGGAACAATTAGGGATCTCAGAGAGGAGATTAAAACTAAGGATGCAGAGATAACGTGCCTAACGCAAGAGAAGGACTTAGCACAGAAGAAGAATGTTGTATTTATCAGCATCCCAAAGGAGATTGGTGACAATGTCATAAGAGCTAGGCCACACTTGGAGACCAAGGTACCATAGACGTTTCCCTCAGTGATACATTATGTAGGAAAGTTGGTGGACCTGGTACTTGAAGATGAACCTCTGCACATGCCAGTGCCAAGGGATCCAGAACAAGAGGTAGAACGAGAGAAATCTTCAGTGATGCGAAATATTGCATCCTATGAAGGGATGCTACAAGCACTATAAGAATAATTGAAGAAAGAAGACCAGGCTTTAAACATCTGCACAAATCCAGAAGCACTTATCAACATAAAGACCCTGGAAGAAAATAATGAGGTCTAGAGATGAATGAAGGAAAAAACATTGGGCCGTGGAGAAATATTGTTAGTGGTTAAGCAGAAGCGCGAGGCCCTGGTAGCAACACAAGATCCGCACAAGACTCGGCTAGAAGAGCTTGGGAATCTCATTGCGTAGAAGATGGATTTTCTAGAGGGAAGAATGACCTCAATGTCCAGCATTGTGTTAGTCTTGCAAAATGAAAAAAGGGGAGATTACGAGGGATGAATTAGAGTCCATTGCTATGGACATTCCAGAAAAAGAAGAACAAGCACTCACTGAATGACATACCTTTGAGGCTTAAATAAAATAGGAATATCCTAAATTAGTTGTTCAGGTTGAAGAAGAGACTGCAGGGTAAAACATTCTTTCATACATTTGTTCATTCTTTCCATTCTTTCCATTCTTCTATTCTTTACTTCAGTTTTTGGAGATACCCATTATCGGGGTGACAATGAGATTAGTGTGGGGTAATGTTGATCAAAGAACACTTAACAGAGAAAGCACACAAGAAGTCTGCGTGGGAAAGCAAGTCATACACAAAGGTGTGAATGGATAGGAAGAATGCACGTGAGGAACAAAAGTTCAACATTTGATACTTAGCCATTTTCAGGCATGAAGATCTATTTTTAGAAGACATCGTGCAGAACACACCAACGATGTAGAGATGTGCATGCCACGCATTGTCTATTTCTGGAAGATCAGATTTAGAGTGATTTTTGCATGGCGACGGTTTAAGAATAGCATTTTCACCTCAGTTAACTATCAGTAGTCTATAGATAACACACTTGTATGTGTGGCTATGCATGAAAATGACACATGGATATTAATAACATGTGGCCTATTTTTGGAACGGATAAGTGGTTAAGGGAAAGTCCCCACCCTATATATATATGTAGTGAATTACCTGGTAGGGAGATGATGGATATAGACAACAATATGGAAAGATATATAACATAGTGTACATGTTTCTTGATTACCGTATCAGATACATGCGTGCATCAGCATAAATTGCCAATATTGTAAGAAGCTTATGTGTTATTGTGATAATTAAGAGATGGAAGATATAGAATGAACCTAAGTGTTATTCCTGTGTGTAATTGGGTAGTGCATGTTCTTATTTCTATCATGATTATTGTTTAAACCTATTCTTTCCTAGATCTAGATATGTCATGCACTTTTTAATGTTGTATTAGTTATGGATCAATATGCTTTAATTCTTCATCATGTTAACATTCTGCTACATCAACGCTAAAGAGGGACCTGGTACCTTTGCATGCTTTGGGCCTGAGCACTCAGTCTAGGCTGGGTGATGTGCCATCGTGTCTATGGTATTATCTAGTGAATTCTAGGTTGTATCAATCATTGTTTAGCCTCATTCATGCATACAAAGTATGTGATCATGTATCTTATTTAACCTTTCACTAACTATGATCACATGGTTATTGTGGTCATGTATTATCATCATTTTGGAACAAATGTAATTCTTATAACACTTAGGTAAAAATTAGGGATATAAGAGTACAAGGAGTATGACCTCGCACAAGACAACTCATCTCAATGCTCTTGGACATGCAAGTATAAGCGTATATTGAAAGAGAAATAACCCACACAATCTTATACATTTCAAAAGTCTCCTAAGGACCTATTTCATTTGTTGGGTAATCAGACAAGTAATTCAAAACATAGTTTCCACTCACATAATTTATATCTCACAAGAGATCCATTGTAGGTACAACCGCTAACTATCTTGCAAGGCTTTGGCCACCCACTAGGGTACCAAGGGAAATTAAGCACAAGGGGGTTAACTTATTCATGATATCGTCATATTTACAACACCTAGACATGATACCCTCTCTCATCAAAAAATAGGTTTCACAATGTAAAATCACCACTTCTTAAAACATTTAGGAAAAAGGTTCTTAATAAGATACCTTAGGTGTGAAACAAGAATACGATTAATGAGGTTAGAGTATTTTATCGACATGATCAGTGTGTTATACACTAGAAAAAAAGACTCAAATGGGATAAGGAAGTATAATAGGAATGATATCTCGTTAGTTTTTATGAGAGAAGATTCTGCCTAGCATTGTGGGTGTTAAGGAAGTAAACCGATAATTAACATAGCAAATATTTGTTTAATATATTTATAACATAGGCGCAACATTGAGTACAACTTCACATCTAATTCAACACTATAAAATATAATTACATTAGTATTCCCTTTTCAAAATATACCAAGAACAGTTATTCGAATAACAATACATATCATTATTCTATAGTAATACATGTATTGAAAGGTGAATATAACTTTAGAATGACAACTCATTAATTACAACATATCACATCCAGAAAATTCCTCTTGTTTGGAGTACCTGCAACCAACATTTCTCCAGTCCTAAGAATGAGTATGGAAATCCCCTACACACTCAAGCATAAATCCACACATTCATAATTTTCAACATTTTAATTAAATAGGAGAGAGAGAGAGAGAGAGAGAGAGAGAGAGAGAGAGAGAGAGAGAGAGAGAGAGAGAGAGAGAGAGAGAGAGAGAGAGAGAGAGAGGACAAAGTTTCATTTCTTATGCATTCACGCTTTCATATTTAATTGCACTTAATATTTTGGTACTAGAGAGAGAGAAAGGATGAGAGAGAAAGTTAAGAGACATTTAATTTTCCACTCACAATGTCATAACCATTTACATTTCATTTCAAACCAATTCATATTTCCCAATTCATTTACGTTTTTTTAAACATTCAAGTATCATAGTTGTTTCTAGAGAGAGAAGAGGTTTTTTCTATATATGATATTTAGAATTCATATATAGAATTCATTGTGATTGACAGAAGTTGATTACAATGAGAATAGCTCAAGTTACAAGGGCAACTTTAGGGCTAGCTATCATAATTACATCATCGACCAACGGGCCCCAAAAAATCACTTGCAAAATTAGTTTCCAAAGGAATTTTCAAAGGAAAGAATGTGGTATACAATTATCTTGTTAGCAGCATAGAGGTAGGTGGAATGGTTTTTCACTTTTTATCAAACTAAGCGACAACCGTAAAATGAAACTGATCATGTTTTATTAAAGAGACACGTCACACAAGTGATTGTTAAGCTAATTGGCTTCAAAATTTGATTTGTAAGGATAGTAAATAAATTCAAATGACTAGGCTAAGTAACCCCATGGTGTCCTCTCAAAATTTCCCCTCTTTCGAAAGTCAAAAATTGAAAAAATTTGAGTTAACACCTTTTTATGATGTTCTAGTGAAGAGAAAAGTTGAGGAGTTAAGAAAATTTCACGTTTTTTGAGTCATTTGAGTGATTTGTGGGTCTGTCAGACATTTTTGTCCCATGTGTCCCAAGTTCTGATGGGCTCTCTGTTCCCCGATCACCCACTTTCCCTGAAATCTGTTCAATTGCGGGCCCGTCAGAACTTTTTGTTCCAACTGTTCTAAGTTCACTTGGGCTCTCTGTTCCCCGATCGCCCGCATCAGCCGCATCGAGCCCTTCATGTACTTTGGTCTTACTTGTCCCAGAAGCGTTTGTGCATTTTTTCCCCACTTTACCTGCATCTCTCGCATTAGCCGAATCGTGCTTTTACGTCCCTCATGTCCCAAATGTACCAAAGGCCATCCGGGCTAATTTTATTCTGCTCTTCCCGATGCTTGCCTTTTGAGTTGGTGCATATGAATTTAATGCACATTTATAACCTTCTCTCTCCTAAAATGGCTATTTAATGGGACTCCCCTCTACACATTTTGCACACTACTTTCTCACTGCCATTCACTCATACCCTTGCAATTGAAACCATCTACTTGTGTCCCCATTTCCCCTGCATTTTCATCGTGGATTCAAGTTGTAAGGTTATTTTTCTAAACACTGTCAGTATGAAGATCAAGTTTCAAGGCCAAGAGTAGATTTCTCTACTCGATTCTTCCATTCCCGATATCAGAGATAGTGAGGTTCGACACCTGGATTTCGGTGATTTCTGGACTAGGCTGACTGACCCAAATCCCTCCCCCATGGCGCAAATGATTAATGACAGTGGCCTTGCATTCGCTGCGGGTTTCCCTATCTCGGTACAATGTGCTGACACTCTACTCACCTGTGGAGATCACTTCAACCCCGACACGAGTGAATTAGCAAATGTGCACGGGGAGTAAATCACTAAAATTGATGTTGTTGCGATTTCCGCTGCCATACGAATCCCTGAAATGGATAATTCTGTGGTAATCTCTCAAACTCAAGCACAATCTCTCTTCGATCAAGATAGTGAGAAATACAAGGAAAGGGTAGCAAATTTGTGGTTGAAGAACCCTAAGAAAGGGGCATCTCGGCTTTCCAAAGCTCTGTTTAGGGCTGATTTCAATGAGGAACTATTTGACTTCATCATCCTGTTGGCTCGTGTCATGGGTTTACCCTCTACCAGTGAGTTTCACTTTTGGATGTGCCCGCTCATCAACATAGTCTGTGAAGGTACCCAGAACATCAATTGGGTAGAGATCATCTACATGAATTTGACAGAGTAGTTGTCCAATGTACAACAAACCAAGAAGTTCTACATGACTTCTTATCTTATGTATACCCTAGCAGCATCCAGACAATGGTTTGGTTTCACATACATTGAGGCTCAGAAGGGTGATCCCATCTATGCTTACTACCCTCAGTTCACCCTTGACACCATCAATCACAACTTCAGGAGGGTGAATGATGCTTTCACCATGTACATTGTGAGGCTTCTAGAGAGTGATACTGCTAGGAGATTTTCTGATGAAGCCATGAGCCTGATAGAAAAGTATGGAGCTTACTTCATTCAATTCAGAAGGTTTTCATATATCAGGTTAGCTGGTTACGAGAGCACTCCTCTCAAGCTCCCTATATTTTGTAATGATAAGATGGCTCTGATTGAGGTATGTAGACAATTGGATAAGTTTCATAGGACCTGTAGGGACAAGAAAATCACTGGGCTACATTTCCCCATATCTTTGGGTAACTATACATGCAAAACAACTTTGGATGCCCAAAACATAGAAAGAGCCATTGCCCCCATCACTGTCCACTTCTTCAGGCCCAAAACCTATTTTGATTTGAAGAAATTCATTGAGCTGAATCTCAGAATCAACTATCACCACAGAGCAGATACTGAGGACTACTGGGCTGATTGCACAGATGATTTTGAGGTAAGATGAACACATTATGGTAGATTCTCCCTTCAGCTAATACAAGAGCTTAACCTATATCAGATTCCTGAAGGGCTTCAAGATGACAACACATACCTATTGTCATATGAATATGATACTGTGATCAAGCATACTCCCTTAGAGGATCTAGACTAGTTCAAAAGGGAGAAAGATGATTTGGCTGAGATCCTAGCCCATGTCTTGGTAAGAACCAAGGTCTGGTTTGATAGAAGGGTTCAAGAGCTAAGGAATAATTCTGGAGAGTCTTCCTCTAAAGACACTTCAACACCGAGAAAGGAGTCACATACACCCAGCTCAGAGGTACCTGCATGAACTCCTCCTCCTTCATCAAGTAAAGAACCTGCATCCTCCACCCCTTCCTCATCCACTCAGGTATATCAGAAGAAGGTGAAGGAAGTAAAAAAGGAGCCTATTGAGGAAGATCCCTTGCTAAAACATTAATAATTACGGGCCAAAGAACATCATTGTTCGCAGTGAAAGTGAGGATAGTGAAGTGCCAGTTCCTGCAGGAGTTTCAGAAGCCACAATGGATAAGGAGCGGGAAATTCATAACACTGAGCCTCTAAGTACCATGGATTCCTCTGTCCAAGAAGCCTCATCTACTCCACTCACATCTCTACTAGAGGAAACAGTGGTAAATACTTTAAGTGCCATGAGTTCTCTTACTCTTGGTTCTCTTGCTCCCCCTTCTTCTTCTTCCTCCACTTTTGCATGGGTACAACCTTTTGTTGATAGTAGGAAGAGGAAGTCTTCTTCTCGATTGACAGAGCCTAATTTTGATGTTGTGGTGGCCTTGTTGGGCACTACTCCTTTTGCTCCTACAAAGAGAGCTAAAACAACTTCAAGGATAGTGACAGATGCCCAAGGCCAGCAATTTCTTGAGGTAGCAAAGCCCAAAGTTGATAAAGCAGAGCAGGATTTACTGGCCTCTGATCTAGAACTTTCTAGGATCTCAATGGGAGAATCTACTCCTGAAAGTGAAATACATAATCTCCAAGAAACAGTGACCAGGGTTATTGGAAGAGTAGAAAAAGGCAAGCAGACTATAGAGCAGCTAGAAGAGCAGGCTCAAGTGCTTTCTAGTTTCATCAAGTCATTGCTATCTAAGGATAAAGTTCTGGATCCTACCCCACTGACTGCCCTTCCACCACCTGTGATCCTTAGTCAAGATGAAGTCCAGAGCATCAAAGACATACACAGGTACTCCATCTACGGGAGAGCTATGGAAGCCATGGTAGATGATATGGTCATTGTAGGTTTGAATTTCATTGGAGAAGCCTTCAAACTCAATGAGAAGGTAACTAATCTGCAACAAAATCTCTCCTTTGCAATTGGAAATATAGATAAAGAACTTAAACTTTGGAGCAGCTGCATAGTAGACCTGCACCTGATGGGACAGACTGATGAAAATTTATTGATGGCAAGTAAAGTTTTTGATGATGCCAAGGATAATTTGTCAAGGTCATGGGTTTTCAGCGTAGAGTGGAAAATAAAAGTGCTGGAGGAGGCTCTAGGAGAATTGAGGAATAGTTGGCAGAAGGGAGAAGCCTTCAAGGCATGTGTTGTATCCACTTTCAAGGATATCCATTGTCACCTTCACGATGAAACTTCAGGTGTTCCTTTCTCCCTGTAGGAAATTAAAACTCAATTCAGAGCATTTGTTAAGGAAAACCTGTTCAAGGAGGACTCAATGACCAAAGAGAAGATAAAGGAAATCTACTCTCTCCAATCTTCCATTGAGGAAGCTAATAAAGAATATCATACGCACACTGAGTTTGATAAGGAGATGGAGAAATTCCTGGGATCTTGGACCCAAGCTACTGCCAACACATTGGTCCCATGAGGCAGAGACATAGCAGAAGCATTGAAAAAGTTTAGACAATGGATCCTCAAGTCGGTGGGCCCTCCCCAATCATAAGCATTTGTGTTCCCTCCTAGCTTCTCCTTTCCTTCTTTTTCCTAATTCGGGCTTATTGTAATTAGTTGAGGGTTTTGTGTCAAGCATCCCCTTAACTAAACATTTTAGTTAAAAGAAGTAGTTACCAATTGTAACTAATTTGTAAAGTTATATAATGGGCTCTCTACGCCATTTTCAGGGGTTGGAACTTGGTTTATTTTTGAAAGTGTAAGGAGTAACAAAGCAATCAATACAAAAGAGATTTCTTTCCATGTCTATCTGATCTTGTTCTTTCATTACTATCCGTTGAATACTTTTGAATCATTTGTCTGTATTATTTCAAGAAGCTTTGTATTCTTGTAGATGTTATTTCTGGAACTTTGTGTCTTTGCAATAACATCTTATTGATTCAAATGCAAATGGTTTTGTTCCAAATAATTTTATTCTGGCATGCATAAGGAATTATTTTGTTATCTATAATTCTTGAGAATGCCTTTCTACTCATTTCCACTACTTCATTCCTCTGTACTTTTGTATTGATGATCCGTTCTATTTTAAAACACTTTCATGATATCCAAGTTCCACATTAAAACTATGCACTGTACATATGTAAATAAGCTTGGTCTTTAAATAAGGGAACCTCTCCCATTAAAGAGGAGGGACTTTCTGTCCCCTGACTGTTGTTCTCAACAAAGTCCTTTTTGACGACCAACAGTTTTTGGCGACTCCACTGGGGATTCATTTTTCTTAACGTTTTCCAGTTCTGTAAACAATTTCTTGATCATCCTTTGATCTGGTGACTCCATGTTTTACTCACGGAAGGAGGGCCCTTGGTATTGAAGATTCTCAGTTTCAAATTTTGGAACAACAAGGTTTTCCTTTTCCTTCAATAGGAAGGAATAGAAGAGCTCGTTCAACAAGCACTCCTCCTGTTGAAGATAGAACCCCTATAGGTGTTATCCCTCCAGAGAAACTCAGCCCTAATCTCCACGCTCTGATTCTTGTTGGTGTTTCAGTTCCCCTTCAAGCCGTCTTTCCAAGGATGGCAACACCATTACCTTGGGGCCATCGTGTTGGGCCTCTTGCCCTTCCTCAGCCTTTGCATGAGTTACCCAGAGGTAACAGAAAGAACTTCCCCAAGTTCAGAGGTGATGGCAAGGTACATCCTGATGAACATATCGCAGCCTTCATAGTTGCATGTGGAGTTCTCGGAGTTGAACATGAAGATGTCTCGGTGAGGATTTTTGTAGAGACTTTACAAGATAATGCAGCAGATTGGTTCTACCACCTTCCAGCTGGGGCTATTACTAGTTGGACCACGATGAGAACAAGATTTGAGAACCGTTTCAAACCTGCGGAGGACGTACATGCTTTTCTGGCCCAGATTTCTCAAATAAAGAAGGAATCACAAGAACCCATGAGGGAATTTGTGGCTAGATTCAACAAGTTGATTAACAAAATCCCACCAGACACTCAACCTGTAGATCAAATTCAAAAATGTTTTTTCCTGAATGCTCAATTACCTGAAGTTAGCTACGCATTGAGAAGAGCCAATCTCACAACATTGGCCGAGGATCAAACTCTTGTTGTTAGCGTCGAAGATGATTTGATTATGTCTGGGAAGTTGAAAAGAGACCCTTCTAAATCTAGGTCTTCTTCTTCCTCCTCTTCCACTCCCGGGCCTAATACTGATCCATTAGTACAAAATCTTGCAAATGACCTCATTGCCATCAAGAAACAATTGGCTCAGCACGCCCCCTATGCGGATGTTCCAAGGAGGAATTTTCAGCCTAGAAATTGTTTTCCTGCTTCTCAGACAAGGCTAGCCCTTGAGGGGCCACCCATCAAGGTTCCTGTTAATGCAACCTGTGAGGTTGAAGAGCCTGAAGATGAAGAGGTTAATGAAGACTGTGAAGAACTTGAAGAAGAAGTTGATGGAGAGATGGAGGAACTTGAGGGATCTCAAGTTAATTTCTTCACTACTGAAGGTGTTGATGAGGAAGATGATTATGATGAGGTAGTAGTAGACATGAATAGTGAATCATACACTGTCATGACTCGAGAGCAGACAAATAAAAGGGAGAAAGTGATGCAGCCCACTAAAATATCCAAGGAACATCCCATGACTATCCCTGTTATTGCAAAAAGAGGATCTCCTATCCCCACCACGTCCACACAGAAGGTGAGTTCTGCCAATTCTACTTTTCCTAATTCTTCTACTAAAGTTTCTTCTTCTATAACTCCCAAACCTGATAAACCTAAGATTTCTAGTGATGATAGCCCATCCACCTCTGGATCTTTTGATATCATTGATCACCTAAAAAAGACAAAGGTTCAAATTTCAGAGGCTGAGTATTATCAAACCCATCCTAAAGCTTTTGCCAAAATGGTTCACTTTGTCAACTCTCAATCCAAAGCTTCTTCTAAAGGCCTTTTACCTACTCCATCCTCCACACCCCAACCCAATCTGGTAGCTGCAGTCACCTCACCTAATGAGAAGATCAAACCATTTTATGTGACCCTTCTTATAGCAGGCCATAAACTCAGCAACTGTGTCATAGATTCAGGAGCATCAGATAACATAATGCCTGCCAAAGTAGCCCATGCTTTGGGTCTAACTCTCACATGCACTTATGGGTCTTGTTATTCCATGGAGAGTAAGGAAGTGCCCCTAGTTGGAAGAATTAAAGATGCACAAGTAGCTTTTGCTACTTTACCTGAGAAAAAGGTCTTGGCTACTATCCTAGTAGCGGATATCCCTCCTTCATATGGTATGTTGTTAAGCAGGAACTTCTGTAAGGATGTAGGAGGAGAAATTCAAATGGATTGGTCACATGCCCTCATACCAGTTAATGGAAAAATGAAGAAGCTATTGCCCGAAAAGCAATATGAGTATATTGTACAAAAGACGGATGATCCCAAAGCACAAATACTTTATGAGGATATGGGGCATGGTAATTATATGATTATGTCTCCGGAGGAAACTCGGATTCCCAAAGGAGTAGTTCATGATCCTAATGAGGTTTGGAATTTAGAATTTGATGGAAGTTGTTCCTCGGCTGGTTCTAGAGCTGGGTGTAGTATTGATGTCTCATGAGGGAAAATTTCATCCTTTATCATTCAAGCTACAATTTGATAATACTAATAATACAACAGAGTATGAAGCTCTCACTTCTTGGGCTTAATATGGCAAAAGAAAAAGGTGTGAAGAATCTTCTAGCTCGCGGAGATGCAGAACTAGTTGTTAAACAAGTCAGAAACCTTTTTCAAGTAAAGAATAGAAGGTTGAAGCATTACAGGAATCAGGTTTGGGATTCTATTGAATTTCTTGATGCTTTTTCTATTGAAGCAGTACCTAGGGAAAAGAACACCAGGGCTGATTCACTAGCTGTCTCAGGATCATTGTTGATACCTCATCCCAAATTCTCTCAAGATAGGTTTTCCATTGAAATGATCCATAGGTCCAGTGTACCTGATAACACAAGTAACTGGAAAGTTTTCAATGATGATCAGCATTTTCTTTCTTTCTTAGAGCTCAGGGATAACTTTGAACAATTGTACTTTGAAGGAAGTGACAATTTTCCTCGTGAGAGTGTGTCTTCCAATGAAGAGGATGTCAAAGAGGAAATAGATCAAGATGGGTGTATCAAACTCAAAGGTAACAAGATTCCAAAAGGGCTGGTGAGTTTAGAAGAATTGTTTGATAAGCATGACAGGTATGTTAAGTCTAAAGCTTCTACTGGATCACAACAATCTGCTGAGTATGAAAAAACTAATATTGGGAGTTCTGTTGACCCCAAGCTTGTGAACATTGGAAAATGTTGTACACCAGAAGAAAAGAAGAGGGTAATCAACCTTTTAAAGAAGTATAAGGATGTTCTTGCATATTCATATGAGGATCTAAAAGCCTTCCAACCAAAGGAGATGCAACATTTCATCCCTCTCAAACCTGGGATTAAACCTTTCAAGCAAAAGCAAAGGCAATACAATCCTAAGATAGCTGACACTATTTTTTAGGAAATACAAAAGTTTTGAAAGCCAAAATTATTTTTCCCATCCACCATTCGACATGGATTGCCAACATTGTGCCTGTCAGGAAGAAAAATGGTGAGATTTGTATCTGTGTTGACTTCAGAAATTTGAATCAAGCTTCTTTGAAGGACAACTATCCTCTGCCCATGATGGATCAAGTCTTGCAAGTTGTTACAGGGTCTGAAATGTTGTCCATGCTTGATGGCTTCTCAGGGTATAATCAAGTAGAAGTCAATACCGTAGATCAGCACAAGACGACCTTCACCACCCCTTGGGGTACTTTTTCCTACAAGAGGATGCCTTTTGGACTCATTAATGTTGGTGCCACTTTCCAAAGAGCTATGGACTTGGATTTTGGAAATTTGAAAGGGAAATGTATTGTTGTATATCTAGATGACCTAACTATGTTTTCCAAAACTAGAGCAGATCATTTTCAGCATCTGGAAATAGTTCTCTTGAAGTGCAGAGAACATGGGATCTCTTTGAATCCTAAGAAATCTATCTTTTGTGTCACAGAGGGAAAATTGTTAGGGCATGTTGTCTCTAAAGATGGCATCAAAATTGATCCTGAATGAGTTCAAGCTATTTAGCAGATTCCTCTTCCAACCAGTAAGAAGGGAGTGCATTCTTTCTTTGGTAAGATCAAATTCATGAGAAGATTCATCCCTGATTTTGTAGAGCTAACCTTGGATATCTACCAAATGATGAAAGGAAAACAAACGTTTAGCTGGTCTTCTGAAGGGAAAGAATCCTTTGAAGGTATTAAAAAGGCTATTGCTAGAACTCCTATCCTAGCATGTCTACATTTTAGCAAATATTTTATTATCTATTGCTATGCCACAGATAACACCCTATCTTCTGTTTTGACTCAAAAAGATTCTAATGATCATGAACTCCCAATTGCATTTATGAGCTACATTCTTAAAAATCATGAGTTGAAATACACAATGATGGAGAAACATGCTTTTGCAGTGGTTAAAGTTGTCAAGCAGTTTCATTTTTATATTCTTAACTCTCACTCCACAGTACTTGTTCCTGACACAACTATCAAGTCTATTCTCACACAACAAGAGTTTGGATCCAAGAGAGGGAACTGGGTGGCAAAGGTTCAAGAATATGATATTGACATCAGACCAACCAAACTAGTCCATGGAAAAGGCTTGTGTGAACTCATCGCTGAAGGAGCTGGCCATGAGTTACCTAAGGATGAAGTTGATATTCCTACTATTCTGTTTCTCAGCTCAATTGATGAATGGTATGCTGATATCACACATTTTCTCACCTATGGAGAGTGTCCCTCTCATTTGACTACCAAGGAGAAAAGAGCTATTAAGTTAAGATCAGCCCAATATGTATTGTGGGAGAATGTGTTGTTCAAACGTGGGATGGATGGAAGATTTCTAAAATGTGTGGACAAGGAACAACAGAGGAAGCTTCTTTCAGATTTCCATGATCAAGCATGTGGAGGCCATTACTCATCTACTGTCACTGCTCACAAGATTATTCATGCAAGATATTATTGGCCTACCTTGTTCAAAGATGCATCAAAGTGGATTGATAAATGTGAAGCTTGTCAGACCTTTGTAGGTAGACCCAAGTTGGCTGCCTTACCACTTAAGCCAGTCATGATTGAAGAGCCTTTTCAACAATGGGGTTTAGATTTTATTGGAACACTTAATCCCTCTTCAAGTGCTAGACATACCCACGTATTGACTACCACAGATTATTTTACTAAGTGGGTAGAAGCCATTCTAGTAAAGAGTACTACTTCTGAAGTAGTATGCAATTTTATCAAAGAAAACATCTTGGTAAGGTTTGGTGTGCCAAACAAGATTGTGACTGATAATGCTTCAAATTTTTATTCAACTAAGATGATGGATTTCTGTTATGGATATGGCATCTCCCTGGCTCACTCTTTAGATTATTATCCCAAGGGGAATGGGCAAGCAGAATCAACAAACAAAAATCTGGTGGCCATAATAAGGAAATTGGTTAATGAATCTCAGAGGAATTGGCACAAGAAACTTTATGATGCTCTTTGGGAAGACAGAATTACACCTAAAAGGGCTATTGGGATGTCCCCTTTTCAAGTAGTATATGGTGTGGAAGCTCAATTACCAGTAACAGTGGAGCTACCAGCCTTGTATTTAATGAAAGATACTGAAGACACCAGCTTCAATGATTCTTTAGATAAAAGGATCATGTATCTTCATAAATTGAATGAAGACAAATTAAAGGTTTCTGATAGAATATCTACTCACCAACAAAAGGTAAAAGCCTTGTTTGACAAGAAGGCTAGGTCCAGGGATTTCAAAGTTGGAGACATCATTTTGTTGTGGGATAAAAGACATGAACCTCGTGGCAGCCATGGCAAGTTTGATTCTCTTTGGCTCGGACCTTTCAAGATCAGGCACTTTGCTGGTGAGAATTCTTTCTACCTTGATTACATGGATGGTTCTTCTCTCCCACTTCCTTATAGTGGGAAGTACCTGAAATTGTTTAAGTCCTAGGTGAATAGGAAGTCCTTTGTATATTATGTATAGGGTGTGTCTCCTTTCTTGCTTGTGTGTGTTTTCTTTTTCTTGTTTTGGCGTGTTTTCTTTGTTGGTTTGCTTTTTGACTCCGTGGCCCAATGGATAAGGCACTGGTCTGCTTCCCCTAGTTTTTAGAGAGTTCTTGCCTTGTCTCATTCTTTGAATCTAGCCAAGTCATCCCCAGAAAGAGCCAGCTATTGTCCTCTCAAAATTTCCCCTCTTTCGAAAGCTAAAAAATTGAAAATTTTGAGTTAACACCTTTTTATGATGTTCTAGTGAAGAGAAAAGTTGAGGAGTTATGAAAATTTCATGTTTTTTGAGTCATTTGAGTGATTTTGAGGTCTGTCAGACATTTTTGTCCCATGTGTCCCAAGTTATGATGGGCTCTTTGTTCCCTGATCACCCACTTTCCTTGAAATCTGTTAACTTGTGGGTCTGTCGGAACTTTTTGTTCCAAATGTTCTAAGTTCACTTGGGCTCTTTGTTCCCCGATCGGCCGCATCGGCCACATCAGGCCCTTCACGTACTTTGGTCTTACTTGTCCTGGAAGCATTTGTGCATTTTGTCCCCACTTTACCCGCATCGGCCAAATCATGCTTTCATGTTCCTCATGTCCCAAATGTACCAAAGGCCATCCGGGCTAATTTTTTTCCACTCTTCCTGATGCTTTCCTTTTGAGTCGGTGCATATGAATTTAATGCGCATTTATAACCTTCTCTCTCCTAAAATGGCTATTTAATGGGACTCCCCTCTATGCATTTTACACACTACTTTCTCACTGCCATTCGCTCATACCCTTGCAATTGAAACCATCTGCTCACATCCCCATTTCCCCTGCATTTTCATCACGGATTCAAGCTGTAAGGTTATTTTTCTAAACACTGTCAGTATGAAGATAAAGTTTCAAGGCCAAGAGCAGGTTTCTCCACTCGAGTCTTTTGTTCCTGATATCGGAGACAGTGAGGTTCGACACTTGGATTTCAGTGATTTTTGGACCAGGCTGACTGACCCAAATCCCTTCCCCATGGTGAAAATGATTAACGACAGCGGCCTTACATTCACTGTGGGTTTCCCTATCTTCGGTACAGTGTGCTGACACTGTACTCACCTACGGAGCTCACTTCAACCTCGACACGATCAAATTAACAAATGTACACGGGGAGCTAATCACTAAACTTGATGCTACCACCATTTCCGTTGCCCTACGGATCCCCGAAATGGACAATTCTGTGGTAATCTCTCAAACTCAAGCACAAGCTCTCTTCGATCAAGACAGTGAGAAATACAAGGCAAGGGTAGCAAAGTTGTGGTTGAAGAACCCTAAGAAAGGGGCATCTCAGCTTTCCAAAGCTCTGTTTAGGGCTGATTTCAACGAGGAGCTATCTGATTTCATCATCCTGTTAGCTCGTGTCATGGGCTTACCCTCTACCAGTGAGTTTCCACTTTTGGATGTGCCTGCTCATCAACATAGTTTGTGAATGTACTCAGAACATCAATTGGGTAGAGATCATTTGCATGAAATTTACAGATCAGTTGTCCAATGTACAACAAAACAAGAAGTTCTACATGACTTCTTATCTTATGTATACCCTAGCAGCATCCAGACAATGGTTTGGTTTCACATACATTGAGGCTCAGAAGGGTGATCCCATCTATGCTTACTACCCTCAGTTCACCCTTGACACCAACAATCACAACTTCAGGAGGGTGAATGATGCTTTCACCATGTACATTGTGAGGCTTCTGGAAAGTGATACTGCTAGGAGATTTTCTGATGAAGCCATGAACCTGATAGCAAAGTATGGAGCTTACTTCATTCAATTTAGAAGGTTTTCATATATCAGGTTAGCCGGTTACGAGAGCACTCCTCTCAAGCTCCCTATATTTTGTAATGATAAGATGGCTCTGATTGAGGTATGCAGACAATTAGATAAGTTGCATAGGACCTACAGGGACAAGAAAATCACTGGGCTGCATTTCCCCATATCTTTGGGTAACTATACATGCAAAACAACTTTGGATGCCTAGAACATAGAAAGAGCCATTGCCCCCATCACTGTCCACTTCTTCAGGCCCAGAACCTATTTTGATTTGAAGAAATTCATTGAGCTGAATCTCATAATCAACTATCACCACAGAGTAGATACTGAGGACTACTGGGCTGATTGCATAGATGATTTTGAGGCAAGACAGGGACATTATGGTAGGTTCTCCATTAAGCTAATACAAGAGCTTAACCTATATCAGATTCCTGAAGGGCTTCAAGATGACAACACATACCTATTGTCATATGAATATGATACTGTGATCAAGCATACTCCCTTAGAAGATCTAGACTGGTTCAAAAGGGAGAAAGATGATTTGGCTGAGATTCTAGCCCCTGTCTAGGTAAGAACCAAGGTTTGGTTTGACATAAGGGTTTGAGAGCTAAGGAAGAATTCTGGAGAGTCTTCCTCTAAAGACACTTCAACACCGAGAAAGGAGTCACATACACCCAGCTCAGAGGTACCTACATGAACTCCTCCTCCTTCATCAAGTAAAGAACCTGCATCCTCCACCCCTTCCTCATCCACTCAGGTATATCAGAAGAAGGTGAAGGAAGTCAAAAAGGAGCCTATTGAGGAAGATCCCCTGCTAAAACATTCAGAATTACCTTCTGGGCTAGAGAACATCATTGTTCTCAGTGAAAGTGAGGATAGTGAAGTGTCAGTTCCTGCAGGAGTTTCAGAAGCCACAATGGATAAGGAGTAGGAAATTCATAACACTGAGCCTCTAAGTACCATGGATTCCTCTGTCCAAGAAGCCTCATCTACTCCACTCACATCTCTACTAGAGGCAACAATGGTAAATACTTTAAGTGCCATGAGTTCTCTTACTCTTGGTTCTCTTGCTCCCCCTTCTTCTTCTTCCTCCACTTTTGCATGGGTACAACCTTTTGTTGACAGTAGGAAGAGGAAGTCTTCTTCTCGATTGACAGGGCCTAATTTTGATGTTATGTCTGCCTTGTTGGCACTACTCCTGCTCCTCCTACAAAGAAAGCTAAAACAACTTCAAGGATAGTGACAAGATGCCCAAGGCCAACAATTCCTTGAGGTAGCAAAGCCCAAGGTTGATAAAGCAGAGTAGGATTTACTGGCCTCTGATCTAGAACTTTCTAGGATCTCAATGGGAGAATCTACTCCTGAAAGTGAAATACATAATCTCCAAGAAATAGTGACTAGGGTTATTGGAAGAGTAGAAAAAGGCAAGCATACTATAGAGCAGCTAGAAGAGCAAGCTCAAGTGCTTTCTGGTTTCATCAAGTCATTACTGTCTAAGGATAAATTTTTCGATCCTACCCCACTGACTACCCTTCCACCACCTGTGATCCTTAGTCAAGATGAAGTCCAGAGCATCAAAGACATACACAGGTACTCCATCTATGGGAGAGCTATGGAAGCCATGGTAGATGATATGGTCATTGCAGGTTTGAATTTCATTGGAGAAGCCTTCAAACTCAATGAGAAGGTAACTAATCTGTAACAAAATATCTCCTCCGCAATTGGAAATATAGATAAAGAACTTAAACTTTGGAGCAGCTGCATAGTAGACCTGCGCCTGATGGGACAGACTGATGAAAATTTATTGATGGCAAGTAAAGTTTTTGATGATGCCAAGGATAATTTGTCAAGGTCATGGGTTTTCAGCGTAGAGTGGAAAATAAAAGTGCTGGAGGAGGCTCTAGGAGAATTGAGGAATAGTTGGCAGAAGGGAGAAGCCTTCAAGGCATGTGTTGTATCCACTTTCAAGGATATCCATTATCACCTTCACGATGAAACTTCAAGTGTTCCTTTCTCCCTGCATGAAATTAAAACTCAATTTAGAGCATTTGTTAAGGAAAACCTGTTCAAGGAGGACTCAATGACCAAAGAGAAGATAAAGGAAATCTACTCTCTCCAATCTGCCATTGAGGAAGCTAATAAAGAATATCATACGCACACCAAGTTTGATAAGGAGATGGAGAAATGCCTAGGATCTTGGACCCAAGCTACTGCCAACACATCGGTCCCATGAGGTAGAGACATAGTAGAAGCATTGAAAAAGTTTATACAACGGATCCTCAAGTCGGTGGGCCCTCCCCAATCATAAGCATTCGTGTTCCCTCCTAGCTTCTCCTTTCCTTCTTTTTCCTAATTCGGGCTTATTGTAATTAGTTGAGGGTTTTGTGTCAAGCATCCCCTTAACTAAACATTTTAGTTAAAAGAAGTAGTTACCAATTGTAACTAATTTGTAAAGTTATATAATGGGCTCTCTATGCCATTTTCAGGGGCAAGAACTTGGTTTATTTTTGAAAGTGTAAGGAGTAACAAAGAAATCAATACAAAATATCTTTCTTTCCATGTCTATCTGGTCTTATTCTTTTATTACTATCTGTTGATACTTTTGAATCATTTGTCTGTATTATTTCAAGAAGCTTTGTATTCTTGTAGATGTTATTTCTTGAACTTTGTGTCTTTGCAATAACATCTTATTGATTCAAATGCAAATGGTTTTGTTCCAAATAATTTTATTCTGGCATGCATAAGGAATTATTCTGTTATCTATAATTCTTGAGAATGCCTTTCTGCTCATTTCCACTACTACATTCCTCTGTACTTTTGTATTGATGATCCGTTCCATTTTAAAACACTTTCATGATATCCAAGTTCCACATTAAAACTATGCATTGTACATATGTAAATAAGCTTGGTCTTTAAATAAGGGAACCTCTCCCATTAAAGAGGAGGGACTTTCTGTCCCCTGACTGTTATTCTCAACAAAGTCCTTTTTGATGACCAACAATCCTCAACATCTCCATTTTTACCATTCAATACAAAATCGAAGGCCACATAATTCATGTTGTGATTCCCACATATTATCTCCCACCAACATAGCACTTTCCACATTCAAAATCTAATACACTTTTCCAACAAAACAATGGCAACATGGTCATAACCACTTAACAAGATATTATCCTTGCCAACCAACACTCAAGTAAACTTAAGATGATGGAGTGGAAAAAAAAACACCAGGACATATGAATATGCAGTCCATGACCCAATAAATATATCCCACTCCAGTAAATGTTGTTATGGCACAAAGGAAAAAACTCCATGAATTTCCCTTACATATTTTATTGACTTGACCATGAAATTTTTTATATGTTTCCTCACATTAGAAGGCACAACTGATATACTCGTACATGCTCCCATAAATTCTTTTAAACATATAACATTTAGGGAGATTAAAAAACACAATCATTGTAGTCATATCAGTCAGCAAAAAAGCATCAGGAGGATTTGATCATTCAACACACCAAGGAAAGAAATCCACCCACCACCAAATGTTAGATTTTCACAAAAAAACATTACAGTTTAGAGCTTCCCCTAGAATAACAATGCATTCTAGTGTTCACAAATCCCCCTCCCCTGCACATGCAATCATCTTCACTACTCTCCCTTTATTGATCTACTAAAACATTTAACCATATTCTTTGAAAAACCTATACCCTGATCATTAAATCCCCCATTTTGGCACAACTAGTAAGGAAGTTAGAAATGTGGAGTTGGGTGTAATATTTTCCAAAATTTTGGATAGCCACATCTACGTATTTTCCCTGAAGTTAATATTTTGGCACAGGAGGAGGCTGTTAGGAATGGACGAACCATGCACAAGGATAGTGAAAGAGACAAATCTACAAGGTATATGTGGAACAGTAGGACAAGGAACTTTCAATGTCTTACTCAATAAAACAATAACTTAAAAAAGAAGGTAAGGTGTAGGAAAATGAAGTGCATGTATCTTCTCTCTACCTCAAGAATGGTGCAGTAAGCAGAGAACAAAAAAATCAATAACGTTGGGTGCTAAAACATACCACTGTGCCTCCAAATCCACTATACATCATGGAAATTATATGTACAAGGTTCTAATTTCCACACCATGGTTTTTTCCTTGCTGCAACCATCTACTTTCTGATAAATGTGTAGCGTTAAATTTAGTTTCCCTGTGGTTGACACCTTTGGATCTTAAACATAGTGCTTGTATTATTCTGGAAATAAATGACAGGTCTGGCAGGTCATCTAGGATGTGTCATCTCATGTTCTTCCATCTTACAGGTGTGTGTCTCGAGGAGTAGACATGGAGGGGAACTACATCTCCCTCCCTTTATAAGAGCATTGTCCTCAATGTGATAGAGCGTCAAATATCGAAGGATACGTAGGCAAGAAAGTAAAAAATGACACATGTTTTTTAATAAAACAACTTGTCGGTACAACGTGACCACATGGAAACAAACTAATTTTTGAGATATCTTAAATTTTAATGTTTTGTGAAGATTGGAAATTATCTTTTACTTTATTACTTAGTCTTTTATTTACACTATTCCTTATCTCAAGATCATACTCATTGTTTAGAATTTTCAATTGTCTTATGTTTTTGGGTGCCCAACAATAATTGGCCTCAATATGTCACACAAAACTTAACACAACACAAATGACCAATGAGACATATTTCTACATAATTTCATGACTATATCACATCAAAATACCTTTAATTCTACCATGGAATGATAACAAGTAGTCCACATAGAAAATAATTTCCAACAATAATGTCACAGGCATAGATCCAACACACATAAGTGACCAAATAAACAAAGAATCATGACGCTGATACAAATGCAACTGGTATCACATGACCCATAAGATCATGACTATACCCACATAGTTCCAATATAAGATCCAATAGTATATATCAACCTAGGGAGCGTCAAGCCTCAAACATAACCATGTCTAACAAGAATCGCAAGAGTACACATAACTCATAGCACTAACTCCACACATCACAAAACATCACGAAACAACTCCAGATATATATAAAAGCAACAAAATAAAACTCCATATACCTACCAAAGTATCACCAAATAACTCCATATACCTCCCAAGAGAAAGAATCATAGTGCCAAAACCAATCCATGTTGCTCAACCATAGAGCCCCATCAAGAATATCAGGTCACTCAACCATAGAGTGCCATCGAGAATAACAAGTCACTCAACCATAGAGCTCCATCAAGACTATTAGGTCACTCAACCATAGAGCCACATCTCCTTTATCCATTTGATGAGGCCATGTCACCCTATGGCCCTTGGCACATAGAGCCCCATCACCCCTAACCCAAGTGACATAATAACTTGTGGCTCAACAACCTGCTAGTTATATGTAACTCCTTGCGGCATACTTCCACACAATGAAGAGGGTCCATATGTTCCACCACTCCATGGTGAATCACATGACCCTATTCCAACACAATACAACATTAAAACGAACATACAATCCATCTCAAATGCCAAGTGGCAAAAATCCCAAGCCTTAGGAAAGGCTATAAAACTTTTAAATATGAAAATAAAATTTAAAAATAAGTAAAAAAAATGTCTAAATAGCCATGGTTAGTGTGAAATCTGCATGTTAGTGCAACAACCAAATAAAATGCCAAAAATATAAGAACACATCAATCAATAAAAACTACTAGTTTTCACAAGAAAAGAGATAATGATCAATTTACGAATAAAATACGTATATGGAAATAACACATTACAATAACTACATGGCCTTATATGGCCACCAAAGGGGTACTCATCGGTTTTTTGGAACTCGGATGTGGAGCCTCAACTCGTAAAAATATACATGTAACAAAAAATGAGTACATCAAATCATGTAACTGTCATCATCTGTACTTGAATTATCCCTCCATACTCCCACAAGGCTCAACATATTCAAAATCACATAGGATTGTTTGATGGATAACCCAATAGGAAAGAGCAAGGGACACTAGTTTGTATTAGTTGAGCCTAAGGTGGTGCACATCCACAATATACTAAGCAATCTCAATTTATACTAAACAGATAGAAGTAGGTTTTTCAATCTATATAAGACTCCAATTCCTCACTCGTACATGGATCAAGATTATGAAAACCTGGTCCATGCCTCCTCTCTCCACACATACACTCTTGATGGTTTCTTCCCTTAGGGTCATCTAGTGTAAGGTTCACAACATAACACATAACTACATCACTAGCACAATGGTGATCCATGCACATTAACCATAGTGTCATATGCATGGTATTTATACTATGTATAACAAAATCATTACTTTCATAGTTTATGTTACATAACTTTTCCACATAATCCACCTAAGGTGTAAGTACTACATAATATGGGTTATACGATCACCATATGCCCCTAATTCATGACATGAATTATCACATATTACATGAATTATACATATGATAAAAACTGTGACTAACACTACAACATACAGTCAATCATAATACAACATGGTGACACGTACGATTCATCACCACACGGTGGTGACATCATGATAAAAAATATTCCCACACTCCGTAACCCAAAATATCATTATTTTTATACACAACAAGGCAACAAATCACATGTGAAATCCTCATTGATTTTACAAAAAGGAGAGTGAATAATCTCATCACAAGCACATCAACAGGATAACAAACACTCATTAAGTGACATGCACCACATGTGCGTTCATAATATCACAGTTACAATGTTGGTCACATAACGACATATATCACATTACTATTTCCATCTCCACCACCACCATGAAATATCATCACAACTCCAATCTATCCCAAAGGTTCGAGAGCATGAACCTCTGCTCTGATACCATATGCAACACCCACATTTTGAGCACCCAAAATACAATAATAAAATTATCAAAATATTTTTTTTCGACTTTAATTACATGTTGCACAACACCACATGTATCCAAATAAATAAATTCAAAATCACGTAGGACACTTACGTAAACATGAACCCACTCATATAATATAATAACATAGGGTACAAATCAATGTCTTACTCAAAGGACATAAACTAGGACAATGACCCAATTACAGTAAGAAACACATGATAGGCATACTCCACGACACATCCCTTTCATGGTTTACATATTCATTACATTTAGGTTTGCATTGTATGACCTTATATTTTTCAACATAATTAAATACATAAGGTTTAAAATTTCCTATTGTTAAAACTTCAATTACTTTATTTTAAAAAGCATTAGTCTTTAACAGAGAATGCGTGGTTGGTTCCTTTCTCCAATTCCATTAGTTATCCATATCTCATTTGTTAAATAAATTCATTTTAAACAACTACGAGTCTCCTAATATTCAATTCTTATGTTAAAGGTTTGTTTCTCAAAAACTGTTTTGTTGACTATAATTTTCTAAAGAACACATAACATGGGATGCTTTGTTCCTTTACAACTAGGTTGAATGTTTTTGGTTTAATATTTCACTTATAGCAGCTCCTTTAGAATTTGATCGTTTCTCTTGTGGAAATAAATTTATATAGCATGATTGTGATTAGGAACGTATATCCACACATGCGTCTTCTATTATTTGACTTAAGGATTTGATTGAAAGAGACACATTTACTTGGTTTGGAAAAATACTCTCATTACAAGGAGTAAATTCATAAGAAGAAAAATGAAGGTTACTAAATCAATAGAAAACCTATCCCGATTCCTTTTCATAGAATTGTTTAAAACTAACAATACACTATTTTTTTCTTCTAGATATTGCAACCAGCTATGTAGATTAACTAATTAAGTTGTATCATTCTTGATTCACAATCTGTTGCTCCAATTAGGAATACATATTTTCACACTCATATTGCACATGGAAGCATACATTACACCTGTGTGACCGTTATAGAGGGTTTTTCCTTGAATTTAAGTTACAAATTTCACATTTCAAACTACTTTTGTTTCAACATATTAAGGATTCACTCTTTGTAGCAACGGGTTAAATACATGTTTCGACCATAAATTCTGCTTCTAGAATGATCCTAGATTTAATATTTTCCTATCTACGCCAAGGTTTCTACTAACTTTTACAATTCCAACTAGAGTGCAATCTCCTTAACTCACAAGACCTTGGCTACATTTGAAGGTATCCCATTCTCAAGACTAAATTTTATTATTTCATTAGCATCGTTGTTTAGCCGCATTCATGCATACAAAGTATGTGATCATGCATCATATTTGGGTTTCAAATTTATTAGGTTGTATTATTCTTGGAGCTCTACTCTATCAATTTCATTTTATGATCACATTTGACATTTTAGTTGGTTTTGACATCACTCAAATGTGTACTACTTTTATAGCAGTCATTCCTTAGTTTAATCTTATTTACCCTTTCACTAACTATGTTCACGTGGTTATTATGGTCATGTATTATCATCATTTTGGAACAAATGTAATTCCTATAACACTTACGTAACACTTAGGATTTAAGAGTGCAAGGAGTATGATATCGCACAAGACACCTCATTTCAATGCTTTTGGACATGCAAGTATAAGTGTGTATTGAAAGAGAAATAACCCACATAATCTTATGCATTTCATAATCCTCATATGGACTTATTTCATTTATTGGGTAATTAGGCAAGTAATTCGAAATGTAGTTTGCACTCACATAATTTATATCTCACAAGAGATCCATCGTAGGTACAACCACCAACTATCTTGCAAGGCTTTGGCCACCCACTAGGGTACCAAGTGAAATTACGCATAAGGGGGTTAACATATTCATGATATATTAATATATACGACACCTAGACATGATACCCTCACTTTTCCAAAAAAATAGGTTTCACAACGTAAAATCACCACCTCTTAAAACTTTTAGGAAAAAGGTTCTTAATAAGACACATTAGGTGTGAACAAAGAAGATGATTAATGAGGTTAGAGTATTTTATTAACATGATCAGTGTGTTATACCCTAGAAAAAAAAGACTCAAATGGGATAAGGAAGTATTATAGGCATTATAGCTCGTTATTTTAATTTCGTTAGTTTTTATGAGAGAAGATTCTGCCTAGCATTGTGGGTGTTAAGGAAGTAAACCAATAATTAACATAGCAAAAGATTTGTTTAATATCTTTATAACACAGGTGCAACATTGAGTACAACTTCACATCCAATTTGAAACTATAAAATATAATTACATTGGTATTCCCTTTTCAAAATATACCAATAAAAATTCTTCGAATAACAACACATATCATTATTCTATGGTAATACATGTATTGAAAGGTGAATATAACTTTTGAATGACAACTCATTAATTACAACATATCACATCCAAAAACTTCCTCTTGTTTTAGAAACCTACAACCAACGTTGCGTCAGTCCTAGGACTGAGTATGGAAATCCCCTACACTCAAGCATAAATCCACACATTCATCATTTTCAACATTTTAATTAAATAGAAGAGAGAGAGAGAGAGAGAGAGAGAGAGAGAGAGAGAGAGAAGACAAAGTTTCATTTCTTATGCATTCACGCTTTCATATTTAGTTGCACTTAATATTTTGGTACTAAAGAGAGAGTAAGGATGAGAGAGAAAGAAAAGAGACATTTTATTTTCCACTCACAATGTCATAACCATTTGCATTTCATTTCCATTATCATTTCATTTCAAACCAATTCACATTTCCCAATTCATTTACGTTTTTTTAAACAGTCAAGTATCATAGTCATTTCTAGAGAGAGAAGAAGGTGGAGAGAGAAAAATCATCGTACTTTTCAAAATTCATTTATATAAGATAAAATATTGAATAAAATTCTACATATCTTATAATGGTATTACGAGGTCACATGCGTGGCTAGAAGTCAAACGAGACTCAAAAAAATGATTCTAGCTAAGGTTGAGAAAATTGTCCAAAATAGAAAAAGTGCTTACAACAGGGTCTTGAACACACTTGTTTCAAGTTAAATCACATAGTTATATGATTCCTATTTACTCCCCCATATATATAGAATTCATCGTGATTGACAGAAGTTGATTACGAAAAGCATAACTCAAGTTACAAGGGTAACTTCGAGGCCAGTTATCGTGATTGCGTCAAAAACTATTATCGCACATCGACTAGCGGGCCCCAAAAAATCACTTGCAAAATTAGTTTCCAAAGGAATTTTCAAAGGAAATAATGTGGTATACAATTCTCTTGTTGGCAGTGTAGAGGTAGGTGGCAAGGTTTTTCAATTTTACTCAAACTAAGCGGCAACCATAAAATGAAACTGATCATGGTTTATTAACAAACACATCACACAAATGACTGTTAAGCTAATTGACTTTGAAATTTGATTTTTAAGGATGATAAATAAATTAAAATGACTAGGATAAGTAACCCCATGGTGTCTCACATTACTAAGGGTCATGCTAGGAGTTTCGGGTTTGCGGTATACATGGGTGTGGCACTCCATGCACATGGCTTTCAAGATCAAAGTTTTCTTCTTCTTTTTTCGTATTTTTTGTTGTTGTTGATGTTTTGTGAGTTCACGTCAAGGAGATATTTTTTAATTTTCTGTAATCATGCTCCATATCATTCAAAATTTAATTTTTAAAAAATCTTGAAATGATGAAGCGGAATTTAATCCAAGCAAAAAGGGGAAAACCATACCATTTTATGCCAACTCATGATATTCGTATTTGAAAAGACTGCTTCAGATTCGAGCATTCCAGAAATAGTTTTCGTGCATCCTCAACATCTCCATTTTTACCATTCAATACAACATCCAAGGCCACATAATTCATGTTGTGATTCCCACACATTATCTCCCACCAACATAGCGCTTTCCACATTCAAAATCCAATACACTTTGCCAAAAAAACAAAGGCAACATGGTCATAACCACGTAACAAGAATATATCCTTGTCAACCAACACTTAAGTAGTCTCAAGATAATGGAGCGGAAAAAAAAACACCAGGACATATGAATATGTGGTCCATGACCCAATAAATATCTCCCACTCCTGTAAATGTTGTTATGGCACCAAGGAAAAAACTCCATGAATTTCCCTTATAAATTTAATTGACTTGACCATGAAACATTTTATATATTTCCTCGCATTAGAAGTCACAACCGATATACTCATACATGCTCCCATAAATCCTTTCAAACATATAACATTTAGGGAGATTAAAAAAACACAATCATTGTAGTCATATCGGTCAACAAAAAAACATCAAGAGGATCTGATCATTCACCACACCAAGGAAATAATTCCACCCACCACCACATGTTAGATTTTCACAAAAAAATTAAAGTTTAGAGCTTCCTCTGGAATAACAACACATTCTTGGGTTCAAAAAACCCCCTCCCCAATACCTGCAATCATCTTCACTACTCTCCCTTTATCGATCTACTAAAATATTTAAGCATATTCTTTGAAAAACCTATACCTTGATAATTAAAACCCCCATTTTGGCACATATGATAAGGAAGTTGGAAATGTGGAGTTGGGTGTAATATTTGCCAAAAGTTATGATAGCCACATTTATGAATTTTCCTAAAGATAATATTTTGGCATAGGAGGAGGCTATTGGGAATGGACTAACCATGCACAAGGATAGTGAAAGAGACAAATCTACAAGGTATATGTGGAACAGTAGGATAGAGGAACTTTCATTATCTTACTCAATACAACAAAAACTCAGAAAAGAAGGTAAGGTGTAGGAAAATGAAGTGCATGTATCTTCTCTCTACCTCAAGAATGGTGCAGTAAGCAGAGAACAAAAAAATCAATAACGTTTGGTGTTAAACCATACCATTGTGCCTGCAAATCCTCTATACAACTTGGAAATTATATGTACAAGGTTCCAATTTCCACGCCATGGTTTGTTCCTCACTGCAATAATCTACTTTCTACTAAATGACTAATGTTAACTTTAGTTTCCCTATGGTTGCCACCTCTTGATCTTGAATAGAGTGATTATATTATTATGGAAATAAATGACCAGTTTGACAGGTCGTCTAGGATGTTTCATCTCATTCTCTTCCATCTTATAGGTGCGTGCCTCGAGGAGTAGACATGGAGGTGTAATACACACATCTTAAGTTGTTAGATGAATGTTTCCTTCTCACTCTCAACCATCATCATGTCTATCAAGAGTGCATCAAATGTCCTTATAATAAAAACCTCAAGGAACATGACTTTAACATTGGTGAACTTTTCCTTAAATAAAATCAAAATGTCACTACTCTAGAAAGGAACCAACATGGAACATTTTATCCCAACTAGATCAGACCTTATATTATCATTTATAAATACAGGTTTGGATCCTATCATTTGGCTTATCTTTATGGTAAACTGGAAATGGAACCTCTTAATGCATTGTGCTTGCGTGCTTTCTACTATTAACATGCCTACCATTAAAAACTTAGTTGTCTCAGTGGTCATCCATCCACCATTAGCCTCTTCCATATTTAATCATAATGATCTAGAATTATGTGGTCTACCATCACTTTTCTATCTATGACCTTTAATATGGGCACCACACCTCTGCTCATAGCATATTCCTTATAGATAGGTTTTTCCTTCTTGGTGAGAACTCTATGATAATTACATCCATTTACTTCTTATCTACCTATTGGAACCACACTAAGGGTCTACTGATGTCACTCATATATTTTATATCCCCTCCTAAGTGGTCTACTTAGATATCCCTAGCTCTTCCATAAAAATTTAAAATCCTTGATTCTCATTTCAAAAGTTGTCATATCTAAAACTAGACCACTCCCTCAAAGGGCATTTATTCATAAAAGCAAAAAAAAATTCCAAAATTATAGACTGATACCTCAAAGGAAAGTTATCATGCATATCTTATGCTACTATTTATAAAATCAAAATCCAAAATCTAAAAGAAAAAATCAAAATTTAGGTCACTCCCTCAAAGGATGAATACCTTCATATATCATGGCAATGAAGGCTTTCCGCATTGATCAACCTTCTATATACTCAAAAGAAAAATCATAAATCTATAAAAGAAAGCATCCTATGAAAGCTTCCACATCGACCAACTTTCTCATCCATCACAAACTTCCCACATTGATAAGAGATGGGGCATATACCTAGAAACACCTACCTATGGAGAACCTATATTCTTTCATACGAGTGTCATCCAAAACCCTTATGTAATGTTGACATCAAGTTTATAAGTTTGTTTTCCATAATTTATTTTTTGATCCTAGGGATTACTAACTATCGATGGTTAGGTATTAACACCCGCTATTGACCACAAGTGCATTTCCTTGTTGGATTCTTTTCTTTTTTACATATAATCTGGTTTGAAATATCATTTCTTCGTACACTTATTTCTATGATCAAGTTTTTTTTATCTCCTTTTGGTTTGTTTCTATTGAAGTCGCATCCTTTCTCTCACACCAAGTATATTATTCTTTTCTAACCATTTTATCCATGTTTATGTGTTTACTTTTAAGTATAACATTAATCATGCCCACATCATCCATATTTAAACATTTTTTCATCATATCATTTGTGTCCATTATTTTTGGCTAGCAACTATCTATCCATGAACAAATCACTTTTTCATCCATATATATAACATAATCACATCACAATCATATCCATGTTATATTCTAAATGTTCAAAACATAAATCCACAAAATCATAGTACATCACATCTATACCTAATCCATATGTGACATTCACATCTAAATCAATATTCATATCATCTACATCTAAATCATAACATCTAAATATAACATAAACATCATCAAAACCATGAATTAAAACATATGACACATGATGAATCATGACCAAAATCACACAAAAAACACACACATATTGTATATATATATATATATATATATATATATATATATATATATATCATGAGTGCATATACATAAATATATATGTCATAAGCCACAAAGGGTATTGTATCAATGCATATACATCATCCAAATTGGTAAAATTTACATCTGAGAGTCTCAAATATTTCCCCCTAGGACAGGTGCCTGAATCAATCCCTGGGCCTCATCACCTCCCTCATAGCCTGTACCTTGTAGTGGTTTCTTCACAGTCAATGTACTCCCATATGGCATTGTGCCACCTACTCCCCGATGTGAAGCTAGATATGTTTCATATCTAGGTGTCTGTGGAAGATTCAAAGTCATGATATGCTCATAGTATCATGCCTTAGCTACTAGTGCTATCTATAAATATAGGGGAAAAATACCTATAGGTTTCATTTACCTCACTCCCTGTGATACTACTAGAGCACCACTACTTAAGTCCACTACTAAGATCAGTGCGAGATCTCTGAATCAATCTCTATAGGCCTCTCGTTGCCTCTTGTATTGATCTCGCTACTTAATAGACTTGTCCCTCTCATGTCATAGCTCTAAGGCCTCTTGGAGAACCGCCTCTCACTCATGTTATGGGGTGTCCCTATCTATGTGGGCTAGATCCCACTTTGTGCATAGCTGTGTTATCTATGTTGTGGCCCCTTCATCATCACTCATCTCATCTCTAGGAGTTTCATCCTCCTTTGTAGGTGCCTTCTCCTATGCATGTACCTCTTCCTCCTCATCGCCACCCTCATCTCTCTTTATCGACATCTGAGATACCCATGTAGTAGTATTCCAGTTAGAAAACCTGACACCAACTCCCACATCATTCCCATTGTGCCCCCACCTCCTCCAACTGATCGGCCATATCTGGACTCAAAAAATCTCTCTCTAACTCATCTCTCCTATATATAATAGACTCCATGGGCATAGTCTACACTACGCCAAATTTTCATCTCACTCTATCAAACTTGACGACCTCTATCATATCATTCCACCACCCTTGTATCCATTTGGTTTGTCCCATCTTAGCCAGCTCCACATCCACTCTAGGCCATGTAGGATAGTCGTGGTATGACTGCCATCTAACCTGCTCCATCTTAGGCTTTATAATTCTATCTGCATACCACGTTGCATCCTTCTCTCTCCTATAAATATGAACCTAATCGACTCGTCATCTCAAAAAACCTAACCTTTAACTCAATATGATCACCCATCACCCATGGGATTCCTAGTGGCCTAAATACCATGATGTGCTCATAAGCCTAGCAATGGAGAAGGAACCCTACATCCAATTTGATCCTCCTCCTCTTTGTGTACATGCTCATCTCATGATACACATGTGCTAAAAGAAAACATTGTCATGTGATCCACAATGTTTGCTATAACCCCTACCAGTGTCCATGGGAACCGAACACCCATTGAATCTTGTAGTGCATAACATGATATCACCATAATCACCAAACAAGTCAATCGACTCTTTGTCACCCAATGATCATATCTTATCTCATAAGAAAACGACCCAGATGAAAAGGTAATATGTGGGGCATCGGCTCCAAACAGTCATGTCAAAACCCCCAATCTGCTCTCAACTATGATCATTCGTATCTACTCACCCTGTAAAAGTAATCTCAAGATACAATATACATCCACAAGAGTGATGGTCATCTCACCCATCCTGAACTAGAATGTGCATGTATACACATCCCATCTATCCACTAGTGCAATCATTAGTCCAACATCTCATGGAATCTATAGGTAATGCAAAAATCTACCCAATCCAAATTTTTCAAAGTGATCCCACTAAATATCTGTTATATTAATTCTAATTTTATCATACATTGCAGAAACTCTGTTTCACAGATACAAGGTATCTTGGGCCTAAAAAACAATCCAACATGTAAACATTATATTTCTCATCATCAAAATCTCATATAAAATCAAAATCATACATTCCATCACCAATCGACACTAACCTAGGTTAAGTTGACGCTTCCAAGGTCAGATTGATGCCATTTTAGGCCCGATCAACGAAGACTGCATCTGGTCGCCAATGACCACCCCTTGCATCAATCCCATAATTTGAAAAAATCTAAAAAAATAAATAAAAACAATAAAAATTCTTTAAAATAAGATACAGTTTAGGCACTTACCATCCTGCGAGTCCTTTGGTGTTTCCTCACTGCTTCTTTGGACTCCATTTCTCTCAAAATATTAGTTTTTCTTTTTGGCTAAGAGCTCTTGATTGTCACTTCACACAGTGTAAATGAGCCTAATCATCCAACCTAGGGGCCTATATATTCCACTGACCCCCTTGGGTCATTGTTTCTTCCTCCTTGGTGTCCACTGACCCTGTCTAGTCGTCGTCGACCCAACCCTATCTTTTTAATAAAACATCTTCTTATCTCTTTTTGAATCAATCCTTCCTTTCACATTATCTTTTCTTCCCCTTTTTCCTGGTGGGGTATTCATTTCACATCCTTATTGTGTCCCATTAGGGATTTTTTTAATCTATCACATAGTTATTTTGCATCATTATGCCTTTTTGGCCATCCTCGTTCTCCTCTTGGGTAACAATTATCTTATTTTTCAGCATCTTACCATTGTGGCCATCTTTGTGTTCCCTCTTGGGGAACCATTATTTTACTTCTTTTTTGTCCCACCTTGGACACATATTTTTTATTCCTCCTTCGAAGGAAATCACATGAACCCATCCTCTATCCTTTTTTTCACAACCCTTGTCCCATCCATTTTCACATTTGTTTGTGCATATTTGATGTCTTCCTTTGACCAGTTGGTTCCATGACTTTTACATCCATATAAACAAATTCCCATTGGATTCCCTCCATTTTGCAGTGGTTTTTTTCCAACTCACAAATCCGTAGGACATTTCCATCATATCCATTGAGGTCATACTTTGTTCCCTACCAAAATGATTCTAAAATCACCCCCATATTTTTATTTTATGTTTTACATTTTCTTTAAACCTCGTCTAGGATATAGTATCCCCTCATTTTATTTTCTCATCCTTTTTTTCCTTTCCTTCTTCATCTATCTCTTTCAAACTCATGATTGATTTCCCTTCATGTTGTTGACCCATAGTTTGAGGGGGAGCACTGGGTAAGTGCACAAATATGGGGGGCTAAAAGGGGGTAAAAAAGGGACACCTTTTTCATGAAATCAGAAAAACATAAAATTTATTGAATAATTCAGCATGCCTATGCCAAAAATTTGACAAAGTCATAATAATTAGTACCACAAAGCTCGGAATGTAGTTTTTAAACTACAATTTTTTAAAAAATGGTTGAGATTAAGAGGCTCAAATGTTGTGCACACACAAAGTATGTTTATTTTTGTGTAAAAAAGATAAGAACCTATTGTATGTGTGCCCCCCCCCCCCCCCCCCCCATTTTCTGAGTTGTATATATTTTTTTCAAATCCCTTTGGTATAAAGCTAGCTAAGACCATGTATAAGGTACCCCTAAATTTTCATAATTTTTGGATGAATATATAATTTTTTATTAATTTTCAAAGTGCACATATTTCAAAAATGAAATATTTGTGTGTACACCCCCATAACTTTGAGAAAAAAGTCATTTTTTAGTTTTTTTAGTGCGTGTAGAATGGAGTTTAGAAAGAGCAACATTTTTTTTTGTAATTTGGTTGAAAAAATTGTAAATTGTGCACCAAAACGTATGCATAGGTATTTTGAAGAAAACAAGGCATTAGTAAAAGAAATTATGGATGAAATCCTTAAAATAATCTTATTTTAGAAATAATTATATCGTCATCAAGGTAAAAAAACGAGCTTGAAATCGTAGTATACTTTATTTTTGAATATTATGTTTTAATGCATGAGATATTGGGGTACACGCGTGAAATTTTGATGTTTTTCTGTCAAACACGGTTTTAATCATGCAATACACATTCAAAACCTCTGGTTTGGATATCCAAGCCTTTGGATTGGGTATTCCAAACCCCAACAAGATGAAACACGAGTGCATTATAATGCGCCAGTATTATAAAATTCTCGTGTTATAATGCACTCGCGTTCCTGTTTCCAATGTGGAATATGTCAATTTGTCAAGGATAACGTGGAAAAACACATAGAAAACCATAATATGAGCTCATTATAATGCTACCACATTTGGTAAACCCAAGCCGTAAGGCGATCACATTATAACACGACCTAGATTTTCCCTTTTCACATTATAGTGCAACCGAGCCATAACGTGAGCGCATTATGGACAAAATGGCCAAAAAACATATTTGTGTCCATTTTTTGGCCCCCCATATTTGTGCATACACCTCACCCTCATCAATAATCTTTTTCACCCCTTCTATTTTTTTTCTCATGGCTCTCCTAACACAAACCACTTGACAAAAGGGGCAAATG
Source organism: Taxus chinensis (assembly GCA_019776745.2). Taxonomy (NCBI): domain Eukaryota; kingdom Viridiplantae; phylum Streptophyta; class Pinopsida; order Cupressales; family Taxaceae; genus Taxus; species Taxus chinensis. The sequence continues at coordinate 49,202,232 of CM034149.1, forward strand.
TAGACACCAATTTTTTGTATCGCTACTCCCCACCCAGTGTTCACTCTCTATCATATTTTCACATGCATACTTATCTTCCCCTTTAAAATTTCCTTCTTCCCTCCTAAATTCAATTTATCCCACCTATTATTATTTCCCATCATTTATTATTCATTCCTAATCATGTTTAGTTAATTCTAAACACCCATTTTATTCATTTATCCTCCTTAAATCTCCCATGTTATCATTTCTATGCTCTCAACCAACCCTATTTAATGTTTACATATCTCCATGGAATTTATTTAATAATTTCTACCTTCCATCTCCTCATTTACTCATCATATACAACCCTAATTCATCATACCTCTTATAAACCCTAATCTCAAATCAGTTAGGATCCTTGTCTCAAGTTCATCACCTTCCCACCGCCCAAAAGGACAAGTCCCTACAATTGGCGATGACCCATCTGGGTTGTCGTCAACCCTATAAATCCACCCCTACCCCTCCTCTCAAGATGTAATTTTGGAGTCTTCAAGATTTCTGGTGACCTTTCTTTCATTCTTGAGTATCTTTGTAGCTACCCCAGACATCTTAGAGTCTTGTTGTAGATCTTGTTCTTTAATTTTGGATATTTAGGGAGATATCTTTCACCTTTACATGTTTTTTATTCCTTATTGAAATTTTATCATATATATCCATCACTAACATCTTGTGTAAGTTTACCTGTCACAAAAATCTCTACCTCATCCCTCTCATCCTTATGCTTTCATATGTAGGTCTTTATTTCATCCCATCCATTTTCATCCAAACTTAGATCAGCCTAGTCATCGTCGACCATGTTTGGTCATTGTCAACCTATCCTTCATATTGTTAGTTTTTAAAACATCTTGATCCTTTTTCATCATTTTTATGATCTTGCATCCATCCACCATCCATATCTTGTCATTCTATCTTTCTTTCATCTTATATCTATTTTTTTCATCCCTAGTCGTCGGTGACCCATCCTAATCATTATCGATCGTATCCATATTTATTGTATCCATCATTAGTTTTCTTAATTTTCTTCCATCCTTTCTATTTATAGCTTATTTTGTAGGGTTGTACCTTCATCTCAAATCTAATTCCAGATCTAGATCAGCTTCAAATCCAGCTACAGAAGGTCTTGTAGAATTGTTTTCTGAATTATCTTCTCATCCTTCCCCGATCATTGTTGACATGCCCTCTGAAGTCTCAGGTCACCTTCGAACCACTTAGGTTTTATTTATTTTGTATGTATTTATATCAGATCTACATCCTTATCTCAAATTTTTCATTTCAGTTTATGTTTTTGTTTAAAGTACTCTACATCCAATTTATCAATATATGATTTTATCTTGTATATATCAAAACGAGGTATGACATCCATCCTATGAATTTTTCACTTCTCTGGACTGAATTTTTGAGGAAACCCTCCAATCCTATCTGCTAATCCAATCATTTTTTGTTAAGTTCATTTTATTTGCAAGTAACGTAGCTCACTGTCGAGAAGGATCTTTCATTTGCGCATGTATTCACCATCATCTCATCTCGAGGTACCTTAAACCCTTACAAGAACAAGGGAATTTGGTCAACAAACATTCAATTATATCTTTGAGGACTTTTTTACCTCTAATTTTCAATTATTTATCTCACTCCTTGGTGTCCTTCCCCTTACATTTCAAATCATCAATATTCATTAATACCTCTGAAGTGAGGGAGGTAGTTGTATCCTCACTTCCCAAGGGAGCTTACACCAATTTTTACACATAAGATGACAAGATGTCAACTTTTTAATTAAGTTGTTTCTAGGTTTCATAGTATTTATCAATATTTTGAAAATTTCCACCCACTTCCACAGTAACCTCAAGCTTTAGACCTTTAGCGGTTGTCTCTCCAAGTGGGACCTTGGAAAATTTATAATCAAATGGGGAAACTTCATTCCTTAAGGCATTAGTTTTGGTGGTGGCCACCTCCATTCACCTTTGTCCTTGAGTATCACCATTGTTCTTTGTATAATTCTCACTTTCTTTGGTGCCTTGGATGGCCTTAAAGAGATGAAAATTTCAAGGCCATCTTCCTCTATATGTACTCTAACTCTTTTCTTCATTACTAGGGTTGTTTCCAACTAACCTTTATCCCGAATTCTACCTCCTTCGTGTTCTTGTAGTTGGGGACTAGTAAGCACTATCATTTTTCCTTGGGATGTAAGGATAACAATAATTGAGTCCTTAGTTTGTGTCTTTGATTGATCAAAATATTTTTCAATATGTTCTTGAACTTTTTACTCATATGTCCCCAATTCCTTCACCTTTTCCTATGTCATAGTAGAAGAGGGTTGATTTCCTATATCAATATTTGTTGTGTCCTCAGCCTTATCTTAGCTAGATGGAGAAGGATTCTTGGTTATCTCAACTTGTTTATGATCTTTTTGTTGGGTTTCTTGTTCTAGAACTTAATGAGTTTCAATTCCATTTTTAATTGTTTCCAACATTGGTTTAGCAAATTTCATAGTACTAGATTTCTTACTCTTAGTAGGTGTGACCTTTTCAACTTGAATAATCTCAAGTTCTTTTGCACCAACCTCTTCCCTTACCATTTTTTCCATGCCAGCTCCAAATTCTTCCATGGTAGGTGTTTCATTTTTTTCTAGTCTCCCTCCCCTTTCCCAACTGATGTGACTTGTAAGATTGCATGGGGGAGGTCAGATCCAACATTTTGGTCTAGTCCATCTAGCAATTCAGTGAAATTTTACTCTACGGATGGGTATGGCATTTTAGTTCTTTCTCCTTCTTGGGCCTCTTGTTTATGGATTTCCCCAATATGAATAATGATAAGCTATTCTTGTATAGTTGCACTACTAAGTACCTCATGTTGTAAAGGGAGTGGGGTAGTAGTGACTTCCTCTAGAGTTTGAGAAGCAAGAGTAGATACTTGTATTATTAGAGTTTCCCCTTGCACTATTGTACATGTATTTATTTCTATTTTTGGTGTTTCTTCCTTTTTCTATTGGTCCTTATAAAGTGAAATGTCTCGGACTCCTCTTTTTATTCCTCTTCTTGGATAGTTTCCAAGGTTGGGTCCTTATTTTATTGACTAGAGGAAACGCTTCCTCTCATTCTATTTTCCTTGCTTGAGGATCATTTTGAAGATACAGATGGATTTTTACATTGAGTAGTTTCTTTCACCATAAGTTCCTTTGGCCTTGAAGTAGGATGGGGAAATGCTTAGAGGAGCTTAAATGCAATCACTGGGACATCCTACATGGGTTTCTCCAATATTATTTGTACAATGTGTGTCAATTTTGACACTAGAGTCCCTATTTTACTTATTGTTGCACTTAAATCTTCAACTTACCATAAATTTGGTCCCTTGATGGATAATTCTGGGGAATTTCCTTTGAATGGGTCTTGACCTACAACTTATTTCCCATATGGGAGAATCACATCCTTTATAATTCCACTTTCCCTATACTCCCTCAAGACTCATGATTTATAGAGTTACATCAATACCCTTGTTTCTCAGCCACACCAATGTTCTTTTGTTAACATGGAAATTCCTACCATGGAGATAAATTTTCTCTATCATTACCAAATCTACACTTGGGATGGGTCGTGATGCTATATTTTTCTTGACATATTATTTTCTTACTGGATTTATAGCATCCAATAACCCTTGATGAATAATGACAAGTTTATATTCTATTACTTGGGTGAGGGTCATTATTGAGTAATATCTCAATTTTACTTCCTCCTCATCCATGAAATCCATCAAATAATCCTCATAATGAGGCTCATGCTCATATGAACTACCCAAGGCTCCTTAAGGAATCCACCTAATATTGTAATTGGTCCTAGGGGAGAGCTTATGTAATGTAACCCTACCCATTTATGCTTCTATAAGTCTAGTTTGACTAATGTAGGGTGAATGTACCTTCCAATAGTGATTGGAATATTGATGTTATCTTTGTGCTCTCTTTAAATCAACTTGTGTACTACCACTATCTTCCTTGAAACTTCTAAAAGTTATCATTTATCATCTAAGTATGGCATCATATAGTGAGCAGCATGAAAGCCACTTATTTTGATATATGAGAAGGTATGGAATCAGATGAAGTAACACCCAAACCAAAATATTACCTTCTTGGCTTGTGAAAATATTAATTTTCTCTCTCACTCATGCTAAAATAGGAAAATGAGGGGAGTAAATAAGGTGCCATTTACCACCTTGAAGGATTTGATGTAATTACTTAAGATCAGCTAAGGGTACACAACATAGACTCTATAAATACAAAATTTTCTTGCTCTATCGAACCCAAGGAACATTCTATGTTGGAAAATATTATAAACTGAGTATGAGGTCATATACAAATCCATATTTTCTATGTATCCATATCTAATATGGACTTTCAGTTTAAGAATTTTCTTGTGAATTCAATTAATAATGAATTCTTCCCAATGGATGTGCACTTTCCCAATGAGGACACCTTCAATGAATGTGTTGATCCGGAGAAAAAATTGGGACTTTGGAAACTTCCTAAATATCCCTAAACCATGATGGTATGGTATATCATTTCAAGATCTTTCCAAAGGTACCAAGAACGCTAGAAACAGAGGTCGTATGCTCAATATATTTCTAGTGAAAGTTTGTTCAATGTTCTGAATCGACAGATTCAATTGATGAATATTGATATGCCACGTGGAAATAGTGAAGTGTGATAAAAAAAAGGGGTAAATTTCAGGTTTACGACGCTGATCTTTGACACTCGTGTTTAGAAGGGTGGGCCCAGTTATTTTCTTGTTCGGGGCCCTCAGTCATGGTCGACACACTCTTTTAAAGAAGGGGTGTATTTTCTGTCGAATTTGAATTTTCCACATGGTGGTTTCTTAGGCCACCACGTGTCCTCCCACCATTGGTCCACATCAGACAAGTCAAGACTGAGCTAGGAGCCATAACTTGGCAAGTTTCTTACATTGCATGACAAGCTCACTATGCAACTCAGGAAATGTAATTAGACAACTCAGGTGAGCTCACAAGATAGCTCGGAAAGTTTCCACGTACTCTCACATGGTTCACAGTTTGGTCAGGCCTTATCAAAAACCATCACTTGCCATTATAACCAAAAATGTGGTCATACCACATGGACACCTCAACATACCAGTCAGCCATATTACATGGCATTATATATTTCACTAGATGGCTCGAAATAAAAGGAGGATAGGCATGGCCCAAGCCATGGTTACAAAGGGTGGTCAACCACATTGAAACCACTACCAAACCCACTCCTTAATCAATGTTGGATATACCCTCACATATAATGCAAAACATTGGTGAGTGGTTAGGGTGGATCAAACCCCCAACCACCATTATACCAAAAATCCCTCACCATTATGCCATTTAGGCTGACTATTATATAAATAAGCCTTCTTGGTATTTATATACACATAGTGTTGAAATTTGAAAAATACTCCATTTATATCTTCTTATTTAGCTTTTGCATTCTTGGTTCAGTTTGGGTACGAAATTAAACTCATATATATAAGATTTAGAGATTTGATAGACGTTTGTACAATTTGATGGAATTTGATAATGTTTAGTTTCATACTTGTTTATAAAATGGCTATTGTTTGGGAATGCATCTATTTTTGGCATTTATATGTTAGGTGAATTTTGAGACCCATTTTGGGCATTGTCTGTACTTGTGATACATGTAAATGTAATACCCCATGAAAAAGGGAAAAATTATGAACTAAATCCTAATGTTGTAAAGTATCAAATATTTCTTATTGTATATATACCATACAAGAGCTCGTTGACATCATCTTAGATCTTTTCTCTACATAGAGCTTGAGTGTGATTGTGTAATAAAGTGGTAGTTGATCATCGTTAACACCTAACATCAAGTAGGATCTTTACTCTACATAGAGCTTGATTGAGGTTGTGCAATAGAGTGGTACCTAATCGTCATCCTCAACCTAGAGACTTAGCATAAGCTAGAGGCAGATACCATGCATTAGGTTGAAATTCATCATTGTTGAGATCATTCTAATATGACATCTTGGATATTTTATTTGCATATAGGATGAATGAGGTCATGCAATAGAAGAGTACCTAGTCATCATTTTCAACAAGAGACTTACCACCATGTAGAGGAAGAGAGCGTGTAGTGGGGTAGAATTCAAACATCAGACATTTTCCTACCTTAGCACCGTGTAGAGGCAGAGACCATACATCAGAGTGGAGGATAACAAAGTGTCAAACCAGGGAGTTGTGTTGGAGCACCAAGATTTCCAAGACCAGTTTAGATTTATAGAATAAACTGCAACCAATATTCATTCTACATAGACGATGGAGGGGCATACAACATATTGAAATTTTATCATCAATGACACTAAGCTCCAACTTATTTCTACATAGAGTAATAGGTCATGCAGTAGAATGAAAGTCAACAGGAGTTGTCATCAGCATGACACAATAGAAGGTAGTAATCCCAAGTTCCACAAGCCCTAGGATTGAGCCATCAATTTTCTAATTGTGAATTAGTAGTATAAGACCATTGAGTCAACTACAGAGACCTCTTCCCGGCAACACCAGGTTATGGACTCAAAATCAGACGAAATAAATCTCTTTGTAGAAAAAAATCCTCCTCACTAGGTAGGTGTGATCTAGAGGACAATTTGGGACTTTTGGATTTCCCTAAACCTCTCTAAACCATGATGGTACAGTACATAATTTTGAGAGCTTTCCAATGGTATCAATAATACTATAAATGGAGGTTATATGCTCAATATATCGCTAGTCAAACTTTTTTCAACGTTTAGACTCAGCAGAGTCAACTGACCAATTTAGACTTGACACATGGCAAAAGAAGTGTGAGAAAAATGGGTAAATTTTGGTTTTTCGATGTTGGTCTTCAACACTTGTTTTCAGAAGGGTGGCCCCCGCTATTTTCTGGTTGGGGCCCCTCAACCATAGTCGACACACTCTTTTGATGGGGGTGTCTTTTCCACTGAATTTAAATTTTCCACTTAGTAGGTCCTTAGGCCACCATATGGCCTACCACCATTGGTCCTAATGGGATAATTCAAGACTGATCTAGGAGCTACAACTCGGTGATTTTCATATATTACAAGGAGAGCTCACTAACCAACTCAAGTGAGCTCATTAGACAACTCGATAAAGCTCACTAAACATCTCGGTGAGCTCCCATGTCCCCTCACATGGTTCCCAGTTCATTCAAACCTTATCAACAACCACTACCCACCATCATAACCAACAATGCAGTCATGCCACATGGGAACCTCAACATACCTATCGGCCACATTACATGCCATTATATATTCCGCCCCTTAGTTCACAAAGACCAACACTAAACCATTACGTGGAAACAAAAGAAGGATAGGTGTGGCCCAAGCCATGGTTACAAAGGGTGGTTGAACACATTTAAACCACTGCCAAATCCACTCCCCAATCAATGTGGGATATACCCTACATATAATGAAAAAAAGTGGAGAGTGTTTAGGGAGGATCAAACCCCCAACCACCATTATACCAAAAATAGTCCCCACTGCCACACCATTTAGGATGAATACTGTATAAATAGGGATTTTTGGTTTTTGTATACACAGATTTTTTATTCTACTTTAGACCTAACAATGCAGTTTTGTAAAATTCTATTTCTGAAGCACTTAGGATCATTTTTGGATCTCAATGTAAATTGGAAAGTTTTCCAGAATTATGAGATGCTCCTTGTGGACCTATTGTTTTCCTGTTTTGGAGGTGTTGTGACATTTTTTTATGCTTCACAAGTCACTTGAGCACCTAGATTCTAGTTCAGAGCCATATGGTTAGCATCGCATTGCAAGAAAACTACAAGAGATTGGATATTCTACACCAGACATTGTAAGTTGGGGTATTGCTACTCGGTGTTCGGGAAGGAGATTATTTTTCTTCTGAAGACCATTTTGGATTCATTGTGAATCAATTGGGTTTTTTTCTTCTAAAGACTAGTTCGGATTGATTATGAATCAACTAGGTTTTCTTCTTCTGAATACCAATTCGGATTCTTTATGAATCGACTAGTTTTTTTAATTTTGTAGACCAATTCATATTTGTTTTGAATGGATTGGTTTTTAATCTAAAGTCCATTTTAGATTCCTTATGAATCAACTGGATTTTTTTTCTGAAGATCACTTCAAATTCATTTTGAATCAACTAGATTTTTTCCTTCTTAAAAATAATTCGGACTCATTCGAATCAACTACCATTTGGTTCATGTTTCACATTCATGAATTCATTTGTAAGTTTGTACTTAATTTACAAATTATAATTTTTTAATGAATCGGTTCAACTTTTGAACCCGGAGCCCTAAGAATTTTCAAAACTTTGTTCTACTTCTTGTATTGTGTGTTTATTTTTACATTGTAATTTTTATTAAGTTGATAATTTTGTGGAGTGTATTCATAAACTAACAAACTACCTAATGGGGTCTGAGGTTAGTTAAAAATTTTGTTTGTATTTTCAGATCACTTATACATATATTCACTGTAATAATAAGCAGACTCTTTCCCTATGATTCTAATTAGCATGGTAATGATATCCCCAATTTCCTCCACAAAATTAGAACTACTTAACTTCTTGGGGATCCTAGTGGCAACAATTCTTAGCTTGTCAATCCACTTGTTTAATATTTTAAAATACTTTGTAATGTTGGCATTTTAGTACTCTTGTGTACTTTTAATTGAAATTTCCACCACATGAGTTGTGTCAGGGATACCTAAAATCTCCTCAAAACTATCATAAGTTAAAGAAAAATCAAGGCATTGCTTCTATCTCTAATATCCCAAGTTTTTAGGTTGTAATGATGTACAAAAATCCATAATAGCTCTAAATATTTGGAAGATAGAGGAAATGAAACTAATAGGGAAATAACACCATGGTTTCATTTCAATCATTGGTATGAAAACACTATTGAAAATACTCTAACTTTACATTAACTAGGTTGGTGTCTGTAATTTTTTCCAAGTTGGATGAAAGGTGAGAAGTGGTTTGGAAACTATCTAGTTAGATCTTAATCTTTGTATGGTGAAATATTTAAAAACAATAGAGAGCGGGGATTTATAATTGATCACATTGGTTTGATCTTCCCACACAGTATGCTAGGGCACCAAAAGTTCAAAATTTCTTATATGACTTAAATGAAACTCTTAACCATGTAAATTTCATTTTCACTCTTTTTCATACTACAATACAACACCCAACTCATCACTGAAGCTCAGAAACCATAGTTCACACAATTAAAATGCAAAAATATGATCTCTTTATCACTCTAGGGATTCATAATGTACTTTAAGTGTGAAGTTTAAAGGTAAAGTGATGAATTTTACTAATTGTTACTCTATATTGGTTTTTGTATGCTTCCATTAATGGTGTCATCTACCTTCATATTTCCTTCATTCACATTCATTAACCTCCACCTTTAAGTCTGAATTTTAGCCTTACAAGTGGACATATCTTCTTCTTAGTTATTTCCTCCAGACATCGGGACTACATCAATAGTTTGTAGTTTTACAAAAAAACATGAAACTGCGAGCTGCAAAACCATTTATCTACCTTCCTTAGTCTATGTTTTCAAATTATGCTATGTGTTATTTTGCATTTTGTAGGGATGAAGTCATAGTTTGTAATTTTACAACAATTGTAAAGTTGTCAAATGTTGAAATTACAACACTACCCACCTCCATTGTAACTCTGATGGTGTACCATGTGTCCCTTTCAGACTTTAGGAGCCATAGTGCAATTTACATAAATGCAGTAATTATAAAACCACTAATTATAATGCTACGAGGATTCCTACTTACTCCATAACTTTGAGATCATGAGAATATTCTCTTTCAGGCCTCAGGGATTAAAATGTGACATGCATTTTTAGAACAATTTTGAATTTTTAATATAAGTGGTTGGTGGTTAATATTCCTTGAATATTTCTTATGCGGGTTTCAAGCTTGCATTCAAAATTTTTAGTTTTTTATTGAAATTTCAAAACTACTCTCAAGACCCGCATACCCATAAATGCTTCCAATATTCCATTTTTAGGTCTCGGGGGTGGAATCATAGTTTGTAAACTTGTAGAAATGAAAAATCACACAAAATTCAAAATTTTAATTTCCAAAGGAAAGGGGCCTCTTCTTTGAAAACTCAAATATGCCATTTGCATTTCAAAAATGGCACCTATGCCATTAAACCTACAAATATTTCATCAATAGGAAACAAAGGAAGCATTAATGTGTTAGAAAAAACATAGATAGATTGGTAGGAAAATGACATGGTTTCAATAGTTGGAACTTGGGAGAGAAAAACATTACTTGAGAAAATAATTAGATAACCAAAATGATCATGCTACATCAAATTTCACAAGGAGAAACATGATACATGTCATGATTTTTTACAGGATCAAATCAGGCACCAACAAGTCCCATGTATGTAATATTCATCATATCCTCCGAAGGAATTAAGCCACGGTAGGATTACAATGCATCATATAATCATAAGGTAATGATATAGATTTTTTACAAAAGACTTCAGATGCCCTAGCTAATTCCTCCTATCATTGGTATTCAAAAAATGGCTAGAGCATGAGGAAACATTAACTATGTTTATCATGTACCATATTCCCCTCTAGATTTTGTATACATTAACCATTGTACTAGGTTTTTTATCCCTGTCCATACATCTCACTTCCTAGACATAACACATCTCTCAAAAATACTCCTTAACTCATCTGACAATTTACAAAAAAAAACTCCTTCACAAATTTATTCAATGGGAAAACTATTGGAAGCACAAACACTGGGGGTGAATTAGTGTGCATATAAAATTTCATTCATTTTAGCCATTATCATTCATCAACCATTCACCATAGCTTATCCATTAATATGTATCAGTATAACACAGTCATTAAAGCATATTCAAGAAGAACACAATAACAAATGGACACCAAATTTAATTGGGAAACTCTTAAAGGGAAGAAAACCCACTAAAACAAAAATTTATATAGCCATGTTTCAAATTTATTGAGGCACCAACCCCACAAGGAGAACCAAATCCTAGTTTAGTAAATCACCAACCTTACAAGAAGAATCAAACCCTAGTTTAGTATGGCACCAACCCTACAAGGATCACCAATTGCTAATTTAGTAAGGCACCAACCCCACAAGGAGCACCAACCCCTAATTTAGTGTGGCACCAACCCCAAAAGGAGAATCAACCCCTTGTTTAGGAGAAAACCAACCCTGTAAGGAGGAACCAACCCGTAGATGACTCAATACAAACAAAATACATTTGAAATTAATTTCATCTATGATTTTTTGCTGCAACAACTGATTATTATTGTATGAAGCTCACTCTTCTCTTTATCTTCTTCAAAACATCTCTCAAGCCTTCTTTCCCCAAACCTCTTCCTTCAAGTTGATTTCCACATCTAGCCTAGCTCACCATAGCCTTATATCTCTCTATAATATCATAAGATACTCATTTCCCTCTCAATAATTTCACAATGTCCTTCATCACCTTCCTCAATCACCCTCCTAGGTTGCACTTTTCATCCACTCTCTCAACTAACTCAAATGAGCTTTCTAATTCACCTTTATACAAATTTATTTTTCACAAATCATATTTTTTGGCCATCATAATGTAAAAAAAATCCCAACAACATAATAACATGATACAAATATCACCCAAAGGATCATTTAGGTTTCCACCATCACCTAGAGCCAACTAGACCTCCATTAGGACTCAAGAAGCCCTAAAACACTAAACCATGAAACTCACCATACATGAAATGTTCTAGACAAACAAAAACTTCACCAAAGCATGGAATACACTTATATATGTTTTCTAATACCTCATAAACCTCTATAAACCATGAAACATTCAACAGCAACATCTCAATCCATGAAATCTACTTGAGACCAAGCTCAACCAAGCACCCTCAAAATTAACCTTCAAAGAACATGTCATAACTTGCTCAAATATAAACCAAAACTCAAGTTCTATGTATAAATGGAAATATTTTTATGTGAGGATCATTAAAAAATTCAAACCAATCTTTAAAATCATCTGTAGCACCTCCAAATTTTCTCTACACCTAGACTGCTCCAAACTGCCAAAAACTGCTTAAAACTATTCCTCATAATAGGGAACACTTGACCTCCTAAAAACACAAAATTGATATAAAAAATATTGGAAATGATTTAAAACTCCCATGCTTAAATAAATATTAATTTATTTAATAGGTACAATGGATACTTTTTTCTAATTACTGAAAAATCTCTAGAAACTAGCATATTTGAGTAGGGCCCACATACTATCACAACATATGAATTATATCAATGGAAATATAGAAGAGTCATATATAACCTCCAATAATCACATTTACAAACTTAATCGATTCTATACCACTACAATAAATTTCCCCAAGTCACTTCAAAGCCAGGGTTTCAAGAGGGTTAAAAAGTAGTTTACCTTCTTGATGATTGTTCATAGAAATGTGACGATAAAACAACCTCATAAATCTTATTAAATATTCATAACCTACCTATTAAATAACTTCCATGATCTTGGGTCCCCATGAAAATGATACACTCCCCAACGAGCATCTGAAAGTCAAATTTTAGCCTTGGTTTTTCACCTTCATAACTCGATTTAGTAAAAACATAATATCTTGCACATAAATTCAAACCAGCACCTGAAATTTATACCATGTCTCTATATCAAACTTAAATGTACTTTCTAATTATCGTATTTTCACCACCATATAGGAAATAGTCCAACTCACTTAACTATGGTATGTTTTCTTAAGGATTATGTCTAGAATAGACCTAGAAACCACATAAAACACATGTTCCTACACTCTCATATATGTGTGAGTGTCTCTACACATAATATACATACTTCCCATGCTCACACAATTATTACATGCTTCACTTCACCTTTTTATGCCTCATTCTTCTCTCTAGGCATCATAATCAACACTTGAAACATGTTTGTTTCACCAAATCTGACATCAAGTCCACTTTGAAAACCTTGAGCACCTACTAGAAGATTAAAAACACTCTATGAAACCTAAGAAACATCCTTCATGCATTTACAAGTCGTCATCATCCTCCAATTTTCCATTATATTGAGTCAAGAACCCATGCAAACCATGCAATCTCGACCAGACAAGCAACCTCCATGCTATATACACCTTTTGACAACAATGACACTCAATGAAAACACTTGACAACATCTCTATTTTACATCAATGACAACACTATGCCAAAAATATCCCCCTTTTTCATTTATGGAAAAAATATTAATGTAAAAACATATAAGACTCAAACTCCTCCTAAGAAACAAACATGCTATCAACTTATCTTCCCCCTTTTTACATTAATGTTAAAGATACACACATGAAAACATCATCTCATGACATATCAATAGTTTCATCTCTTCGTTAGAAACATCAACCAAAGCAAGATACTTGATCCACTTCTTAATTTTCAATACCTATTGTTACTTTTGAGCAATATAACCCCCCCTCAAAACATGCATAATTTATAACTAACTTAGACCTTATTCAAGAAGCATATGATAGATATCAAGGGATAAATGACACACTAGGACCCATACCTTGTTTATGGATCTCAAAATACAACCATACATCTTCCCCTTTTGTCTAGGCACCTCAAGGTCATCATGAATGAAAACATAAATTTGATAATAGTGGCTCATCAAACCAACTTACCTTGGAAAATAACCATTTCTCATGGTCTAAAAATAGCTTCAAATTATCTTGATTTCAATGAACCACACTCAACAAAGAGTAAGAAGCAATGAATATCCTCTTACCTTTCAATGACACCTTGAATACTTCAAATGAAAACTTGTACCTTCATCTTATTTTCTCAACTCATAACTCAAAGCACTGACTTGAAAAGAGTTCACACTTCACCATGACTTCCCTTGAGAGAAAATCAACACATCTCATGATAGTCTTGTTACCAGCTCCCCTATCTCAAAGAATACCTTATTCAAAATGACTATAAAGCTACTTGGCATAGTTCTCATTGATTGCAAGATGCAAATGATGTAAACCTTATTTCGTAGCATTTCAAAACAAAATGACAAATCCTAATTATGTATCATATTTTTTTCTAATCTTTCAATGTTTTAAGACATTTAGATCCTACTTATGAATCTAAAGACGCATTTTATAGATCTTCCCATAAGATAAATCCTTATTCTCTTGAGCTCATAAGAAACAAATTGACTCTTCATGACTTGAAATAATGAGTGCATAATACTCTGTAACCTCAGAACTCTCTGTTACAAGATAATGACCTCAAGGGAAATTTGCAACATATGAACTTTTGACAACATATCACAGACCTTTCTCTCTTGAATTAATAGACAACAAGATTTCTAAAACAAATAGATAAATATCAACCTTCTTTTACTATCCTAAGAAAGGTTAGACAACAACTACAATGAAAGGATCACTTAATCTGAGCATTGGCATACCTTCAAAGGACTATTAAAACCTTGGTATAATTGAAACAAGTCCTTCAAGAACATCAAAATACCTACTTGATGCACTCCAATAATCATCATACCTTCATGATTGTAACAAATGCAAACATATCTTTATTTTATTTCATTGAACTCTGTAAACCTTCATGACATCAACAAGATTGAAACAATAGCTCACACCATCAAGAAATGAATTATACTTTACCTATACCTTCATACAACACTTTTAAGCAAAATGTAGGTCATAAATATTTTAAACTATCTTTTATACTCATATTTCTCTTACTCATGTCTTCAAAAAGAAAGAGTAGTATTTAAACAACACATTCCATGTATAAGGAGTTCTTTGAAAACTCAATGGATAAAGCTCTACCTCACTCCCATATCCTGGGATTTTAAATATAGCCATAGACATGAATAGATCCCAAAACACCATTCTTAGATAATATATACTTATCTCTTACTTAAGTTAGATAAAAAAACTATTGTTATTACAGATCATACTTATTACACTTCTTCAACCTGTATAACTTCCTTGTGATAACTGTGATAACATAACTCAGATTTATCATGGTAAAACCTCATTATGGCACCTTATTTTCACTACCCTTCCTCATAAGACTATTTAACTAATTTGAGAATCTTCTTATCACCTGTTGAAACCCTTAAAACATAAATATAACAAGAAACCCTTCTTCATGACAGACATCGTTCATACTTCATAATTTCTATAAGACTCATGATGATTCCAATAGAGAAATAAAATTAAAATACGTACCTTGGAATGTCATGATACAAAACCTTGTCACCTCAACAACAAATATTATCCAAGATATTGATCCTCTTATAAATTTTATGCTTAATTTCCACCACCTTTGACATTATAACAGTTATGCACACATGAATCACTTAGAATAAAGACTTTTTTACTTTGAAAACAAACATATCTTCTTTTCTTGAATACAGATCAGAATTAGGATTTACTATCTTAAGTTATTCCTTCTTATCCTTGTATACATTTTCTAACTTCTTGAATGAACTTGATATCTCATTAACTGATTTATGCCTCTACACAATCTTGGCTTTTGGAACATCAACCTTCTTGCCTTGACTTGGAGTGATTTGATAATAAGACCTTTCAATATGAACTTCTTGGTGACAACTATAGTAAATAACAAGATGTATACCTCTTAGTTGAAGACTATGCTTTCCTCCTTTTCTCCATAAATACATATTGTTGAAAGACCTCCTATAATCCCTTGCTCTATGACCATAATCATTGAAAGAAAAACCTAACCATGAAATAAAATTTCATACATTTTTGCATTTGGCTACATTACTGATTTAGGCATATGAATAGTAACCTTGTTTGAGCTAGCATCCTTCTTCCGATCCTTAAGACCTGTATTGAAACCTTCATATCTCTTTTTTATGTCTTCATTGAATCCAAGACCTGATTTTTCATCAGAATAATTTTGACTGCTCAAAATTTCATCTAGGGCCATAGAACTCTTCTCAAACCTCTCAAAGGTATTTAAATTACTAGATACATACTCTAACTTGGTCTTCAAATATCTTATCTCTGCTTCATACTTGATGGATTCATGCTCTTTGACTTTTAGGGCTTAGATCTTTGTCTTGAGCTTGAAACAATCATCATCCTTGATCTTGAGGACTGATGTTATGGAATCAACTTGAGAATCCATTTCTTTGATTCTTGAATTCAACTCGATGTCCTACTTTCTATGAAACACTATCTCTTATTGTAGGTCTTCCACAACCTTAATTAGATCAAATGATTTTTTATTTAATTTTTTACACTCATATTCCTTTATTCTCAATCTTGAAACTGCATCCTCTAAATTATTCTTGAGTTTTTTTTATGTTTTCTTCATCCTTTATTGCCATAGATCTCAACTCTTGATTCTCTTTCCTCAATTGATTAGCCATATTCTTCTTGTAGGATCACCGTAAGCTTGTTAAGATTGCTCCAAAGGCTCTTCTCTAATACCAATTATTGGAAGCACAAACACTGAGAGGGGGTGAATCAGTTTACATATAAAATTTCATCCATTTTAACCATTAACATTCATCAACCATTCACCATAGCTTATTCATTAAGATTGATAAATATAACACGACCATCAAATCATATCCAAGAATAACATAATAGCGCATGGACACCAAATTTAAGTGGGAAACCCTCAAGTGGAATAAAACCCACTAAATCAAAACTTTATATACCCATGTTTCAAATTTAGTGAGGCACCAACCCCACAAGGATTACAAAACCCTATTTTAGTATAGCACCAACCCTACAACTATCACCAACCCCCTATTTTAGTATAGCACAAACCCTAAAAGGAGTATTAACCCCTAATTTAGTGAGGTACTAACCCCAAAAAGAGCACCAACCCATAGTTTAGTAGAGCACCAAACCTACATAGTGGCACATACCCCCTAGATGATTCAATACCAACCAAATCCATTTAAAATGAATGACATATATGATTTTTTCTGCAACTAATGATGACTCTATGAAGCTCACTCTCCTCTATATATTATTCAAAATATCTCTCAAGCCTTCTTTCCAAATACCTCTTCCTTAAATTCTATTTCCACATTTTCCCTAGGTATCCATTACCTTCTCTCTCTATAACAACATCACATACTCATTTCCCTATCAAAAAGGTCACAAGGACCTTCATCATCTTCCTCAATCATCCTCTTAGGTCACACTTTTCATCTTCTCTCTCAACTAGTTAAAATGAATTTTCTAATTAACCTTTATACCTATTTATTTTTCAAAAATCATATGGGTTGGCCATCATCATGTAAAAACACTCCCCACAACATAATAAATAACATGATGAAAATATCACCCAAAAGACCATATAGGTCGCCATCATTACCTAGAGGATTCTAGATCTAAATTAGGAATTAACAAGCCTAGATAATTTAGCACCGAAAAAATCCATCTAAAATTAATGAAATTTATTATTTTTTGCTATAAAAATTGATGATGCCTCTAAGAAGCCCACTCTCCTCTCTATCTTCTTCAAAACATCTCTCAAGCCTTCTTTCCCAAAAATTCTTCCTTCAAGTTGATTTCCACATATGCCCTAGCTCGCCATCACCTTATATCTCTATATAACAACATAAAATACTAATTTAATTCTCAATAAGGTCACAAGGACCTTTAACACCTTCCTCAATCACCCTCCTAAGTCTCATTTTTCATCCACTCTCTCAACTAGTTCAAATGAGTTTTCTAATTCACCTTTTTACTTGTTTCTTTTTCAAAAATCACCTAGGTCATCCATCATAATGAAAAAAACTGCCCAAAACATAATAACATGATAAAAATATCACCTAAAGGACCATGTAGGTCATTACCATCACTTAGAGGCTTCTAGACCTCCATTAAGACTTAACAAGCCCTAAAACACCAAATCAAACAACTCGCCATACATGGAATTTTATAGACCAAAAATAACTTTGCCAGAGCATGGAATACACTTATAATTGTTTTATAATACCTTATAAACGTCCATAAACCTTTAAATACCCACCAAAAATATCTCAATCAATGAAGCCTACTTAAGACCATGCTCAACTAAGCACCCTCAGCATTAGCCTTCAGACAACATGTCATAACTTGCCCAAATCTTAATAAAAAATCAAGTGTGATATATCAATAGAAATATATTGATGTCAAGATCATCCTAGAATTAAAAAAAATCCATAAAACCACTTGTAGCACCTCCAAAATGGTTTTGCAACTAGACTTCTCCAAATTGCCAAGAACTACCTAAAACCCAGTCCTCATAAATAGGGCACACTTGACCTTTTAAAGGTTCAAAAATGATCTAAAACCATCATGTTCATGGATTAAAAATCCAATTATTCAATAAATTATAATTTATTCAATAGGTACAATGGACACTTTTTCCACAAACCAAAAATCTCTAAAAACTAGCATATTTGAGTGGGGCCCACATATTGTCTGTTGGGGTGTGAAGCCTATTTTTGGTTTTCTGAAATTTTTATTGATGTGTTAGAGTTTGAATGGTTAATTTTGGAGACTTCAAGAGCATTCTGTAGTCATATGTTATTTTCATTATGTCACGTTGTTAATTGGCTGTCAACGCCGTGACAATTTTTCCAACCGTGGGAAGTTGAAAGATTGTGACTTTAAAACTTCTAAGGTTGGCTTTAGGAATTATTAAAAGGATTGTAATCCTGTAAATAGAGGTGTTAGGTTATCTTAAAGGTATTTTGAGTGTTCAAGAGGTCTTGACTCTTAGTGATTAAGAGGTGATCAAGAGTGATCAAGGTTGAGCAATTGGGTGTCAATTGTGGTTTAGATGTGGTTTAACATCTTTGGAATTATTTTGTCAATTCATAAATAAGAGAAGACTGTGAGAGTTGTTTTACTCTTGTTGATAATAAAATCTAAGAAAGTTCTTGGAGGACATATCCCACATTGGGTGAACCACGTTAGATCTTGTCTTGTCTTATTTTGTGCATTACTTATGTATGTTGTTATATTTCTGCAAGTATAATTCTACTAAATAGTTTCCTACTGTTGTGATTTGAGGAATTGTTTCCGCATATTTGTTCACTAATTCCTAACAATTGGTATCAAAGCTTTGGTGGTAAATCACAAGGAAATTTTAGTTGGAGTGGGAGCTATGGCAGATGAGGGTAGATTGAGGGTTGAGAAGTTCAATGGTCAAAACTTTAGTTTTTGGAAGATGCAAATGGAGGATTAATTGTATCAGAAGGACCTCCATGTTCCTTTGGCTGGAAAATAAAATAAACCTACAGCCATATCGGATGAGGATTGGTAGTTGCTAGATAGAAAGGCACTTGGGGAAATTTGGTTATGCCTTGCATCTTCAGTTGCTTTTAACATATCATAGCAGAAGACCACTAAAGGTATCATGAGTGTGTTGGGGAAGTTATTCGAAAAGCCCTCTGCCTCTAATAAAATATTTTTGATGAAAATTTTATTTAATATGAAGATGTATGAGAATGGTTCTGGTGTTGATCATTTAAATGAATTTACTATGCTTGTGAGTATGTTAAACTCAGTAAAAATTGACTTTGATGATGAGGTCAGTGCTTTGTTGATTTTGTACTCCTTGCCAAATAGTTGGGGCAGCTTAGTTATGGTTGTAAGTAATTTAGTATCTAATAATTAAAATCTAAAGTTTGAGGGTGTAATAGGTGTGGTCCTAAGTGAGGAAATGCAAAGGAAGAGCCCTAGAGATTCTTCTACTTATAGAAACGCTTTGACAGTGGAGAGTAGAGGGAGATAAAAGAACATAGGGAAAGGTAATCGTGGGAAGTTGAATGATCGCAGAAGTTCAAAGTATAAGATAAAGTTAGAATGTTGGCATTGTGGGAAGGTTGGTCATGCTAAGAAATATTTCTAGGCTCTTCGGGATAAGAAGAACAAGGAGGAAACTAAAGAGGTTAATGTGGTAGCAGGTGATGTTTGTCAGGATGCCTTAATTCTTTCTTTAGATTATTGTTGAGCCTTAGGTGTTAGATTCAGGGGCTTCTTTCCATGCCACCCCACATAGACATTACTTTACTGATTTTTTTCAAGGAGATTTTGGACATGTATAACTTGGTGATGATGAACCATGCAACATAATAGGCAAAGGTTTTGTTCTAGTGAAAATCCAGAATGGGAACACATGCCTACTTAAGGATATCAGGAATGTGCATAAGTTGAGGCAGAACTTGATATCAGCTGGTCAGCTAGGTAGTGATAGTTGTACGGTCAATTTTATAGAAGATTCTTGGAAGGTTACCAAGGGATCTCTTGTGGTTGCAAGAGGTAAGAAAATTGGTACTTTGTATTTAACTATTGGTGTTGATTATTGTAATTTAGTTGTTGTAGATGGAGATGTAACTTTTTGACACCACAGACTCAGTCATATGAGTCATAAGGGCATGCAGATTATAAAGGATAGGTTGCCCATATTAAAGGAGTTAGATTTGGACTTTTGTGAGGACCATGTTTATGGGAAACATAAGTGGGTGAGATTCCTCAAGGTTAGACCTATCAAGAAGGAGGGTAAGCTGGAGTTGGTGCATACAGATGTATGGGGGCCAACTAAGGAAAACTTTATTGGTGGTTCATGTTATTATGTCACTTTTATTAATGATACAACTAGAAAATTTTGGGTATATTGCATTAGAAAGAAATATGATTTGTTTGAAACTTTCAGAAGATGGAAATATTTGGTTGAGAATTAAACAGGTCTCAAGTTGAAATGTATTAGGTTGGATAATGGAGGGGAGTGTTGCAGCAATGAATTTCTTGATTACTATTTGGTAAATGGGATACATAGGAAAAGGACGGTTCCAAAGAATCCACAGGAAATTGGAGTGTCAGAGAGAATGAACAGGACAATCATGGAGCGTGTTAGGTGTAGGATGTTACATGCAGGGTTGTCACTCATGTTTTGGGTCGAAGCAATAAGCACAAATGCTTATCTAATTAAAAGAGGACCCTGTATGGCCTTGGATGGAGGCATACTTGAGGAGGCTTGGTCTGGTAAGAAAATTGATTACTCATTTCTTAGAGTATTTAGATGTGAGGTATTTATTCACATTGATAAATATGATAGGACCAAGTTAGAGGCTAAGTCTGAGAAACACACCTTTGTTGGATATGGTGAGGATGAATTTGGTTTCTGTGTTTGGAGTCTTAAGGACAAGAAAATATTTTGGTCTAGATATATTGTCTTTAATGAAAAATTCATGTATACAGATCAGTTGTAGGAACAGAAAGAGGAATCAAAGAAAGAATCACAATGTTAGAGGAAATTATATACAACAAGGTGTCCAAGGGGCCAGTTCAGGTGCAATATGTTTTGACACATGCAATCCAAGAACCTACTCATCAGGAACCCCAAACTCCTAAGGTGAGAAGATAATATAGGGTAAGAAGGGAACCTAAACAATTTACTCCATGTTTTAATTATTTATTGCTCAGTGACAGTGGAGAGCTAGAGTGCTTTGAGGAAGCAGTGCAGGTATATGCCAAGAAGAAGTGGGAGTAGACCATGGATGAAGAGCATAGATATCTTATGGAGAACTAGACTTGGGATCTAGTGGAGCTACCTGAGGGCAAGAGAACATTACAGAACAAGTGGGTTTACGAAATCAAAGAGGAAGATGGAGGTATCAAAAGATATAAGGCCTGGTTGGTGGTAAAGGGATTCACACATAAGAAAGGTATAGACTTTGATGAATTTTTTTCTCTTGTTTTTAAAATTACTTCTATTAGGATTGTTCTTGGTTTAGTAGCAGTAGAAGACCTACACTTAGAGAAGTTGGATGTGAAGATTGCATTCCTTCACGGTGAGTTGGAGGAGGAATTGTATATGTAGCAGCCACAAAATTATGAGGAAAAAGGGAAGGAGAGGTTAGTGTGCAAATTAAAGAAAATATTGTAAGGCTTGAAACAAGCTCCATGATAGTGGTACAAGAAGTTTGACAATTTTATGCAAGAGTAGGGTTACTCCAGGTGTCACTCAAACCATTGCGTGTACATCAAGACGTTTCTTGATGGTAGTTATATTATTTTGTGCCTGTATGTGAATGATATGCTTGTTGCAGGGAAGAACATTTAGGAAAAAAAGGTACTCAAGAAGCAGCTAGGTGACTCCTTTTCTATGAAGGATTTGGGGGCAAAAAAAAATCCTTGGTATGAGAATAACTTGGAACAGGAAGGAGAGCAAGCTGGTATTATCTCAAGAAGAGTACATAAATAAGGTCTTGAAGAGGTTTAGTATGCATGATGCTAAACTGGTTGGTACTTCTTTGGCAGGTCATTTTACATTATCAAAGGAGTAGATTCCCAAGAATAAGGAGGATAGGATCCAGATGTCTAGGGTACCATACTCATCATTGGTTAGTAGCTTAATGTATGCTATGGTATGCACTAGGCCTGATATTTACCATGTAGTGAAATCAGTGAGTAGGTTTATGAGTAATCCAAGTAGAGAGCGCTGACTTGCAGTGAAGTGGATCCTTTGGTATTTGATAGGGACCATGGGAGTAGCATTGTGTTTTGGTGGATCATACATTGCATTACGTGGCTATGTAGATTAGGACATGGCAAGATATTTGGATAATAGGAGGAGCATGACAGGTTATGCATTTACAGTTGGTGATACAACGGTGATTTGGATTTCATGGTTATGAAAGGTTGTGGCTTTATCAACCACAGAGGTTGAGTATGTTGCTGCCAAAGAGGTAAGCAAGGAGATGATTTGGTTACAGAAGTTTCTTGATGAGTTGGGTCATAAGAAGAAAGTTGGGAGACTACACAGTGATAGTCAGAGTGTTATTCATTTGGAAAAGAACTCCACTTTCCACTCTAGGATGAAGCACATTCAGTTGAGATAGCATTTCATCAGGGAAGCTTTGGAAGAAGATAAGTTGGAGCTGGAAAATATTCATACCAGTCAAAATCTTGTTGATATAATGACTAAGGCAGTCACAAGGGAGAATTTGAAGTTGTGATCAACTTGGATTGGCCTTCATGGTTGATAAGAAGGGTTCAGAACTTTTCTCAATGGAAACAATCTCCAAGTGGGATATTATTGGGGTGTGGAGTCTTCTGGAATTAGTATTGATGTGTTGGAGTTTGAATGGTTAGGTTTGGAGACTTTAGGATAATTCTACAGTCATCTATTGTTTTCATGATGTGACATTGTTGTCACATTGTTGTTAAGTTTTTAATTAGTTGTCAGCATCATGAAAGTTTTTCCAGCTGTGGGAAGTTGAAAGGTTGCGACTTTCAAAATTATAGGGTCAGCTTTAGGACTTCTTAAAAGGATTTTAATCCTATAAATAGAGGTGTTAGGGTAGCTTGAAGGTATCTTGAGTGTTCAAGAGGTCTTGAGTCTTAGTGATCAAGAGGCGATCAAGAGTGATCAAGGTTGAGCAATTGAGTGTCAATTATGGTTTAGATGTGGTTTAACATCTTTGGAATTCTGTTGTCATTTCATAACTGAGAGAAGACTATGAGAGTTTTTTTACTCTTGTTGATAATAAAATATGAGAAAGTTGTTGGTTGACGTAGTTGATGAGGCCATAAATTACCATTATTTTATCCTTCTAAGTTACCTTTGAAAGTGGATTTAAATGTAATCTTGGAACTTATATTTTGTTTAAGATAGAATATAGGATATATATCTTGTTCATTCTTTAGAAATATTTTTTTATCTATTTTTTTGAATAATCCTATTGATTATTTAGGAAAAGATGCAAAATATTGTGTATGCAGGCCATAAAGGAAAGATAATGCTAGTTTTGGGAAAAGTGGAATTAATCACAATAGTACATTTAAAATTAAATATTATTTCATATCTAGATTCCTCTCGAAAATATATGCAAGTTTTTAAAAAAGAATCATCTCAATTCAAGATCGCATGTAAAAATTATAGTTGCTTTTGTTAGCTCCGGAACCATTGGAGTTAGCTCTAGAACTTGCATCAACAGAGTAACGTTAGTTGTAGAACCATTGGAGTTAGCTCTGGAACCTGCATCAATAGAGTAATGGTAGCTCTGGAACCATTGGAGTTAGCTTTGTAACTTGCATCGGTAAAGTAACGTTAGCTCCAGAACCATTGAAGTTAGCTTCAGAACCATTGGAGTTAGCTCTGGAACCTACATCAATAGAGTAATGTTAGCTCCAGAACCATTGGAGTTAGCTATGTAACCTACATCAATAGAGTAATGTTAGCTTTGGAACCTTTGGAGTTGGCTCCAGAACCTGCATCAACAAAGTAACGTTAGCTCCGGAACCTACATAAATGAAATGACAGTTTTTTAGGAATTGTGAATAATTAGATAATCCAATGGAAAATCTGAGAGAGGGTTTTGTTCATATAAATGTTTTTAATATAAAATTTATTCATATTTTCTACAATTTTTACCAACAAGCAGAAATATAACTTTTAGTGAGTTCTAGTCCAAGGAAAAAATGTATCAGTTGAGCACCAAAAGTTCCACAAAAAGAAATAGAAAAATTCAAACGGAAAATATGAGAGAGGTTTTTGTTCATAGCAATATGTTTAACAAAAAACTCATTCAAATTTTCTACAGGTTTTACCAATAAATATAAATTTAACTTTTATTGAATTGCAATCTAAGGAAAAAGTGTATCAGAAAAGCGTCAAAAGTTCCACAATCAGAAACAACAAAGTCAAATGAAAAATCCAAGAAAGGTATTTGGTCAAAATCATCTTTTGAGGAAAAACCTCCTTCCAATAATGTAGGAAAATAAAATCATTGTGATTTTTGTTACCAAAAATCAAGGAAAAGATTTTGGAGTAAATATTCCTAAAACAACGAGATAAGATTTTGACTCCAATAATATATATCTCTCCATATTTTGTGGAGATGGAGATCTTAGCTATTAGGATTGGAATAAAGATAAAATCAGATTGTATTTCCTAAAATAATGATTTGATTGGATCCATGAATTATAAATGCAACCTTCCACACTAAGATATGTAATTTTTTCTCCCAAGAAATAAAGATTTGTTCTTTCCTCTCAAATATTATGTAGTTTTAAGATCTTGGAAGTATGATTTAAATCTTCTTCCAAGGAATGATCTGGCCACTCATTTCAAGGAATATGAATTTGTGTATTTATGTTTATGTTTATGTTTATTCATTTTTCTATAATTCATTATGTTGTATTTTTTCTCTTTCTATTGTGAAAATCCAGTCTGTTGTGAACCTTCAGGTGTTTCATTTAATTATGTTTATTTCCAATTCAGCAATTTCAATTTATGTAAGTGTGTTTTTTTTCCTGCAATTGTGATTTCCTTCATGCAACTGTGATTTATTTTATGCAATTTTGGTTTGTGTTTAAAGGATTTGTTTTCCAAAGATCTTCTTCTCTTAATGCATACAACCTTCGAACACCAACCCTGGATTGAAATTATTAATGAAGAGGATTGGCGACCCTCATTAGTAGCCCACATTGGGTGAACCACATTAAATATTTTCTTGTCTTCTTTTGTGCATTACTTATGTATGTTGTTATATTTCTGCAAGTATAATTTTGTTAAATAGTTTCCTACTACTGTGATTTAAGGAATTGTTTCTCCATATTGTTTCACTAATTCCTAACATTGTCACAACCTATAAATTATATAAATGGAAATATGGAAGTTTCATATATAACCTCCAATCGTCACATTTAAAAAAGGAATAAATTCTATACCACTACGATAAATTTTTCCCAGGTCTCTCTAAATCTAGGGTTTCAAGAGGGTTAAAACGTAGTTACCTTCTTAAAAGGTTTTCATAAAAACATGACGATCAAATAATATAATTAATATTATAAAATATCCATAATTGACATATTTAAAAAACCCCAGGATCTTAGGTCCCCATGTAAAGCATACACTCCCTAACAAGCATTTGAAATTCAACTTTTAGCCTTGGTTTCTCACATGCACAACTCAATTTAAGTAAAAACTCAATATCTTGCACATACCTTCAAACCAACGCCTAAAATTTGGACCAAATCTCTATATAAACCTAGCACACATTGTCCAAGTCTCACATTTTCACCACAATGCAAGAAATAATAAAAAACACTTTACTATGGCATACATTCTTAAGAATCAGGTGTAGAACATACCTAGAAACCACATCAAACACATGTTCCTACACTCTCAGACATTTGTGAGTGTCTCTACACCTCATCTACATGCTTATGATACCCATACATTTACTATGTGCTGCACTTCACCTTTCTATGCCTTAGTCTTCTCTCTACGCCTCACAATGAAACACCTTAAACATGTTTGATTCACCAAATCTAACCTCAACCCCTCTTTTCCAACCTTGAACACATGCTATAAGATTCAACACACTCTATGAAACCTAAGCAACATACTCCATACCTTTATAATTCATCATCATACTCCAATCGGCCACTATACTGACTCATGAACCCATGCAAGCCATGCAAACCATGCAATCTCAACCAGACAAGCAACCTCCATGCTACATACACCTTTTGACATCAATGACAACATATCTCTTTTAAATGGATTACAATGCTATGCTAACAAAAAATAATCATATAACATAATCAACACCTCACTCCCGAATGTCACATACCATTTGTTCACCACATGTCAAAGGGGTTCTACTCCTAGTTCATTTTTCCTCTAACATCACATTCAACTATAGTTAGCATTCTTATAATCATAACCTCCTTAGGTGTCCAATACCACTTAAAGATATCAATATTAAATGTATTCCAATCAAGTTCTTCGTCACGAGAAAAATATTATGAATGTTGGTAATAGATTTATATTGTATCCACTAACTCATTCTCCTATTATGTTTTTCACTTTGTATTAGAAAAATTAAGCAATTACTTTAATTGGTTCCCCAACTATCAAGGATAGATTTTAAGTTAGATAAAGTTGATCATTCATCTCATAAGTTTCAAGAAGCATTTATTGACATATAACCAACATGTTACCGTTGTTGATACCATTACTTGTTTACTAGTTAACCAATTGTCTTTTATGATCCTTTTTTAAGGTATCCTTGGTAAAAATAAAAATTTAATAAATATATTTCTCTTAAATTCTTTAGATAAGAAACTCCATACTACTTTCTTAGATCTCTTTTATTGTAAGTAGTGTCATGAAAAACTCAAGTTATATATAGGAAACCACATTTCTAAATATGAAGATGAGTTCTATTAATAAAATATAATGTGGGAACTTTGAAAACATGGTTGTATATGGAAATTGGTTTAAATAAAAGATAAAATCATGGTTTACAAATATGAAAATTATAGGGATAAAAGTAGTCATAAAATCATAAGTCACTCAAATTTATTGAAAAATCAAAATTCTACATGAAAAGAAAAATGTGTTTGAAATAATTAGAAAAAGGGAGTTTAATATTCTTATGAAAATTTGGATTTCTTGTACGTAGGAGAGATGATTTGTTCATATAAATTGAAAATTTAAAAACCTTAGAAGCTTTGCATGTGCTTTATTGAAATTAGATTTTAATTAAATATTACATGAGGGGTTAGACATGGCTTTTTTATATACAATTATTTAAATTGGAATTTTAAACTAAGATCTCATTTGTTTATTAAAAACAAGATCTGCAAAGTGGGAATTTACTGCCACATAGGTTGCATAATGTTTGAATTGTAAAAGAGAATTATGCTTGTTGTATCAGGAGATCAGTTCATGATCTATCGGTAAAAAATGTAAAAAAAATAACCAATAGCAAGTACTGAATAATGAACTAGAAAAGAAAATAATACTATCATATCCATTAGCAACAAAGATGACACAAAATGAAGAAATTGAGGGGTAAAAGGAAGTGATGGTGCCTACTGAATAAGAGCAATAAGCATTGATTAATAATTTGAAAAACCCGAAGCTCCAGTAAAAAATATTAACATTTCAAAAATTGGATTCCGGAAATACAAAATATGCAAAAAGAAGGTTACTTTGTTGATGAATATTTGCGATATAGAAAATCAATTTAAAATGTGAATATAATACTTACGAAGGTCTATGAGGTGAGCTTATAATCATATGGTGGCTTATAAGAAGAGAATTGAAAATTGAATTGCACTACAGAATGGATATGTAACCATTAATAAATAGAAATCTTAACCCCTTATCAGAAGAATCAAAATAAATCAAAGACCAGAATAGAGGTTTCCCTCCTTTCCAAAACAACCCAAAGTTTAACTAATGTAAATTTAAGAGTGAAATAATAAAATGATGCCGATTGGGACCATCTCAAGTAGTAAAATAATGGAACTTGTGATGCCCGTTAAAACAACCCACTTGAGACCCAAGAAACAACCTAGGGTTAGTCATGAAAATTATGGAATAATTTTTTTATTAGAAGTGTCTACAACCAGGTTGCAAGACAGTAGTTGACACTAACAAGTTCCAAAACAAGCTTAGATTACTAGAACATACTTTTAATTTATTAACAATTATCAGAGGTCACAAGGTCCAATTTTAGGGTTAGAATTTTTCACTTAGGTTCAGGGGGTAAATTTACACCATACCCACTCTCTAACAGGCTCATAGTTTCAACTTGATTTTTCTCACACTTAATGCATTCAAAATTTCCCTGAATCATTCCTATTGGATATGAATTTTTCTCACCTTTCCGATGATATAAATAAGTCCTCCTAACTCCTTGTAAAAATCTAGTTATGGACCGATGGACCTTAGAGGTCAAATTTTCCCACAAGGAGACACGTGTCAAGTGGGGAAGAAGACCCTTTGTCGGGTTGGTGGGTCGTGGGGAAGTGTTTGCAATTTTTCTTGCATGGGGAGAAAATACCAATTTGCGCCCATGCCTCTGTTATGCCACTAGGGACATGTGTCAGGCTTCGAGCCATCGCCAGGAGAACAGAGGGAAGGGCAGGGGAAATGGAGGAAGTTGATAAAATTTTCCAAGGGAGGAAAAAAGGTAAGTGGCACGCGCGGGTCCGCACGTCCGCAGAAGGGATCACACCAGGGCAAGGTGGGAGTGCGGGGCCACGGGGAAAAAAGTGAAATTTTTACAAACAAAATTTTCAAAAGATAAAGTGCATGGGTTCCCCCCCCCTTCCTTTGTCACCCTATAAAGTGGTTGGTTGCGGGGAAAATTTTAACAATTTTCCCCAAAAAAATTTCAAAATTTTTCTAAGAATTTATAACGGGAATTTTTTGGGTCGTCGGCTCGATAGGGAAAATTTTATCAAATTTTTCCGCCAATGATGGAAAACTTGAGAGGGCCATAACATTTATTAGAAATATTGGTTTTGGGAAAACGAGGACTTTCTGGGAAGCTCTTGATGCCCTATTTACACAGGAATCATAAATTTTACATTTTGATAAAGCTTAAGGGGTCAATGTTATGAAAATGTTCTACAGGCTTTTAAAAATCCAACTGGTAAATTTTAATTTATAAATTTGATTCAATTTGATCTCCTCCTTCTCTCAACATGCCAAACAGACATGGAGGATTATTCTAGGAAGGATTTAGAATGTTTTAAGAAGGTAAATTTACTCAATTGACTCCAATATGATTTTTTTGCAACAATTGATAGAAAATGACTGGGAAAGGGATTGGGCCTGATTTTGCAATGTTTAAATTGTTTTCTTAAGTGTTCTTTGTCAATATGAGTTCCTTGATAATACAACATGCTAAATTTTAACATTCCCAAGTTGATTATAATGTGCAAGCCCGAAATGTGCATTTTAATTAAATTTATTTTCCAATTTTAAATTTATAACAAATATCCATTTCTAGAAAATCGGTTTATCAATTTCATCATTCAAGTGTGGACATTAATTTCTATTCTAGTCCAAGGCATTTAGTTGTTCATAAAAAAATCATTCAAAGGCTAAATTGTATAGTCTAGTTTCCAAATTAATATATTTCCAAAAGAGACAAAGTAATATAATTCCTTCATACGTATTTCTTTTTTTTTTCATTTTTCTAAACAAGGATTTCAATCACAAACTGATATTCCAATTCAACACAACAATGCAAATTAAGGAAATTCTTGCAATTCTTTATTGACTTCAAATATACAACTTTACATCCATCAATGTTTGTATGCAACAAACAAATTTCTATTTCTTTCTTTCCAATGTACAGAGCAGAAAATAAATATCTTTCACATTTCAAATATACACTTTCATAATCAATTACATACATCTTTTCTTCACAAAATACATTACAATTTCATCCACTTCAAGTGGGAAAGGTTACAAATGAAGTATATTTCACAAGGGGCTGGCAAAACTGTCTTCTTCTGCTCCAGGACAACAACATGCAAGTTTTTTTTTCTTTTTCTTACAATTTGATCACAACAAAAGTGAGGGAAAGGCAACACTCTCCACCCAACCAAGACATCTAATGAAAGGAGAATCCATCCTTCATCATTGACCCCTGAGCCCCAACCATAATACAATAACAGGTGTGATTCAACCCATGGCAACAACTGGC
Organism: Taxus chinensis; assembly: GCA_019776745.2. Lineage (NCBI taxonomy): Eukaryota > Viridiplantae > Streptophyta > Pinopsida > Cupressales > Taxaceae > Taxus > Taxus chinensis. Next base: position 49,232,850 of record CM034149.1, read on the forward strand.
TTCCACTAAACACACAACATTATTTCAACATGCATAATTCAATATAAAACACAGTCCAAACAAAAATAGTAGTTTACAACTACATTTGAAAACCTTTCAAACAGAACTCAGGCTTGATCATGGAAGCCAAAGGAGCAAGGACTATGGGAGAAGCTACTTATGCCTCCCAATGGGAATTGAGCATCCACTAGAAAAAACTGCCAATAAATTTCACCACACATATCCTTATGCCCCCCCAAAATCCCTCCTTATGTCCCCCACAAATTTCCTTATGCCCCCCACAAAGTAAGAAATGCAAGCTATTTCTTTTCCATGGTGGATCCCAAACCTAAACTCCCTCCACAAAATATGATGCCAGTGGCATTCCCTTATGCCCCCCACATGAATTCGCCATAGCTTTCTCCTAAACCATCCCTATGGTAGTCTACTCAACTAGCCAAAAAATAAATCAAAAACATGCACCATTCATTCATACACAAAATAAATAACAATAAAAAAAGAAGAGCTAAGCTCCTACCTTTCCATGGTAGCTTTTGTTTCCAACAGTAAGCTTTCAATGCCAAAAAACACAGTCCCAAAGACAACAATACCAAGTAAGAAATTATCTCCAATATCCTCCACAATCCACAAGAGCTCTAAACAACAACAAAAATGTGCCCCCAAAGAAGTATACAAAATGATTCACAACCCAAAACAAGCAAAGAGTTTGAATTATATAGAAGAGGGAAGAGAAGAGGATGATGTGGATCCAAGTAGGATGCCACATCACACATCCTTAAATCCAAATGCAAAAGAAGAAATTTCATTCTCCAAAGCACAATAAAGAGGTGGGTGAAAATATGACATTTTACTTGCACACTCCAAAAAGCCCACACCCCAAAGGATTGCAAATCAAATAAAATCTAAGAGAGTGCAATCAAAACATGCAACATGATTAATAAAATGCATTATAAAAGTCTAAAATCACCCCTCCAACCATAAGTATGGTTGGTAAATAAAAATTGAGAGGTATGGGATAAGTTTTTACTTGTCCCACAAGCCTCCAAAAATAGCCCCCAAGGACAAATTCGAATTTCCAAGGAGGGTTGAGTGTTTCATACTCCAAAATCACACTTACACAACCCTTACACAAACTTACACATCCCTTACATATTTAATACAAAGACAACAACTTCTATAATTACTTTCCCATACCCCAATTTTATTTATTTAAATTTTAACCATATGATTTCTCACATTAATCTACCACAATTTTAATTAAATAAAAGAAAGGGACACATTACTAATAAAATACATACAACAATAATAAAAGTACCCACATTGATAAAATACACAAAACCCATGGTCACATATAAAGGTAATCCCCCCATGGGAATCCGTAACAAATTACCAAACACACACACACAAGACATGTTGCCATGGTGACCTTGTTGAATTCACCTAGAATTCCATTGCGGTTGGTCTCTAATCCCCCGATGTTTGTTGTGATATCAACCTGCAAAACACAAATACCTCTTTCGGCCTTGTGACCATATCAAAACATCCAAAATGAATATAAACATAATCACAAAATCATCTAAATATGTGAATCAAAACAACATCAAGGCAATTTAACATTATCACATACAATTTATATCAATAACTATATCATCATCATATAATATCCATTTTCTAGATCTACTCATAATATCCAAAATCACATGTTCGAACAACATCCATAAAACATCCATTTCAAATATTTCATCATCTTCCCATATGAGTGTCTCTAATAATCATCGTGCATCATAACCAAATCAAGATCAACAATAATCCATGATCAAATGTCTAACATCATACTAAATCAAAGCATAATAATGTCCATAACGTAAACAACCGTATCAAAATAAGTATCAACAGGTGTCAAAGGGAAGTGGGCACTACATAAATTTTAGAATCCTCTTCCTTGAAGTTATGATGGGAGATATAATCAAAGGAATAGGAAAATACATAAATAAATTTGAGGTAAAGGGAAATACAAAAACATGGATATGTGCATAATAACTAAAACTATAAAGGAAAAAGTATTTTCCATAACAATACCACGGATAAAAAAATAAAATAATTGTACAATATTTCATAGGATCCTAAGCTTCCTACTAAGTCTAGAATAAACTTATTTTTTTCAGTAGTTTCATGATGATGCACAAAGTTTAAGAAGTTAGTTTAATTTAATCAGGCATAAATCTTAGCAAAATAGCACAATAGGGACAATATTAGAATCTATTTTTTAATATATTTTTTATAAATTAAAATAAAATTATAATTACATGTAAAATTTGCAGGAGACCTAAATTAAACCCATCTATAAAATTTATCCCAAAAATAATTTCAAGTACCCCTAAGACATAAACAAGGGATTGAAAATAAAGGATCATTATTTCACTATGTTCTTCAAACCCCATCATTTATAAATACTTTTTCAATCCCTTTGTCCCTAATTTCACTATGTTCTTCAAAACCCATCATTTATAAATACTTTTTCAATGCGTGCACTTGGATGGTGTTTTTGTATTTGGAAAAGTCCATGGCTAAGCCAAACAAAATGTTGCAGTCTTCTAGAGTCCCATTTTGTATCCATGATGTTTTTGGCATATATTTTGTACTACCACTCACCCTTATTTTTTGTAAACATGTTATCCATTAGTAGAATTGGCATGACCCAAGGGTAATTGAATATACGTGTGGGAGATGATGGAAGAAAATAGATCCTTATCCATAATTTAGTTGAAGAGACATCAAATTGCCCCACCTTACCTCTAATCGCCTAATTGTAATTACCAACACCATTGGATAATTTAAGTACAATATTGTTGCATCTAAAAATGAAGGAAAAATGCTTAGAAATTAGTAAATATGTTAAATAAACTAATGATTAAACTTGCAATGATATATTTAAATCGATACACCCAAATCATCCAAAAGTTATTGTTAAATAATATGTACTAATTTCTCAATCTGAAACATAATATTATTTATATAAAGATTTATAAGGCCCTTCAGCTCCAATAACTATAACCCGTAGCATGAATCAACTAAAAATAGGATGTAAATGAAAACATTGGCAACATTCTTATAGGTTTATTTTACACAAAGATGACTATTAGGTTCTTGAAAATCTTTCCAATAGATTGTTTCTAGAAAAAGAACAAAAATCTGTCAAAAGATGAAATATGTCAATTTTCATGTAAGAGTAAGAAGCATATCTACAATTGAGCTATGGATTCCCTTAAATTGATTATTTTTTTATAAACAAAAAATAGTTAATATAACACCTAAAGTGCGAGTTAAAAAGATCTTTGAAAAAGTATCTCGATTAGTAAGGAATCCATTCTACATATTTGGCCTATAAACAAGAGTTTTCCTCCAAATTTTCCATGTCTAGACAAAAATAATAATATATTAAATCTAATTTTACTTTTTTTAGACAAAATTCATCATTCATGGCTCATAAGATTGTCTTAAATATAATCGACTAACAAAGTGATTCAGAAATGTTTATTTTGTAAGCAAATTTCACGTAAGAAAAACCAAATGTTATTTTTCTATCCAAAATTCTCCTGGAAAGACCATAAAAATTATCTTGGCCAAGTCCTTATTCCTAAAATTTTTCAGCATGAAAACTTCATGCTTTTTAACATGGTAACTTAAGTCACCCTTGAAAATCCTTTTCCCAGTCAATGTGAACCTTCCGTCCAGCCAACTCACTCAAATTTTTACCCTCATTATGTCATGGAGGTGTGTGATAATATTATTTTAAAGTGTTTTTTATGTGTAGGGGATGTTATTCAAGTTAATTTATGAAAATATTAGGATCCAACAAAGATAAGTGCTTCCAGAGGCCCAGAAAGGCATGTTTTCTAGCTTTTTACACCTAGTAAAAACCATCAAAGAAATAATAAAGAAGAGATCATGAATCTAAGAAGTGTGTTTTAGATCTTTGACATCATCAAAGGTAGTTTAGGAAATTTCTACAAGGAAAATCAGGTTTAGGAACAAGTTATGTAATATTGGGCTACTTATAACTTGGTATAAGGAAATGAAGATAATAAAAAAGATAGTCAGTTTGTTCTGGATGTTGTGAGAGCCTTCAAATTTTTTTGAAGTGATAAAATACTCATTAGAAATAAAATAATGCCTAATTCACATTGAAAAAGTTTTTGGTAGATTAAACCATATGAATATGGAGATATTGACCCGATAGTGTAGATGAAGATCTCTGATCTCGGTGGGTATTCAACAAAGCATTCCAAGAGTTCTATGGATATTTTCGGCCTGATTAAAATACCAATGTGACATATAAAATTCCCACTTCACTCTAGAATTTTTGGTGTCCCTTTTCATCATCATACATTTTACTGACAACTTCCACCGACGCATAGGTTTGAGCAGAATTGATAATGTGGGTAAATTTAAAATTCCAAGAAGAATTGGATATTGGAAGTTGTGGGAATTATCTCATCATCCATTTTAGACTCAAAAACATATAAGGTTTTCTTGGGTAACAAGAAATCTCTCGGGGCTAGAAATAACTCTTGGATGTCTATTTACAGTAGATGTTGGTGAAGGCGGGATTCTAAAAAATGGACATGGCGCATTTTCACACCCCTGGTGCACTTTTTCACCTTTTAACCTAGTGAAAAGGTGCATGAGGTGTGAAAAAAACTTCCGCCAAGGAGAGAAGATGTGTTTTGGATATTTTGTTACTTAAAATCTCATATGGTTGGTTATGAGAGTGTTATGCACTCACAAGTTGATTTGGCACCTTCACATGACAAGTATGTCCCATGGCACACCTCAGAGGATCTACTGCACCTTTTCTCCTAGTGAAAAAGTGAATGAGGTGCAAATTTTTGTGCCACCAAGGGAGGATCCCTCTCTCATCACTTAAAACACCTCTTTGGGTGTTAGGGTCGTGTTTTCAACTCATCCTTGCACTTGGCCCCCTTTTTCATGATAAACCCTACCCTTGGTGCATTTTTACAAGAATTTTGCACCTTTGCACCTAATTTCCTATTACAAAATTTGGTAAGGGACATAATATATTCCCAAACCCATTTAGCAAGTCTTGATCCACCCTCAACCCAGGTTAAGCCAAACATGGTCTAAGGTGAGTTTAAAAGTGAGTTTGCAAAGATAGTGCTAAGAGGTGAGTGTGAGACAATACTTAGCCATATTTTGGGATTATTTTCAATTTTTCATGTCTCTCCATTTCTTAATTTGATGCTTCCATGAAGAACCAAACACCCCTCATGCTTAAATCACTCTTTTTCTCATACCTCACAAATCCCTTCTACGATCTCCACGAGATTTGAACTGAAGCTTCCCTACATGAATGCCTTTAGAATGAGTGTTTTCGTGACCTCATTAATTACATCATCAATTTTTTATATACATCTAAAACTTTCATCCATGGAAAACTTCCCCCTCGTATCTACATAGTTGCAACAAGACAAATGAGTTAAATCTCGGAGCATAGATCCTTAAAAAATAGCTTTCCAATGAGCACTTTCTTTCCCCATGAAAATGTGGAGGATCAGAGAGTCGAACACATTCACAAGATAATAATTTATTCTCTATATTTTACACAACACGATTCATGGCTATTATATAGTCAAACAACCTCTTATTGTGAAGGGAGATGTTATAACAAATAACCTGGAATACTATTCATGGGTATAAATACAACAATATAACATAAATGGAGCACTAAACAAATATGTTCCTAAAACTCCTCCCCTTAGTGCGAACATGGGAGAAAAATAATCACACTTCTTTCTCAACTTGTCACTTGTGTGTGCTCATGATCTGGATGGTTTTACAGGACAGCCAACAACCTCAACAAGGATGGTTTTATAGGAAAACCAACAACCTCAACAAGGATGGTTTTACAGGACAACCAACAACCTCAACAAGGATGGTTTTACAGGACAACCAACAACCTCAACAAAGAATGGTTTTACAGGACAACCAACAACCTCAATATTATGATGTTGTTTTTCCTTTGTGCTTTCGTCTGTCCAATATGTTTTTCCTTCAGGGAATTATGTAGGAAACACTACTCACTAAATACAAATCTGAATAGGAATTATATTAAAACATATTACAAAAAAAATTGGAAATTAGAAACCAAAATGCACTGCAAAATAGGTACTACAAAACTGAAGCACACAACTAAAAGTAAACTCAGACACACACTATCACCACAACTTGGTGTGGCTCTGTCGTTGGTGACTAATGAGAGGTTGTTGATTGACCTCCAACCTTTGATGCCTCCATCCTCCAATGAATGATGTTACTTACTCAAAAAATATGATCATGTCATTCAACTATTACCACATTTTGATTATTCTTTTATTTCGTCCCGTAATTTGAAACACTTTATTTTCTGGATGTCGGGTAACACCGAAAATACATCCGCGAGGCAAAAAACAATTATATTTTAGAATTTTTGACAAGACATCAATTGATGATGGCATAGACTTAGACAAGAGGACTCTACATTAAAATAGACTTAGCACAAACAAATGAATTTTGATGGCGAGACATTTAATGACAACAAATGACTATATTATAAATGAAAAAAATATATGAATACTTCAATTTGGTGGATGAAACAAATGGTAACAAAAAATAATGACAAATTACTTGAAAAATACACATAATATATTTAACCATACACCACTTGGAACTTATACACTAACATATTGCTTACCAATATTTTATAAATATACTATTTGACTCAAATGTACAAGTGGAAGACATAGGGTGAAGACTCATTGAAATTATTTCCCAATCTCTAATTAACTTAGACCAACACTTAATTGACCAAAGAATATATTTAATGCAATTAGGATTTAAGTTAAATGAATAAATTCAAACCTACAAAGACACGAACAACATTTTAAAAAATACATATTTTAAAGATTTACAGATTTTGATTGCGATGATTTTTCAAGTTTATAATTTTGATAAGATCTGGAAGATCTATGGACAACTATTATTTACTTATGATCATTACATTTTGGAGGAAAACACGTCCACGTGGATGCCAAAATGAGATCTATAGGAATCTGATATCTTAGTCACACCACAGTTTTGAGTGGCCAAACTCAACTAATCAGAAATATTCATGCACAAGTGAATGCGCAGATGAGGATAGAAGACCGATTTCTGAAGAGATACAACTTCAATGTGGATGTAGATCTTAATGGAAATAGATGTTCTTCACTTCTTAAAATCCTTTAATATATTTTACTAATCCAAAACGAGTGCAAGGGATGGAAATAAAAATTCTAAATGTCATTCAAATTGATCACCAAATTTGAAAAATAATACTCTGCAGATGCATGCACTAGATGAAAAATATGAGAAGATCTCACATATAATTTAAGATGTGGAGATTTGGATGGTCAACTCACCAAACTCGACGAGTCTACAATTATTTTTCTTTACAACTGAGGCAAGTCTCTAGAGAGACGTCTTTGAAGATGTGAGTGAGGACAAAGATACAAATCGTTGGATCTCTAAACAAAATACTTGTTAATCCATCCACCAATGAATCAAAACGAAGGATGCACGGGTCATGGTCATTAATGGATTTCGATTCAATGCACATATTTTGAAAAATCCTCCAAATGCGTCATATGAGGCAGCTGTTAGAAGAATATCCACAACATGTTGAAGATACAACAGGTGTATAAATTGTTCACCAACACATATGGATGTTCCTTCTCATAGATCACCCAGCTAGAATGGCCCTTGCTTTATTCAAGCCTCTTAAGTTACATTTTCAACTGCTCTTACATTTTATCCATCCTCGAGATTAAAGCACAAAGAAATTCCCCCTATTTCACCGTGTTATGTGTGCATATATACGTCTCCACATAGATAGAGGACTGTGAAACATAATATGATTTATTCAACTATATCAGGCAGTATCCCAATAGACCAATATCTGATGAATGACTTCAAACCTCCATGGATTTCACATAATCAATTTAATATGCTCCGATACTTTATGTGGAGGATCAGAGAGCCAAACACAATCACAAGACAATAATGTATTCTCTATATTTTTTTTATTGATAAGGTGTGAAGGGACCCATTTCCTATTCAAAAACTGAGACCAAAACCTTTAGAAAACAAAAGGCTTTATTATCTAGAAACAAACAACAACTACAGTTTCTTTCCAACTTACAAATGCATCTAGAAAAGCTAACCATACAGAAAGATTATCCCAAAATTACTTCCCATCGTGTAATGGAAAAATAATCTTTGATGCTGCCCATTCGTCCCTTTTTGTTTTTCCTCTTCTTTACTTCTTGCAATTTTCCAAGGTCAAACGCAATAACCAGTGCCAGTTCACTGGAATTCTCCACAGTCATCACATTTTCTGACACTGAATCCCGTCCTGATTCTAAATTTTTGGATGTATGGCCCCTTTTTATTCCACCTACTACCAAGTGGTTTTCCTACATTTCCTTCTCTGAGTCATCCTTCTCTGAAACCATTTTACCTCCCATGTTAGGATTTATCATATCATATTTAAAATTTGAGATGGATACCAAATTTGGATTTACAAAACCCCGGCCACTAGATAAATACGATCCATTCTCTTTTACATTTTTCTAATTCTCATTAAAAGGGCAAGAATCTTGTAAATGACCCATTTTTCTTCATATTCTACATTGAAATGCAGTATTCTCATAGTCTAAGACATGTGAATGCTGAAAAATTACCGAATTTAAGATTAATTCGGTCAGGTATTCCTTTTCTCAAATCAATTTCCATGCATATTCAGACATACGAACACAGACCCGAATGTGTTCTATCTAGATCCTCTTTAATAAAATTACATAGAGCATTTCCAATATCTTCCAAGGCATACCACAGATGCAACGGGAGATTAGGCAGCCTGACCCAAACTAGCATTTTGGCCACCGAATAAGTATTTGGATCGAAATCTAGAAACCATGGAGTTAAAGATAGACCCACATGTCCCCAGAACCAAGGACCACCTATTAAATAACGTTGATAATCTTCAGATTCCCTAAACTGGACACCAAAAGATCCCTTCGAATAGAGAGAGATTTCACATTTATTGGTCCAGTTTTCGAAGACCCACTGATATAATGTAGAGGAGGAAGAACAAAAGCCGTTAAACCTACCAATCATTGCATCCCAAGATAAAATTTTGAAATATTCCTCAATTTTTGGGTTCGCGATGGTTAACAAAGGAACATCCTCTGCCAAATCGACCAGGTAAGTCTGAGTGCATGATGCTTTTCTTCCTGGGAAATATCCTCCTTTGTTAGCCGAGACACCATTACTAGTAGCCCCAACCCCAATCTTCCTGCTAAGTTCGTAGCCTAGCCCACCTGTCTCAAACGAAGGCACATTTTTTTGGAACCCTAGGATTAGGGCATGGATCCGCTGCGGATTTATCCCGGTCGTCATGGCTCTTCTATCATCTAACGGCCTGAAAACCTTCCAACCCCAGGTCGAGCCCAATAGAATCCCCTTTCAGCACCTGCAGATCCTCACGGTTCCTCCGAACGGCCCCTCCATTATTTGCAGATTTCACACTTTTTTGATCCATTTTTTCGCACCCCCATAAATATATTTATTTTTAAATATAATTGTTTTCTAATGCCCATCAATATTCATGTATTCTCTATATTTTACACAACACGATTCATGTATATTATATAGAAAAACAAATAGTCAAACAACCTCCGATTATGAAGGTAAGTGTTATAACAAATAACCCGGAATATTATCTGCGGGTACAACAATACAACAATATAACATCAATGGAGCAATAAACAAATATATTCCTAAAATAAAATGGGTAGGATTGGAGTTATGAAGGATTGTTATTTTTCTGCATTATACCATGTCAGATGAAGAAAACACATACTTGCAAGTTCACTTTTAATTTCGTGAATATCTGGATGAGAGAAACCCCTGAAAATTGGAGCACAGCATCCCAGTCAGAAGTAGAATTTTTGGAGACATTTTTCAGCCCGATCCAACACCCTGTAGCCAATGTATATTTTTAGTAAGTCTCCATTCAATAAAATTACTAATAGTAATATGTACAAAGTATGAATGGATTCAAGACACTTAGTTCATTCTCCAGAAGGAAAAGCGCTCAAACATGACATTCAATGAAATTACGAAAACTAGTCCCCCACAAATAACTTACTAAAAATAGTAAGTGTTAGGAAAAGGATCAAAATGGTCATGGTTGTTCATCCTCCATTTCTAGATAATTTCAACCTTCTTGGAAGAAAAAATCATGCTTTTAAAAGGGTGTAAAATGGCATTATGTCTTAAACATAAGAGAATCCCTCTCAGTCCTCAATTTTGGTTGCAGCATTATGTTTAGATCTCATTGTGTTTCTAGCTTCGTCTAATGGGTTAAACATGAGTTATAAGCATGTTCCATCCATTTTCTCACCTTCACTCACTAATGATCATATTGATATTCACCTCATCTCATGGAAGGCTTCATTTCCCCAAGGCCTCAGGTCATCAGGTTCAATTGTGCAAGAAATGGTCTCGAACTACATCAAGAACTTGGCATTTTAGAGGTATTGTAGTGTTTCAAAGTTTGAAGGATTGTTCAAGCGAGAGAAATATTAACTTATCATATGAAATGGTATTCACCTCCCCTTCCAATGGCTAATCAGCCAAGGCATGAGCTCACAATGTGCAATGTTACAGAGTTACGGCAGAGCTCTCCACTGGTGCATCACAATGTTGCATAGGGTCATTATGGGTCAAGTTATGGTCTTCATCAAAATCAGAGATGATCCTCATATTCCTCAATGGTGGAATCATATCCATTCATGCTCAGGATCATCCTCCCTCCTCTATCTCATTCTTTGTCCTCTTATTTCCTCTTAATTCATCATTGTATGTAATCATGACATTTTTTATATCTACTTAAGGGACAATGAAATATTTGTAAAATGTAAAATGTAAAAATAATCTCTCAAATTATAAGAGAGGTACTTAATTTTTCTCTTCTAAGAGTAATTGAAACCTCAAAAGTAGAATATGAATGTAAAGGTTCATGTGGGAGGTAGATGATACGACAATTCACAATGTTATATATGGGAATGGCTTTTCCATTCCAAAGGATCCTGAAAATTTTAGTTCTTGGTACAAATTGTGGATTATAATTGCATTTTGATATTTTTATCACAAACACAAGAAATAAAATCTACATTTATTCCATTTCCCTTTCTCATGTGTTCCTCTATTTCCTCACTTTTCTACACTTTTCGAGCATAGTCATCAAGAAGGAACTTTGCATCCTTGATAGATGAATCTAAGGAACTGTGTGTCTTATGTTTTTTAATATCACTAATGACTTACATTGTTGCATTCCTCTAATTTAATTTTGAACTACTCTATTTATTTGGTTTGAGATCTGATATTTCCATCTCACAACACCAACCTTCCTTTTTCTAATTTCTTTCCTTCACCCCTCATCACTGCAATTGCCTCCCTTATATCCCATACAAGAACGTTGGCACATGTTTGGTGAAGTGTGCATGTGTGATCCTCAGCATATTTGGAAACCCCCTCATCATTATATATAATTAGTATATTTTTCATTCAATAATGTGAACCTTCCCATGTACAAGGAGGATCGTAACCCTCTGAGCATTGGTGAAAACACATAATTTTCCACTCAAAAAATTATTTCACCAATTGTTTTTGGTGACTCTGTTGGGGAGATATTTACCCATTTGCACCCATAAATATCTCTACAAAATACAAAAAAAATATTACATATTCTAAAAAAATCGTGTTTCAAAGCAAAATACGATTTTGAAGGTGACTCCTTCAAGGAACGATTCCCTGTCAATTTTTTCTCCCACATCACAGTGAAAAATTTTCAATACTGGAGTTCGGTACTAATAAGTGGTAGTGGAGAAGAAGAAGAAGAAGATGAATTCCAAGAAATGCAAATATTTGATCAAGCATCATTATGGAACATCTCTTACAAACTTAAATATTCTGATAAGGGAAAGAAGGTCTATACCATCTCTGTAGTAGCCATGAAAATATCATCTAGAATGGAGAAGAATTTTTTTTGTATAGATTCTATCAAGTCGTGGTGGGTACAACTCAAAAGGATTATTTCTAGAGGGATGAAAATGGGAATTTTCATTGTTGATGATCAAGAATCCAAGAAATGGAAATGAGATGTTGTATGAATGGCATGATGGTGGAGAATCTACTAAAGGAAACATTTTCAACTTTATGTAGCTGAATAATAAGTTAAGAACATTATCTTTCATCTCCCTTCATCTATATGAATTCCTTGCATATGGAGATGAAGAAATGGAAGTCTTGAGAAGATATTTTCTGTAAGATATTCTGAGTACTGAAGAAATAGATTCTGATCTTGAAGCCTATCATGAATTTTGGAGTTATGCATTGGCCTTGCAAAGAAGTTATGAACATCTCAAAACACTCCAAAATGTTGAGGAAGAAAAAATTCAATAAGATCTTGATGATTTTCCACACTTGAAGGTGTTCATCCCTAGAAGATTCTTTTGTTCCTCTGATGAATTCTCTATTCTTGAACCTTCTGAGGAGAATCAAATCATCACCTTGGAAGAGAAGGAAGAAGATACAATAGTTGAACCTCCATTCATCAACTTACTATGGATTGAGGCACAACCCATTGGATAAACAATGGATTCAAGATATGAAAATTCTTGTTTTATGATAGATGATCTAAAACTCTCTCAGGACTCCATCAACAATTAAGAAGTATGAGAATTCCATCCTTTATCCTAGACTGAAGATGATGAATTTTAGGTAATCATGGATAATATCCTTTCCAAATTTCACTCTTCAATTTATATACAAATGTTGAATGATAATATGGGGATAGTTGGAGAATTAAATTCACTTCTTGATTCACTTCGTGTTACTTGCTGACAAAACAAGGTCTCAGGACTTAGCCATATTTGGCATATTAGGAAGGGCACATGAGAAAAGCATGACCCGACTACGCATATAGAGTGGATGAGGTTCCATCCTAGTGACAGGCTAGCCTATGAAGGAATATGCCCTGCAATGGAGGCTTCTAGAAGGAAAGCATGGCAGAGATTAGAGAGCTCAGGCCTGGAGGAGCATGCGCCCATGGAGGACCACATTCAGACACTTGGCGTCGGATCTGAGGCTGTAGAAGTATGAGTTGGCACTTTGGGGTGCCTATAAATACAAGCACCTACAGAAGGAAAAGGTGAGTGTGGGTGTTGATAGAGTTGGTTAAGAATATAGATTAAAACAGAGTGGAGCTCTAAATAAATGGCTGTAAGTATTCTATTGGGTTGGGTAGATAAACTATATGAGATGGATGTATCAAGGGCTTAGGGTTATAAAATTTCTTTTTGAGAGCTAAAGGATATGGATCCAGTTATGATGCATGACTTCAGTTTACCATAATGTGGTGTTTTGTAGTGAGTCTAATGAATGTAATGAGGTTACCAAGTTATCTGAATATGATCCTTCTTGGTTCGGATTCATACATGATTCTTCATAGTTCTTTTTCATGTATATTTGTAAGATGAATATGAATCCCTATACATTTTCCTTTTTGTTTTGATTCAGTTCTTTAAATCTATTAAAGTATCTCTATATGTAATTAATGTAATGGTCTAGAGTAGTTCTGAGCTCTATGATGTTTGCATGTCTCATTCCCACTCACTTTCTTTAAACTTTGGATCATAGATGATGTTTCCCACTCAAATCCCATAAAAGAGAGACTCGGCACCCGTGCGTGCCTCAGGTGAGCACCCAACACCCGCTGGTTGTTAGGTCAGCGCACATGGGATTCCCTTATTCTTTGGTGGGTGTGAAAATGACTACATCTTGGTTCCGTTTCCGAGAACTCTTTTCAAATTTGTAGTGGGAAATGGCATACATCATGATCTGTGTAATGAGTGATGTCAGAACATTTAACCTTGGAGACTATTGAAACATGGTTTAATAGCACGAAGGATGAATTTTCTCATAGATTCAACATTGGATCTGAGTTTGATGCACGTAGATGGGTAGAAGAAAACCTCTTCCATGAGTTGTATGAGAATTTTTTCTGTTGCTTCCCAGTAGAGCTGTACAAATGGCTCTCAGCATATGCATCCAGATCAAGCTGGTATTATAGATCGCGCATATGGACCCAAGATGGATTCCATAGGTTACAAGATGCAAATTTGACATGGAATCATGTTATGGATCATTGGTGGAGGGGAGTACTGGCTAGCTACACTCTGGAGTATGTTATTTCCAGGTATTCTTGTTCAGAGGTTGTTGAGTTTGAGTTTTTGTAGGAGTCCATAGGATCATTTCTACGTGCTATCTCTTTAGAAATGAAGATCTTGATCATGACCATGGATTTAAAGGCATTTTCAATGGCTGGCTAAAACCTTCTTGAGCACTAGGCGAGGAAGCTAAGGTGGAGGAAGATGGAAAACATTGTGGCAGAGAAAGAAAGGGTGGAGAGATGACTCAAGTATAGTGAAGTGTGTGAAAGGGAGATTGCTAGACAATGCGAGGTTGCAAGTGTGATGGATATATGGAGGTAAATGTTACGGGAAGGATTTGAGGTTCATGTAGAGGATGTAGAACCTGAGCATTCTGTGCTACCCCATCTTGGCAAGCGCATAAGAGAGACCCCCTCTACTTTTGATAAGTGTTTGTCACATGGAAAGAGAAGAGTCGTTAGTGCACATCTAAACCCACCTAGTGACCAAACCCTAGTGCAGTTGGTTTTCCAAATCAAGGAAGGAGTGTCGTTGGCCTAGTTGTTATTAGTGGAAGTGATAGATCTACACCCAGGAGATATAATTTTTCCTTCTATGGATACGTATACTATTCTAGTATTTGGAGGAATTTTCGGACAAGGAGAAAATATACAAGGTTTGGGTAACACATCAAGGAGTGGAGTGGGACACACATATGGCAACGACGCAATGTTGTAGTAGGTTGGCACGTAATTTAGTGGGACATTAGGGACCCTAGGCATAACCAATTCAACCCCATTACTGGCTACTGGTGGATCTAGAGGTGAAACTAGTGGATATGGAGGTGGAACTGGTGGATATGGAGGCACAGGACCTGATGGATCTAGTGGATCTGGCGGAGGAGGAAAAATTGGAGGAATTCAAGGAACTGGATCAGGAGGACAAGGACCTTAGCCACCTCCTCAAGTCTTCTTTGAGATGTCTTTACATTTTCCAGATTACATGGGTATTGAAGATGTTACAGAGCATGTTCACAAGTGTGAGTTACTATGGCACATAAAGGGGATCACAACCCCGAAAAAAAAGGCCAGTCAATTTTTAATGATGTTACAAGGTCATGCACATAATAGGTATATGAATTATGACCCCCATCAGACATTGGTATATTAAACCACATTGAAAAAAACTTTTCTAGCAGAATTCTACATCCCTGAGTTTGAATAGAAGAGCATCAACACCCTTAAGGAAATTCAGCAGGGAATGGCGGACAATGTGTGAGAGTATGATGCACGGTTTAAGACTCTCATGTCAAATTTTTCATATGACATTCATCCTTCACAACATGCTCAATGGTTTATTGGAGGTTAATAACCCCATTTAGAAGAGCTTTATCTTATAAGACTTTCACATATCTGCACGAGGCATTGGAAGCTACCCTCTGTGCTGAAGCTGTTGGGAGCATTGACACTGGTGTTAGCCTGTTTCTGGAAGCTCAAATCACTTCTATGGCTAAGAAGCTAGAAAAGTTGTCTACAAACTCAACTCATGATACTTGCAGTGGAATGTGGTGCACATATTGTGAAGTAGAGGGGCATGCCAAGGATAGTTTCCCCCGGAAGACAGTATCCACCGTAGTAGTAGACTGTGAAATTTTTCATGGGGACCATGATGCAAGTAGATGTCCCTTGTTACAATGCACAATTCAAAAGAATGTGTCTTCCTACTATAATATTTGCACCTCTACAACCCATAACACTAAATATTTTAGGCTTATTGATCATATCCATGAGGCCATTGATCTTAGTGTGTGCCAAACTAGCATTCTTAGTAGTTCTAAGAGTGATGACCACCGTTATGAGGAGTGTACAGATGGAGGCACGTGTGGAAGGGGACTATGCGGAGGATTTTGTGGTCATGGTAACCGCGGAGGAGGAAGAAGTGAGTTCCCATGTGGATCCTATTTTAATTGTGGGTCTATAGACCACTACAAGCACAAGTGCCCATATTTGTTGCAGTGCTCATGGTGCAGGAAGAAGCACAAGTATGAGGAGTGCCCTGAGTTATTTGAGCATATGAATCAACAGCACTAGAAAGACAAGGGAGATGCAATGGTAAGCATTAAGAAGGCTGACACATAATGGATGCCACAGGTGACATGTGATGCAAGCTTAGAACCTATTATGGTAATAACAAGAGTAGAGGCCATGCATGCAAAGGAAATGCCAAGGCATAAGAACCTAGTTTCAAGGGAAGATGTGGTACATGGGAAGTATCGAAACCTTGCGCATCAAAAGGAGGTATATCAAGAAACCATGGACGTCATTTGGAGTTTTCAAGGAGAAATCAAGTATCTAAAGGAGCAGTCCAAGAGGGAGGAGCAAAGGAGGAAGGTTGAGGCGCAAAAGGATGACCTGGATGAGGTCAAGGAAGTATGTAAAATAATAAGGAAAGAGAATATTATCCCTTGGTAGGGGCTTGGTTGAGAGAGAAGGTACCACGCATCAGAGAAGAGCATGAGAGGCAGGTCTTACATGCAAACCTTCCCCCTCATAACCTTGACTATGATAGGGAGATCACGCTAAATGTGGTCGTGGATGGATGGATCCTTAGTAATATCCTCATTGACACAGGCGTGGAGGTCAATGTTCTCACCTTGGATGCATGGCATCATATGGGAAGACCTGCATTATAGCCATCTTCAAATGTGTTGTATATGGCAAACAAAACAAAGGAAATTCCCATCGGTGTCTTAAATGATGCATTCTTCACCATTCAGGGAGCTAAGTTTACTGGGGACTTCGAAGTCTTGGCACTCACTGAGGCAAACAATTTCCCACATTACTTGGGCACCCATGGTGCTATAAGAATAATGTGGATCTTCGGTTCAAGAAGGGATACATAAGGTTTGAAAATGAGGAGGAACAAGTCATCATACCCCTAGCTAATGGAAAATCAACACCCTATACTGAAACTTTGGGAGAAGAGGTCCTAGATAGAATATATGTGTGCTTAATCAAGGATCTAGAGGTAATCCATCCCACAGAAGGAGTTATCTAGTTTGAGGATGCTTAGTGCTTAAGTGAAACCACCAGTATAGCATGTGATAATTGGGTGCATGGGACCTATGAGTTGATCAAACGACATTTGAGAGGATCAGTGACAAAGGTGATAAAGGCACGTACAGTCCGGTGCCTAGGAGGAAAGGAGCTACCTAAGTACTTAGGAGGAGCCTTCCCTGAGGTCTTTTTGTAGGAGATGGAAGCTTAGTGGAAGAAGGAGAATGAACGAAGAGGGATATTAATTTATGTCTTTCTCGGAACAAAGGCATGGTTGTGGTCTACACATTAGGAGAACCTCTTCGAATGGCACGAGGTGAGAATTTCCCTCTCTATCTAGTTCTCTAGAAGTAATGCACCCACCGCCATCAAAGATTATCATGGTAAGGAGCCCACCTTTTTCCATATCCAGGATTGTGAGAGGGTCTAGAGAGAAGGCACGGAGGATTTACTACCATCCCTATGGGTACAAAAACTATATTCTACATTGCAAGGTTATGCACACGCATGGTACATTCATTCTGAGACATGCCTCCAGACAAGGAATTAGCAAGAGTTAGCGGCTGATCTCATTCAAGAATTCGAGTATCAGATTACAAAACTCTTAGTGGATAAGGTGTTGTAGGGTTTTAAACACCTTACCATTGGGAATAGTGCCATGGAAGAAGATAGGCTACTAGAGTTGCTAGGTGAACCTATCCTAGAGGCGTGCTTTGAGGAAGAAGAAATATAAGAGGTACAATTTGAGCGTGCATGTATGGAAAAGGAAAAAGGGAAGATGGTGTATGTTATTGATGGGGAAGAAGTGAAAAACTTGGATTTTGACCATTCTGTAGGGACACGCGAGGTGTTAGACAGTGCTAATGAATGAGCACGTGCCTATCATGAGCCTTTAAATACAAATAAGGTTAACATCAGATCAGAAGAAGAGCCTAAAGAGGATATCATCGGAGACTATTGGTTGGAGAAGGAAGTCTCCAAGATCATTGATCTTTTACATGAGTTTGAGGATTTATTCCCATGCGGGTATCATGAACTCAAAGGCATCCACCATTCCTTGGGGGAAATGAGAATTAAGTTGAAGGAGGGTGTGCACCCGGTCTAGAAAAGATAATATCGAATGAATCCTAACCTACACGTGAAGGTAAAGTAAGAAATAGATAAAATGATAGCATCAGGTATCATTGAAGCTATTGAAGAGTCAAAATGGATAAGTTCAATGGTAATTAACATAAAAAAAGGATGGAAGGATAAGGATCTGTGTTGATTACAGGGACCTGAATACAGTGTGTATCATTGATCCTTTCCCAACACCATTTACTGAAGAAATCTTAGAGGGAGTGGCTGGGCACGAGGTATATTCTTTCACAGATGGATTCTTGGGCTATCACCAGGTAAGGATCACAAAGGAGGACTAGAGGAAGATGAATTTTTCCACTGAGTGGGGAATGTTTTCCTATATAGTCATGCCTTTTGGGTTGAAGAATGTGTCTGTTGTGTTCTCACACATTATGGTACAAGCTTTCTAGGACTTTATCCATAAATTCCTTCAAGTCTACCTGGATGATTGGACAGTATATGGGTTAGTGAAGGACCATTGTGATAACTTAAGGCTTATGTTTGAAAGGTGTCGGTAGTTGAGGATATCCCTCAACATTAAGAAATGTGTCTTTGCTACCCCATTTGGAACATTATTGGGGCACATCATATGTAAGGAGGGCCTACTAGTAGATCCCACAAAAGTTGCAGTAATTTTGGGATTGAGGGAGCCTGCTAGTCAAAGTGTAGTGCATGGATTTCTTAGGCATACAAGGTACTAAAGAAATTTCATCAAGGGATATGCCAAGATCACCGTGCCTTTAGAAGAGTTGCTTAGACATAAAAGTATCTTTCATTGGGGAGAGGCACAGTAGAAGGCATTCAACACTTTAAAGGATAGGCTTGTCACCATGCCCATCCTACATTTCCCTTCTTGGGATAAGCCTTTCCATATTCATGCGGATGCCTCAAGAACCGCAATTAGAGTAGTACTTGCACAACCTAGTGAAGGGATTGTTGATCATCCTTTGTGCTATATAAGCAGGAAGTTGATGCTAGCGAAGCAGAATTATACTATAACTAAGCGTGAGGCATTATCAATGATCTATGTGATTCACAAAGGCTAGCAACCCCTTTTATATTTTACACTGACCATATGGCATTGAAATACTTGGTGAAAAATCCCATTCTACAAGGGCATATATGTCAGTGGGTACTATTGTTCCAAGAATTCGAGTTCACGGTGGTTGTCAAACTAAGAAAAAGTAATTCTAGACCTGATCATTTGTCTAGAATCGATTCAGGGGAGGAAGTGCAAAGCATTGAGGAGACTATGCCATATGCACAATTGTTTAGGTTATGACACACACCCTCATATTTTGAGGACATTACGGTATTCCTTAAAAATGGTGTGGTGCCAGACGGAATGAAGGCCTTGGAGAGGAAGAAGTTGGCCATACGCGTCACGCCCTACATGCTAATTAGTGGAGATCTGTACAAAGTGGGTCATGATGATGTTTTGTGCTGTTGCCTACTAGAGCATGAGTGCATTGTAATTATGGAAGAGGCACATGGTGGGATTTCAGGATGACACTATGTGGGAAATGCAATTGCATGCATTATTCTACTTATAGGGATTTGGTGGGAGACCATTTATCAAGATTGCATTGAGTTTTGCAAGGCCTGTGACCATTGCCAGTGCCTTGGCAAACCTGGAAAAAGGGATGAAATGTCCTTGCGACCAATAGCTAGTGTGGAACTATTTGAGAAGTGGGATATCGACTTTGTCGGACCAATCTCACCAGCAGTGCAAACGACTGGTTTATGGTATATCCTTACTTGCACTAATTATTTGACAAGGTGGCTAGAGGAAGTTCCTACAAAGGGTTGTACAATGGCTACAACTGCTAGATTTTTATGGGAAAACATATTCAGCAGGTATGGATGCCCATTGATTTTAACAAGTGATAGAGGTATGCACTTCCTTAATGAAACGGTCAAGATTCTATTATCATAATTCATGGTGGCCCATCACAAAACTACTCCCTATCACCCTCAATAAAATGGAACTCCTTGGGACATTTAAAAAAATACTTCGTCACACGTTGACTAAAATCTGTGATGTTGATAGGAAAGATTGGGATGACAAAGTATCAACCATTCTTTGGGCGTACAGGACAACCTACAAAAGGTTAAAGGAGGCCACACAATTTTAACTGGTGTTTGGTGTGGAAGCTGTACTTCTAGTTGAATTCATTTACCTTCTTTGTGTATAACACGTGTGGGATGGTTAGCCAATGAAAAAGTGCTGGAAGAAATAATTAACAAGTTAATGAAATTGGACGAAAGACGATCACTTGCCAGGTGGAGCCAGATAATTGAAAAACCAAAACAAAAGGCATGGCACAATCATCACATTGAGAACAAGAAGTTTGAGGTTGGGTAGATGGTCTTACTATATGATTCAAATTTTTTGTGCCATCCTGGGAAGTTTAAAATCTATTGGTTGGGCCCTTACATCATCTCGTACATCCTTGATTCAAGCGTGTGCCAGTTGTAAGCATTGGATGGGACGAGATTGTTAGGACATTTCAATGGGAGTAGGCTGAATCCCTACTATAAATAAGTCTTCATGGTGTTTGCAATAAGGCAATATTGCTAGTTAGTTTATGATTTCCTGTAATGCATTTTATTTTCTTGTGTTTCCCTTTCTCGTTGTTGTTTTGTGTTGCACCTTGGGCATCAGTAATCTCACTAATTTCTTAAGGTTGTAACTACGTAGAGGACCATACATCATTTTAGTGTGGGTGGAGTAATGTGGAAGAAATTGTAGTGTGAAGTGCCAAGAAGGATTTTGTTGAAAATCCCAGCTAAATATCCCTGGGAAAGGAAGTGCATGAGAGGAAAGGTGAAAAAGGATGGTTGGTGTCAGGGTAAGGCTACATTATGGATCCATGTATAAGAAAGGAATCAAGTGCAAAATCAAAACGAGGTAGGCAAGAGAAAAAATCATGATGGAAGTACCTTCGGTGCAGGTGAGACATGAGCAAGAGTCTCCTGTCAAGATGGATTGGTTACACACCAAAAGGTTGGGGAATTGTTTGCGCAGGATTGGGTGCGTGAGTTAAAGTGCTAAACTTAGGTTTTGTTGAAAAATCTGCATTAAGTGTTGAAGTATGGTGGTAGGTAAGGTAGAATTTAATGTTAAAAAGTGGGAAAAACTATAAATAGAAGGCTAGAAACTTCATTATTTTACTTTGGGAATACAATAAGGAAGATCTTTTATGAACTAGGGTTTCGAAAGTTGATCCGTGTGAAGAAAAAATTGGAGAAATTTAACCGTGAGTGACTAGTTTGGATCTGTAAACTAGGGGGAATAGTTCATAGGTGTGGAGATAGTTATGGAGAAGCATCGTCTTGTGAGGGGATATCCTAATGAGGGTTTGGAAACTAGGGCACGGGTTCAAAAGGAGTTTCTTCACAAGTTCGAGATCTAAACTTGGAAAGGGTAGAGAAGAAGAGCAAGAGAAGTTTAAGTACAAAGATAACCTACATAATGGCACCCAAGAAACCAGCTATAACACCTAAAAAGGGAAAGGGAAAGGGCAAGGGAAAACTACAAGAAACCACTCCAAGTACCAATGAAGAATGGTATGTAGAAATGTAGTACCCAGATGGGGTTTTACTTAGAAAGGAGTGGGAGTCCCATTTAAGAGACATGATAGTAAGCGATTATAACCATCGCATAAATGTGACTGAAAAAGAGATGGCATTGGAGTTAGTGCACCTAAAAAACAAAAGGACACCAGAAGGGTTACCCATTTATAGCGACGAAGTAAAAGTGAAGTTGGAGAAGGCGGGATTATTGTTACTCAATGAGTTTCCCTACTTTAGGAATCCTGGGCACCTCTATCAGTGTCTAATGTCACACATACACGAAGATCACTTTCACTTCTCAGGACACAAGATGTACATAACCCCTCAGCTGATTTCAAAATTCACAGGTCTCGTGTGTGAAGGAGAAAGTATAGAGGCTGACCTATGCAAAAAATAAGCCATCAAAGAAACCATCGCCGCATATGCATACAAGAAGGGGTCAAGGTAATTTGATATTACGGATATCCAAGACCCGGTGATGAGAATGGCCGCGTTCCTGGTAACCAAACTTAACGACCAAGAGAGATGGATGCAAGTGAACAAATCATGGCTCAATGTTTACATAAGGATATCAAAGGGCACCATATACAACTTATCTATGTACATCATGGATGAAATCATCAACAGTGCGTAGGAGGGTGACAAGATATTTTTTGGTAATGTCCTCTTAACTATTTTCAAATATTAGAGTGCCAGATGTGGTAGATGTTATGTTTGTGGAGCCTATTTTCATGTTAGATTTTGGTACACCTTCCATGTGTTACACTCGGATATTTTTAGGGCTGGTGCCCCCGCTTGCCAGTGAGCGGGTCAAGGGGGTTTGGGGGGGTGAAGCCCCCTCCAATGGGGGCTGGGGGGCAAAGCCCCTGAAGAAAAATTTTCATGGGTGGTTCATTAACCCATGGGTAATGGGTAGTCGTTATGGGTTGTTTTTGGGCCCATGGTTTTTTCGGTACCCATTGTTTTGTAAAACCGCCTCTTCAGCTACCTATTGATGTACTTATAAATAGATGGACATACAATAGGATTTATAGGAGTGTGTTTTGTGAAGGTGAATAGTGTGTGCGAATTCAAGTGTGAATTTGGGAGGGTTTGTTGAGCGCAGCTCCAAACAAGATCTGATTATTGTAATTGTGAAGACTGTTGGCTTGTAATAAAATCTGAGCAAGTGTTATTGGTGGATGTAGCCCACATTGGGTGAACCACGTTAAATATTGTCTTCGTGTTTTGCATTTTTCATTTCTGTAATTCTATTCATACTTCTTATTATTGTGATTCTCAGGAATTATTACGCATTAGATATTATTAATTCCTAACAGCAGATAAGTTCCTGTGGGGAGTACCCAAAGGAAGACCCCTCACCCACAAAGAGATTCGAAAAATATACTTTTGATAGCATGATGTAAGTTCATTAGGCACGTCTTGAGAAATGGTATACATGATTGAGGAATGTGTTTGAGACAAAGTGGAGGATTCCAAAACAACTACCAAAGCTCACAGATGGAGAAGTTGATTTCATTATATACCAACACTTTTGCATTAGCATATTTAGGTTGGTTGATGAAAGCATGAGCCCATGGTGTAAACTTCCATTTTCTTTCACCACTTAGTACTTCCAAGCGGGGGTAAACAGATTCAAGGAATCTAAGAAGCTGAAGTTTGACCTTGGAAGTATGGATTGGGACCACAGGGAGATGCGTAGGACATTGGTCTACCCCAACAAGTGTGCGTACATGGAAAAGTACGTATCACATGAAGTTTAGATGATGAAACCCCTGAATCTGCCTATTACAATGAGGTCTGTGATACGTGTATACCTTCGCATAAGGCCCAAATTTGAGAAGGGCATTTATCTTGAAAACAATATAGCTATACCTGAGGACCTAACAGGTAGAAAGAATATCGCACCTAAGAAGAAGGAAATGGAAGAGATAAGGAAGAAGGAACCAAGTGTCCAAGATACTCAAGTGGTGGGCGCCCTGGGAACAAGCACTAGAATACGTACTTACACGTGCAGGAAGAGGTCACCAATCAGAGAGGAGGTGCCAGAGAAAGGAAAACTTATCATGCAGAGGAGAAATCACCAAAGGAGGAGGAAGAGAAAGTAGAGTCTCCTATACTGGAATCCCTAGTTTAGAAGAAACAAAAGGTGATGGAGGAAGCTGACTTAGAGGAAACAGAGAGCTTGGAGAAATAAAGGGGTGAGAGGGATGATGATGAAGAAGATGATCCTGAAGGGGACCAAGAACCACTTGTTTTTAGTGTGCATGATTCGAAAGAAGAAGGAAAAGAGGAGAATAACAACTATCACTTTATGTGAAGGAAGGGCAACCAAGAGGAGGAGGGCGCCTAGGACATGGGAAGAAATGTAGAGGTTAGCACGAAGGGTCAAAGGACTCCAAACCTCACACAAGAGTAGCTAAACGAGGCGGTAGATAGAGAAGAAAGAAAATGATTGAAGCCTTGGTAGAAAAAGAGTTGGAGTGCAACATTGAAATAATGATGAATGAAGATAAGGAAGGAAGCATAGGAAAAGACCACAGAGGCCCCATTCTAATAGTATTTTTTCCTAAGGGCACGCACACGGGAGGAAAGTGCATGGAGATCAAAAGACCAAGAATGGACTACATTGATGATCATAGCAATGTATTGCATGCACGCTTCCAAAGCACAGTCCCAACAAATCAACTTTTGGCAATGAAGTTGTTTGATGAATAAGGTACATACCCTCTGATGAGGAAAATAATTTTGTGGGAAATTGAGTCCCACATCAACGAGCCAAAGTTTGAGGTAAGCCAAGAATCACTAATGAAGATGCATGAATCAAAAGGAGACAACCCATTGGTGAGCGCTCAACAAATTTTGGATGAATAAGTCTGTGATGCTTTAAATAAGGTCTTAGTTGAGCTAGAATCCATGTTATTCAGAAGGAATGACATGGTAAAATTTATAGAGGTAGAGATAGAAAAGAGGGAAGAAGAGCTAGAAGAGAGAACCAAGAATTTGAAGCAGGAGGAACTAATTAGCGCGCAACTAAAGCATGAACTTAGGGAAGAAAATGAAAGGGTGTGCGAGGTATATAAGAAGGTAAAATCCATCACAGATGCCATTATTTTGAAGCATCCAGACCTGGCACCGCCTGCACAAAAGTATGGATCTTTCCTTGAGTTCCTTGAAGACTTAACGTGCATCCTCACCATAGAGAGGCAACCTTTGGCCTTAGAATCTGTGGAAGGAGTAGCAGCATGCCTAGAGAAGGATGAAAAATAAAAATTTGTAGCAATCATTTCCAAGTACAACAAGGTGCTTGCTGATGTGAAAATTTCTACCCATGCTATTAAGGCCACGTATGACATTTGCATAGACAGAGATAAAGTGGTAAGCATTCTGGTCACCACTCATGAGGTAGAGCTCAAGGAATTCCAAGAGAAGAATAAAGGAAACAGAGTGCAACAGGAGAGGATCCTTGTTGAGGTCGAGAAGAAGTCATAAGCTATTAAAACCTTACGAGGCTGAAATAAAAACCAGCTGAAGGAGTTGTACCCCCATATTACAAAAAGGATGGATGCACTTGAGGATGTGGGCAAGGAATTGGAAGGAATGGTTGAAACATTGAACACTCAAGGAAATGGACTAGGTTTTGAGGAGGTAAGCACCCTAGTCAGTGACCTCTGCTAGAGTGCAAAATGAAGTCAATGCCTGGAACAAGTTGGAGGCTGACTTACAAAGAGATTTTCCCATCTTGTTGCGGTAATGAAAAAACGTCCCCATTCTTTCATTTTTCCCAATTCTTCATTCCCTTATTCTTTTTCCAAGACATTAAGTCTATTGTAATTCTTTCTTTGAAGAAATGTTCCCAAGGGCGAAGAACAGGTAAAGTGTGGGGTGATTTTGAGCCCCTAAAATATTGACTAAGTACAAAATGTGCATGGGCACGCAAGGCCTAAGTTGAAGGGTGGACACTCAGGGCAGGGTTCTAGGAGGGTTTTAGAAGGACCGTGTTACGTGCTGGCAGAAAAAATTCTCTGGACTTATCCATATTTTACGTTTTAGGAAGAACACGAGAAAAGTGTGAACTGACTACACATGTGGAGTGGGTAAGGTGCCATCCTGGGTGACCAGGCTAGCCTAGGAAGGAATATGCCCTACGATGGAGGCTTCTAGAAGGCCATCATGGAAAATAATGGAGAGATCAGGCCTGGAGGAGCATGTTCCCATGGAGGACCACATTCAGACACTTGGCGCTAGATCTGAGGCTGTACAAGCATGAGTTGGCACTTCAAGGTGCCTATAAATACAAGTGCCCATAGAATGAAAAGGTGTGTGTGGGTGTTGATAGAGTTGGTTAAGAATATAGATTAAAAGAAAGTGGAGCTCTATAGAAATGGTTGCAAGGATTTTGTTGGGTTTGGTAGAAAAACTATAAGAGATGGATGTATCAAGAGCTTGGGGTTATAAAATTTCTTTTTGAGAGCTAAAGGATATGGATCCAGTTATGATGCATGACTCTAATCTTCCATAATGTGGTGTTTTGTAGTTATTCTAATGAATGTAATGAGGTTACCAATTTATCTAAATATGATCCTTCTTGGTTTGGATTCATACATGATTCTTCATAGTTATTTTTTATGTATGTTTGTAGGATGAATATGAATCCATATGCATTTTCCTTTTTGTTTTGATTCATTTCTCTAAGTCTGTTAAAGTATCTTTGTTTGTAATGACTGCAATGGTCTAGAGTCATTATGAGCTCGATGATGTTTGTATGTCTCATTCCAACTCACTTTCTTTAAATTTTGGATCATATATGATGCTTTCCCACTCAAATCACATAAAAGAGAGACTCGGTGCTCGCGCGTGCCTCAAGTGAGTGCCTAGTGCCAACTGGGTGATAGGTCGACATGCATGGGATTCCCTTATTCTTTGGTGGGTATGAAAATGACTACAATGTTTACATGGTAGCAAAAAACTGTCACACATATTTTAGAGCTTATTTCCCATAATTGTTCATGATCTTAGTATAACACTTGAACTGAAGGTAGAAGAATGAACACATCAACTTCTTATCAACCATGCATTTTTGGGAACACACTCAGGCATCATCGTCTTATCAACTAGTCACTCTAGGGAACACATCTAAGCTAGTAGTATGGGAACTCAAGAAAGAACACATTTGAACGACCTTCAATGGTTTTCCAGAAGCTAACCACAAACCTAGGTATAAATAGGAACACATATGATTGTTCAACCTCTTCAAGTATCATGATGTTGCAGTTCATTGTGCTATCTGTTCTTCACTATGTTATTACATTAGGGAATTATGTAGGAATAGCCATATATACCATTGAATAGGAATGAAGCTCTGTTCTTATTCTTCACACCACACTAAAAATATGAAAATGAAATCCACATTACACAACTGAAAACACAATTCACCATATCAGAAGTGCACCTCCATCATTGGCAAGTGATGAGAGGTTTTTGATTGACCTCCAACCTCATGTGCCTCTGTCCTCCAATGACATGTTGCTAGCTCAGCAAGATGTGAATATGAAGCACATTTTTTTGCACGTTGAGATTATTCTTTTCTTCCCTCCCGTAATGTGAAATACTTTATTTTGTTGGACGTTGGGTATCACCAAAAATGCGTCCATGGGGAAAACTTTTTATTGTTTTTACAATTTTTGACAACTTGATTATTTTGACTAAAAATGACTATAAACAAAAACCCTAAAATCACCTATTTGACAAAAAGAATTAATTTTCTAATTAGCCTAACATAAATAAAAATAAAACTTTTGTATTGTCATGAAAACTTATATTTTGACAATATTGACACTTTAAAGACTAAAATAAAATGGTATCCTACGACTCTCGCCAATACAATATTTTGAGGACTTAAATTTATTGAGCACAATACTTGACTCTTTTACTACTAACTCACTAATAATAAAATTATGTATGACACACATTCAAATCAAAAATTTAAAGTTTGACATACTCAGACCATTTGAAAAGACTTGTCACAAACTAAAAAAAGCATCTCATTATAGAAGACTCTACATGGACTCCATGTGCAAATTTTTGAAGTCTTCCTGACCAGGTCAAATAACCATTTATTTTCTTTTACATAGTTGGCAAATATACAATAATGAGCAAGGCTAGATTCAAGGACACAAATAAGTCAACTCACCAATGGTGGATGAGCAAATGAAGGTGATGGAGGATCTATTCGTAAATTTCAACCACACACTAGTTTTGAGATGACAATAAAGTCTCTAACCCGTAGTAATATTTCACATTATTTACTTTATAGATCACACCCAAAATCTCACTGAATAATGGTTCTCTTGAATCTCCAAGTTTGAGTAAAATGCACTCATCTAAAACCCCCACAACTCATAGACGCCTTCACAAATCTGATAGACGCCTTCACAACTCATTAGACGCAAGTTTGTGATTGACTTTCAAGTTGACTATAAATAGGATAGTGATAGATTAGAAGCTAATAATCATGGTGAATAGATAGTCCAATAAAATAAAAGTAAATCTGGTCTAATGTGTAATGATCTATTAATACAAAAAATCCCAAATTTTTTGATTGTAAGATACAATTTGATCCATTGCTAATATACTCTTAATAACAATATTTCATCCATACATGTGATCTCATATTTCAATCAATTTACCTTCTTTTCTTGTAATGGGGCAACCAAATCACTTTTCCATATTAGGACAAGACAAAAATCGCTTTGATATCAAATCTCAAAAATAAACCAATTTTGCACACAAATAACAAACCAAATATAATATGTTATTATTCTCTCTTCAACTTACATGAATTATGGTTATTATATAGCCACTTACATAGTAAAACAACCTCCAAAATAATATGGAGGTGTTACAAATAATATCCTAGAATAATATTCACAAGTACAAAATATTAACCACTAACTAAGTATGTAATATTGTTATAATATAAAACAATATTACTTAACAAAACACTAAATGCAATAGTGACAAATATACTCGTAATTGTACCACAAACTAGTAAGTACTAATTTACTAAATGGTAAATCACCCACAACAATGTAAATATTAATTTTCCTAACATTTCTCCCAACTCTATTAATGTGAGTTGTTGAAACTCACTCCAAAAATATATTTGTTATAGTTTTATATAAAACAAATTATAACAAATTACTAACATATAAAAATAATAATTACCCTAGTAATTATTATTTACTGTTTCACTAACTTGCATATTATTAATAATAGTTACTTCATGTCATTATTATTCATCCATACACACCAATGCAGCACTAAGAATAGATTTCCTAACATTCCCCCTCCTTAGTGCGAACATGGGGAAAACACATCTTTATACTTACACCTACTTTCATGCATAGGTGATTTTCATATGATGATCACAAACCTGATGGATGGTTTTACATATGGTTGACCACGAACCGAAAATGGTGGTTTTACAAAGTGAAGTATCTCAAACAGAAAGGTGATAGTTTTGTATATGGTTTACCAACAACCAAAAGTGGTGGTTTTACAAATTAGTTTACAACAGATCTAAAAACAAAGGTTTTCAGGTGGTTTACCTACAACCACACCATGATGTTTCAAGTACTATTATCAGCCCTCATCAATATCTCACTACAGGGAATAACATAAGAAATTTTGTTGAATTTTGCTGCTCATACACACATAGAAAATACTGAAATAAAGTAAATGGAATATTGGATCATGTTCCCCCCCTCAATGTGAAATTTCCACTTATTGAAAGCAAGAACATCAAAACATGAACTCTGAAAACATAGTGGAAAGCACACTGTAAAAAATTGAAAGCAAATATTCACACCAAAAAAACGCCACCATAACTGATATGCAACCTTGTCTTTGGCAACTGACGAGAGGTCGTTAATTGACCTCCTACCTCTAATTCCCCTATCCTCTAGTTTCATGTTGGTAAATCAGCTTGATTTATCTATGAGGCTCATGATGTAAAAAATTTTAATCTACATGATGAAGCTTTGAATCTGACAAAAAATACACTTCTGATGATTTGACGATAACTTGAGAAGTAGAGATCCATTTTACAAATCGTAAAATGCATCGGAAATATGGTTTCAATATATTTCTAATGGCTCTGGGAATTTCTGGTGATTTTAAAGGTATCATTGGCAATTTATAAAAAAAATGGTGATTGTGTTTTAGGTCCAGAATAATTGGTAATCACTATAAAAATTCAACAAATCTTTGCAGATCCATGCTTTTACACGTGTTTGAATTTGATAAACTTTGGCTTACTTCCTTGTAGAAAAAATACCCCTTCATTGATCTCTTCATAGAGCTATACATTCTCTAATACCATATGTGGAGGATGATACAAATGGAGTTGCAGAAGAATCATAGGAAGGAAATTAATTTATGAAAAAAAACAATACTGATAATATTCTCATTGATTCTCGTTAATTGCATATTTACAATATAAGACATATATATAGGAATTTGATTCGTATATTTTAGGATGTATTTCAAACTACTCCTTCCACATTTTTCTCTCAACTCTATTAACGTGAGTTGTTGAAACTCACTCAACAAATATATTTTTTATAGTTGTTTTATATAAAAACTTATAAAAAATTACTAACATACATATAAATAATAAACCCTAGTAATTATTATTTACTATTTCACTAATTTACATAACCTTAATAATAATTCATTCATAAAATTATTATTCACCCATACATACCAATGGAGCTCTAGGAATACATTTTCTAACCGTTGTAGGAGCCTCAATATTTTTTTGAAGTGAGAAGATACTCATCATAAATACAATAAGGCCTACTTCACATTGCAAAAGGTTTCAAGAGATTCTAATGTCTGAATTTTGAGATATTGACCTAGTAGTGCAGATGATTATCTCTGATCCCAGTGAGGATTTAACTAAGCATTACAAGAGTTTTATGAATATTTAAGGCATGATTTAAATCCTAATATGACACATGTAATTATCTCTTCACTCATAATCTTTTGGTGTCTCTTTTCATCATCATACATTAGAGTGACGTATTGTTCCACCGGTGCACAGTTTTGAGTAGAATTGAAAAAAGGGGTAAATTTAAAATTTCAAAAAGAATTGGCTCCTAAAATTTAAGGAAATGATCCTAGCATCCATTTTGGATTTAAAAACATCTAATTTTTTCATGGGTGACTCTCAGGGAAGCTCCTAGGGCAAGAAATCACTTGTGGATGTCTATTTATAGTAGATGTTGGTGAACGAGCTTCCAAAAATTGACATGGCACATTTTCATACAATTGATGCACTTTTTCACCTTTTCACTTGGTACAAAGGTGAATGAGGTGAAAAAAATTTGTGCCACCAAGGATAGAAGATTTCTTTTGGATCTTGCATCACTTAAAATCTCACCTGGTTGGTTAGGTGAGTGTTATGCACTCACAAGCTAATTAGGCCCCTTCCCATGACAAGTATGACCCATGGTGCACTTGGGAGGCCATAATGAACCTTTGAACCTGGTAAATAAGTACATGATATTAGAAACATTGTGCCACCAAGGGAGGATCCCTCTCTCGTCACTTAAAACACCTCTTTTGTTAAGCTCATGTTTTCAACTCATCCTTGCACCTGGCCCCATTTTTAATGATAAACCTTACCCTTGGTGTATTTTTAGAATAATTTTATACCTTTTCACCTCATATACCCTTACCAAATTTTTTAAGGTACATGAGAGCTTCCCGGATCCATTTATCAATTCTTGATCCACCCTTAACCCGGTTAAGCCAAACATGGTTTAAGGTGAGTTAACAGTTGAGTTTACAAATATAGTGTTAAGAGGTGAGTGTGAGATAATACTTAGCCATATTTTTTGGTTATTTTCAAATTATTATTTCCCACCATTTCTAAATGTTATGTTTCCATAAATAACTAGATACCCCTCATGCTCCAATCACTCTTTTTCTCATACCTCACAAATCCCTACTCTGATCTCCACGAGATTTGAATTGAATATTCCCTACATGGATGCCTTTGGAATGAGTGTTTTCATGACCTCATTAATTCCCTCATATATTTTTACAGTAATCTAAAACTTTCAGCCATGGAAAACTTCCCCCTTGAATCTACGGAGTTGCAGCAAGCCAAATGAGCTAAAAATCAGAGCATGAGATCCTCAAAAAATCATCTTTCCAACAAGCACTTTCTTACCCCATGAAAATGGGTAGGATTGCAGCTATGAAGGAATATTATTTTTATACTTTATACAAAATCAGATGAATAAAACACAAGCCTGAAATTTTACATTTTGTTTCATGAAGATCTGGATGAGACAAACCCCTAAAAAATGGAGCAAAGCATCCTAGTTATAAGTAGAATTTTTTGAGACCTTTTTCATCCCAATCCGACACCCCATGGCCAATGTATATTTTTTATTAAGTCCCCATTCAATAAAATTAATAATATTATTAGGTCTTAAGTATTAATGGATTCGATACACTTAGTTCATTCCCCAAGAGGAAAAGTGCTCAAATGTGATAATTTGGTGAAATTGCCAAAACTAGTCACCTAGGAAGAAATTACTAAAAATAGTAAGTGTCTGGAAAAGGATCAAAATGGTCATGGTTTTTCATCATCCATCCCTCTCTAATTTTAACCTTCTCTGAGGACAAACTTGTGCTTTCAAAAGGGTTTAAAGTTGCATTGTGTCTTAAACAAAAGAGAATCCCTCTATCCTCAATTTTAGTTGCAGCAATATGTTTAGATCTCATTGTGTTTATAGATTTGTCTAATGGTTTGATCATAAGTTTAAAGCATGCTCACCTTCACTCATCTCATGATATAAATGATCTTCACCTCATCTGATGGATTTATTTAGGTTGAATTGTGCAGGAAATGGTCTCAAGTTGCATCAAGAACTTGGAATTTTAGAGGTATTGCATTTTTTCAAATGTTGAAGGATTTTTCAAGTGATGGAAATACTCTATCATCATCTTAAATGGTATTCACCTCCCCTTCCAATGGACAATTATAAAATACATGAGCTCACAATGTGTAATGTTGCAGAGTTGGGGAAGAGCTCTCCAT
Source organism: Taxus chinensis (assembly GCA_019776745.2). NCBI lineage: Eukaryota > Viridiplantae > Streptophyta > Pinopsida > Cupressales > Taxaceae > Taxus > Taxus chinensis. The sequence continues at coordinate 49,266,029 of CM034149.1, forward strand.
TGATGCATCACAGTGTTGTGGAGTGTCGTTGTGGGTCAACTTATTGTATTCATCACCATCATATCTGATCATAATCTTCCTCTAGGGTGGAATCATCTCTATTTGTTCTCGATATAATCCTTCCTCTCCTCCCTCTTCTTTCCTCCTAATTCATCAGTGTATGTAATCATGACATTTTGTCCTATCTACTTAAGGGAAAATGAAATATTTGTAAAATGTAAAATGTAAAGTACTCTCTCAAGTTATAAGAGAAGTACTTAATCTATCTCTTCTAAGGGTAATTGAAAATTCACAAGTATAATATGAATGTAAATTTTCATGTGGGAGGTAGATGAGAAGACAATTCATAATGCTATATATTGGAATGGATTTTCCATTCCAAAGGATCCTGAAAATTTTAGTTCTTGGTGGAAATTATGGATTGTAGTTTGATTTTGAGATTTTTATCACCAACACAAAAATTAAAAGATACATTTATTCCATTTCCCTTTCTCATGTGTTCCTCTATTTCCTCACTTTTCTACACTTTTTTATCTTAGTGATCAAGAAGGAACTTTGCATCCTTGATAGATGAATCTAAGGAAATGTGTGTCTTTAATTTGTTATTGTCACTAATTAATTACATTGTTGCATTCCTCAAATTGAATTTTTAACTACTATGGTTATTGGGAGTGATCTCTTCTATTTCCGACTCCAAACGCCAACCTTCCCTTTCCTAATTTCTCTCCTTTACCCCTCATCACTGCAATTTCCTCCCTTGTACCCCATATAAGAACTTTTCCACATGTTTGGTGAAGTGTGGATGTGTAATCCTTGGCCTATTTATCCACCCCCACATCATTAGATACAATTATAATATTTTACATTCGATAATGGGAAACTCCCCATACATAAGAAGTATGGGCGTAGCCTCGTGAGTGTTGGTGGAAACACATAATTTGCCACTTAACACATTATTTCACCAACAAGACTAAAAATAAGTTTTGCATCAAAAATAAATTAGTTTCAACAAAACCTTCATTATTGAAGGACCAAATTTAGGATCAAACACCATCCATTAATAGAATAACCTTAGAGTGAGTGTGCTTCATCTTGCGTCTCGTGGGCCATTAGATTCAGAAACTTTGGAAAGTCAATTATATCATTGCCATCTACATCCATTTTGTTTCTTGCAACTCTTCCTCTATTGGGTTTTTCCCTAGAGACATCGTTACTATTTTGAGCTTCTTTGTTTTTATACATCCTATATATCTATCAAAATCCACACATGTTAAATTATATATATAACACACAAATATATTTACTCGTGTGAAACCCAATAAGCACCATCTACATCTTTGTCAAACAAACTGGATGCCTCTAAAAGAAGCAATGTTGAAACAGTGCATATAGATAGTTTGTGAAGACCAAATTGCATGGAAGAAAATATGTAAAAGAAAGAGATTGTGCGGAGTAAAAAAACACAAGGAGTGATATACTTGTAGACTTACATTGAATCGACTTAAAGTAGAAATGAACCTAGCTTTAAAACAGTATTAGCATAACTATAAATGGTAAAATGAATGGCATATGCTTCATAAATTCCTTTGGAAGGCATTAGAAGATTATAGAATAATATCTACATCAAATATTGTTCTAGTGATATCAAATACCTAAACCAATATTCATAAATATTGTAATAAATGTGACCACTAAGTGACTTTATGGATGCATTAATGTTTGGAGACTTTTTCTTGGTATTATGTTACATCTTAGAGAATTGTTAAGACACATGGATGCTCCCACATTTTCAGTGTTAAAACATTCAAAAAATTATAGCGAAATAAGGGTCAAAAAATTGTCATTTCAAATAATTGAACGAATCAAAAATTAAAACACAATTATTGATTTTATAAAATTATTTTAAATTAGGCATAAGATAAGGGCATAAAATTCTTTATGAACATTGGTGGCATAAAATTATTTGTAAAGTGAAACGTATAGTATTCCTGCCGGAGGCAGGAACTAATAAAGAGATTTTTATTAAAAAAAAATCACCCCAAAGTTTTTAGAATGACACATGATAAGTTAATTGAAGGAGATATTACATGTAAAGCTCATTAATGGGGGTACATAGGAAATAGAAAAGATAAGAAGAAATAGTAGAGCACAGTTATAACACCTCCTCTACCTCTAGTCGTGGGATCCCTTCTATGTTTTCTCCTTCCCCTCTGTGTTTTATTCATTTCTCCCTCTCCTAAGTTTTTTCATCTCTTTCCTCTATCGCTTTGTTTTCTCTCATTTTTCAATTCCTTAAGTTCACTTTTCCTTCTGTTTGTTCCCTTTGTTTTTTATTTACACATTCTATCTTCCTTTTTATGAATTTTAAAATCTTCTTTATTTCCCATCAAACTTTCCAAGGTTGTGTCTTAACTCCCTGTTTTATTTTATTTTTCCTTCATAATTTGCAACGTCTTGTTCCCTTAACTGCCAGATTTCCACTTTTAACTTTTCCTTGCCATATATTTTTGGCATGCCCAACTCTTAACTCTCCCTTGACAGATATTTGATACTTGTTTACACACACACACACACACACACACACACACACACACACACACACACACACACATCTTTTGGTGCATGGTGGAATTGTAATCCCTCATGCACACTATATTTTCTCTTTCCCAATAGTTTTTAAAAGGATATATGTGGCATAAGCATATGCATTTACATGACACTTTGCATATTCTACATGGTGAGCACCTTGTTTTTCCAACTTGGTGAGCTCATTAACCGAGTCTTTTTGTACATGTGTGGGTTGGGTCGAAATGCTCAAAACTAATTATACCAAACTTGACTACCATGTGAACTATGTTAATCATTTAGTTAGATAATGTATGACCTACATAAACTGGGTCAAGTATTCTTTAGGAAGCTAGATTAGTTGGAATTTTAGTGTTGTGTCTCGATTCATATACGAGTGAATTTTCAAATTTATAAAAAATAACATTACAAGTTTTTAAATCATATAAGTGATATAAAAAATATATCCCAATTGCAAATAGTTTACTATCGCATGACGAAAAATAATTTCAATGGATCATAATATGAAAAATACATTACACTCCTAATAATGAGAGTGCTAATTTTTTTAATTGTCGCAAGGTAACTTCCCAACCCAGTCAAAAAGTTCACTTAATTAGAAATAATCTAGACTAAATCATAGGAAGGGATATACAACCTAACTTACAGTTTTTCATCATCCTTTTTGGGAGAAATGAGATGCGTATGGAAATATCTCTTCCAATACCCATTTATGAATCTTAACTCCTCTCCTCGATGATACCCTTTCTCTTCCCCATAGAAAAATTGCACATGTATAAAAAAAAATACCAAGTGTATTAAATGTTTCATATAATAAATTGACTTAAAATAATCCATACAAAACTTTAATAATAACAATGCTTTTAAATTGTATTTGCACATCACTAATCCATCTAGTGTAAAATCAATGTAAGATGCTAAATCAATCAAACCAAAATAGTTATAATATCATGTGGATAATACGGGCATTTCCACTCGGTTATCTGAAATAATAAATCAATATTTTTAGGGACATGACATGTTGAAAGTTGCATTTAGAATTGTATCCTTTTAGGAACAAGAGGAAGAAAAAAATTATGGCCTCAATTCTAGAAAAATAGGATGGGTGTATCTAAGATGGAGAAGATACAAATTCTTTCACTTATCTTCAAGGGAAGGTATGTCTAGGTAGTTTAAATGATAAGGATGTTCCAAAAATAGGTGATCTTTCTAATATTTTCCATTTAAATTTCATATTAAGAATACAAAGGTAGATACTATTTTTTATTCATGTTCTGAAGAAAAATTAATTATTTGAGAGGTTATAAATAGCCTTGGGTTGGAAGTGGAAAATAATCTTGATTATTAAACATTAGCTTGTGTGAAATAAGGATAAGAGATTAAGGTTTCCAAGCAATGTAATGTAATTTTTTTGATAAATGAACATTTTATTGAAAATGTTATTGTGGATGTAGTACATATGGATGTTTATGGTATAGTATTAGGCAGCCCCTAAATGTATGAGTGGGATACAATCTTCATGTGAAGGTAAATTAGTATCAGTTGGTCAATGATGGGAAGATATACGTCATCTATTCCTATGAGGGGAAATATTATATCTCCTTGGTAATTTCAGCTCAAGGTAACAAGTTGTTGAATGCTAGTGGAAAGGTGTATTTTCTCCTTTTGAAAGCTAGGGGGTTGATTGGTGTAAACCATTGTATATATAGCTAATAACAAGGGGAAGAGGTTTCTACATGGGTGTTTTCTTTATGGTTGCAATCTTCATCCTTCTTGGATGGAAGGAAATAAACCACATCAGAAGGAATAAAGAGGTGAATGTGGGAGTTCACAAGTTGCACCTCCAATAGAGGGCATAGTTGTGAGGTGGAAATTTCCTCACTTAATCAGTTCATAAATCTTTTAGGGACTTAAAATCATCAAATTGGGTGGGTATGATTGAAAATAAGATTTGAGATATTCCCACTTCATGTAATTTTCATTGTAAACACTTTTTAAAAACATTTATTCTAAAATAATATTATAACCTACATGTTTTGATGAGATATTTGGATTTCTCTATTAAAAATACACATAAAAAATGGCAAATCAATTTCAAGTTCATATGCAAAATTTATGGCCACTGGAATATAGAATATATTTATTGGTTACACAACAATCCCTAAAGAAATAGTAGTAGTTGTGCAACCTCCAATATGCATAGGGGGTGGGTAGTTACACAACCACCAGTCTGCATAAAGAAGTGGAACTGTCACATGATAACATAACACACTAGTAAGTATCAAATGAGAATGATTCATCTTCCAAAACTATTTCTTGGAAGATTCTCAAGGTAGGTGCATCTTTGCAAGATTTTTAGTTGTCACCTATCATGAGATAATGTCATAGGAGCTATGGAATTATTATTCCCATTATTTTTATAAGAAATTCGGAGTCTTTTTACATAGTTACACACAATGATTTACCAACAGTGAGAGGCTATTTATTGTGAGTTATTATTAGAGAAGTGTTGGAAAGGTGTTAATACATTTTTTGTGAAATTGCAGTAATTTATACATTTAAGTGAATTATATAGTGAAAGGGGAGTGCATGTAATATCGCGCCCTTTCGAATTTCAAAATTGATGACTATATAGATGGACAATAGACCATCATCTGGTTAAAAGGAAGAGTTAAAGGATAATTTTGCATTGTTGAAAATAACTCAAGTTTTATTTAAAGGAAATTAAGGTAATAGTTGAGGGTCTTAGCTCACACCAAAATTTTATGTCAAATATATGTTTTTATTGCATATCAGATAATGATTGTTTGGGTTGTTTACCACTTATAATATCACTACATGATCATCATTATGTTTGAATATGAACATTTGCTACTTTTAACTTTGGTGTAAAAGCTAATTTTGGAAAGTATATGGTAGGTAATAATTACATTGCGTGTTAATGCTCTTGCTTGGACTCCTCACTTTGGGTCATTTGTTAGGCCACTCCACATTAGTTGTGGCATGTTATGAGTTTGTAATTTTTTTATACAAAGTGATGATTTATTGGCATATGAGCTTGGGTAAAAGCTATAAATTAATTATATGGAGGTTAAATGGATTTTATTAATTTGGAATATGAATCCACTTGATAAAGAGTGGGTGACATGTATTAGTGTTTGGTTTGTGCTTACATGGTATGATTAATTTTGTGGCAATGGTAACTTGGGAAAATGAATAGGAAAACTGAAATGTGAACCATACTTGTTTAATGTGAAGTGTATTGGGAATGGTTGTATAGAATGGGAAAACAAAGGTGAGAGGTTTTGGTTTTTAATGATGTATTAAATGCATGGATAGCTCCTCGGAAATGGTTAGCTTCTCCAAGAATCCAACCCTAAACTTGGTCGCATTCTCTCTCCTTGATCATTTGGTTGATTGGTTTGAGCTATTTTTGGTGGTTCTGAATGTAGTGGAGTTTCTCTCCACTGTGCATGTTTTGCAACCATGAATGCAATTCTGGAATTGGATATAGAGGAGATTTGTTTCAAAAAGGAATTTTTTGATGAATGCATTGTTGTTTTTTATTTATGTAGAATATTATAGGAGAAAAGAGGCTAAGTTGAGAAAAAAACATGGACATTCCAAGCATGAGCTTTTCTCTTATACTATAAATCATAATGTTATATTTTGATAATTGCAATTTGGGTGTTGTGTGTGTGTTTGGTGTTTTATGGAAAAATGATTGTTTTAGATTCATACTTGTCTACTAGTTGCATGTTGAATTTGTGACTAGATTTATAAGTTTTAATTGTATATTATTTTCTGGGTTCACGTATTTTTATGTGTAGAATGATTTTAGGAGTTTTTATTGTATTATAATTTTTGGGCTTGCATTTTTCTTGTGAAGACAATCTGTATGAGTTCCCATGTTGGGATTGCATTGTTAATAAATTAGTCTATGTGTTTTCTAGTAATAGATTATAATACCCATAATGGTTCTGCATGTTGTAGTTTTGTTATAGAAGTGTGTGAACATTTTCTAATACAATAAGTTGATATTTTGACTTCCTCCTTATGTGTGTTTGTCTCCCAATATTTGGGTATGCGTAAATGAGAGAGTATGAAGGTTATTTCTTATTTTTCATCCTTTTTAGATCTAAAAAACTTTGTAGGATAATATGAATGCTTTAGTCATACGCTCTTGTAGTTAGATGAATGATGTACTTGGTGTTGTGATTGAATATTAAATTTTATCTTTGTTAAAGGATGAAGCTGTTAAAATGGTTGGAATATTATCGTTACAAGAAGGTAATATTGGCTTGTTAAATATTGATTTTTTAATAAAATGAATCCTTAACTTATGAGATTATAGAACATAAGTTTATTTCTTGATGAATTTTTATGATTTTCAAAAAGTTATAAATTGAAGTTAAGTATTTGTTGATTAAACATGATTCACTATGAATATCAAGTAAAGTTAAATATTTTTAGAATTATTATGGTTTGAGGTAAGTTGATAATTTTTTGATTATTTATTAAATTTGGTTAGTTTGAATTAGCAAGTAGACTTGATCTAATATGGCGTTAAATCTTGATTGTTATTCTCATTATATAATGTTTATGATATAGAATATGAGATATTTGAATCATACCAGTTCTCTCAAGATTCCCTATGAATATTTCTCTCTTCTAGAAGATGTACAGGTAAATAGGAGAAGCTATGGAGTGAATACTTTGGACGGACTTAATAATTTTTTATTTACTTACGAATTCACGGTCATATGTAAAAATGATAACCTCGTAAAGTTCATTAGTTTGTATTAAATTATTTCATGAAGTAAACTTAGTTGTTAGGATGGGAAAGTGACCCTAATGTATAATCCTAATACGGATTTTGTTTCTTTTATAATGAATAAAGTTGTTTTCAAAAACTTGAGATATTTTTTGTTGATTATGAGCCTCTCTATTTTGATTAAATATAAATGGTCTATTTAATCAGACATGGTATATAAGAGTAGATATTATTTATGTCCCTATTTTTTATGGATGTGTCTTTGTATAAATTGTTGTTGATCTAATAAATTAAGTGCACCAAAGTCTTTTATATGTGTTATTATAACATTACTTAACTTAATCCTTCACTTAAATTAGTATTATAATTAATTAATTAAGAATAGTGGAGAGTATGATGTTGGATACGATGTTTATCATGGGAATAATGATAATGATAAAAAACAATTAAGAAGTAAAATGTATATGGACGTGAATGATAACAAAATGCATACTTCAAAATATGAAGGTATGATGATAGTAAATGTGATTAATGAAAACCTAGATGAGAATAAAAAGGGGCATGGTTAACTTAAATTGATTAGTTATAATTGTTATTCTTCAAGAAATAATAATTCGACCATCATATGCAAATGGTATTATATTCTTTATTAAATAGACCAATGGTTAATGAACAATTTACCAACTTTTGATATGGGAAACCTATAATAAAAAGAAGATGATTTATCTAGAGGGTGACTTATAGTTAATCCATAACTTGAATAATTTATTAAGACCCCCTTGGAACATAACGAATAACTTAGATGAGTCTTATGAAAATACCTCTCGATTATAACTTAGATAAATATTGGAATAACTTAAGTCCCATAGAACTTGCCACATGATGAAATTCGATTGTGGTTAGACAACTTTAATTATGACGTAGATTGGATATAATCTCACATCATCATATAAACATATAGACATAGTGCTAACTAGGGGTAGCTATGGATTAGGGAAAGAGGATGTAATGGTTATAACCCATTATATGGTCTCTCCCTATTCCATAAAGACCCAAAGTGGGTTGTGGTTATTTTCATTTATGGATATGTTCTTGTAAATAACACCCCTCCTTCTCAACATGCTCACCTTATTATACAAAAATATCTAGATAATTGTGTTGAGATATGTTTTTGGTGGTGGAAGACTATGTCTCTAAGACTTATGTGCGGTCTCGAGATAAGTTGTTTATGCATGGATAGAAACTTTGGCCATACTAATGAAACTAGCTAATTACATTGTATATTCACCATATCTTGTTAGGTTGTGGATCCTATTTTCACGTGAGAAAATGTTGAAGACTATACACTAAGAGTATTGTACACTTTCCATAGTGGTTTATACATGGAGATCATAAAGAAGGATTTTCCTAGATATACAGAAACAAGTTTAGAGTTCTATGAGGATTACATATATGGGAAATAGAAGTGAGTAAGATTTCTAAAGGTTATACCTACAAAGAAAGAGGGTAAGTTAGATCTGGTGCATTCTGATGTATGGGGGTCGGCTCAGGTATCATCTCTTGGGGGTTCAAGTTATTATGTTACTTTTATTGATGATGCAACAAGGAAAGTTTGGGTTTATTGTATTGGAAACAAATATGATGTATTTGACACTTTTGTTAAATGGAAAGCCTTGGTAGAGAATGAAACAGGTCTTAAGCTAAAATGTCTAAGATCAGATAATGGAGGGGATTATTACATCAATGAATTGGATGATTATTGTTCTAAGAATGGAGTCCACAAGAAAAAGACAGTTTCAGGAACTTCGTAGTAGAATGGGGTGTTAGAAAGGATGAACAGAATTATAATGGAATGTGTTAGGAGCATGAGGTTACATGCAGGACTACTTCTTTCTTTTTGGGCAGAAGTGGTGAGCACAAATGTGTACTTGATAAACAGAGGACCCTCAAGTTCCTTGGATGGAGGTATACCTGAGGAGGATTGGAATGGGAAGAAAGTTGATTATTCATTTCTTGGAGTCCTTCGATGTGAGGCATTTTTCCATATAGACAAGGATGATAGGACCAAATTAAAGGCTAAATCAAAAAAAATATACTTTCATTGGTTTATGGTGGTGATGAATTTGGATATAAATGTTGGAGTATTAAGGAAAATAAAATCATTCAATCTAGGGATGAGGTCTTTAATGAGAAATTCATGTATAAGCAGCAATTGTAGGAAAACAAGGAAGAATCCAAGAAAGAATATGCAGCAGTAGAGGATCATCCAGATGGGAAAGTTACACATGAATCTATTCAGGAAACTCCTCAACAAGAACCCCAAATTCCTATATCAAGGAGGTATTCTAGGGTAAGAAGAGAACCTGAATGTTTTTCTCCTTCTCTTTATGATTTATTACTCACTGAAAGTGGAGAACTAGAGAGCTTTGATGAAGCAATGAAGGTAGATGCTAGGAAAAAGTGGGAGTAATCCATGGACGAGAAGCATCAAGCTCTCATGGAAAACAAGACATGGGATTTTGTGAAGCTACTTGAAGGCAGAAGAGCATTACAAAACAATTGGGTGTTCAGAGTTAAAGAGGAAGGAGGAGGCAAGAAAAGGTACTAGGCCTAGTTAGTGGTCAAGGGGTTTGCATAGAAAAAAGGTATAGATTTTGATGAGATTTTTTCTCCTATAGTAAAAATGACTTCTATTAGAACTGATCTAGGAATAGTTGGGAAGAAAGTTGATTATTCATTTCTTGGAGTCCTTCGATGTGAGGCATTTTTCCATATAGACAAGGATGATAGGACCAAATTAAAGGCTTTATATATGCAAAGTTACAGTAAATTGAAACCAGATCACTTGTATCGTATAAATAAGATGGAATTTAAAGACACAAAGTTCTGTAAATAACATTTGCCAGAACACAAAGTTTCTTAACATAACACAGATTCATTAATCAAGGACACAAAGTTCCTTCTTGGTTATACAAGATCACCATGCTTGCAAAGTTGGAGAGTATGCAATCGGCAAGACTAACAAACTAGAGACAAATGATCTTCACAAAAAATTAAAATGAAAGCTTAAGGATAACAGAGATCAGATAGACAAAGAATGGAAATCCCTTCTGTATTGATTTCTTTATGATCTATTTACACTTTCAGAAAATAAACCCAGTTCTTCCTCCTCTTTAATATGGCATGGAGAGGCCATTATATAGCTTATAAATCAGTTACCCTTTGTAACTACTTCTTTTAACTAAAGATTAGTTAAGGAATGCCAATCGCAATACCTCAACTAATTAAAATGAATTCGAGAAAAAGAATAGAAGAGAAGAGAAGAAAACGGAGAAGAAGACAAGTGGTTAAGACTGGGAGGGACCCACTGACTTCAAAATTCTCTGCCTGAATCTCTTCAATGCCTCGGCTATGTCTCTGCCACGAGGGACTGACGTGTTGGCTATAGACTAACCCCAAAATCTGAGACACTTCTCCATTTCTTTATCAAACTCAACATGAGTATGATACTCTTTATTTGCTTCTTCAATGGCAGATTGAAGAGAGCAGATCTCCTTCATTTTCTCTTTGGAGATGGAGCTTTCCTTGAATAGATGATCTTTGACAAAAGCTATGAATTGAGCTTTGATTTCTTGCAGGGAAAGAGGCACACCAGAAGTTTCATCCTGAAGATGACAGTGTATATCTTTGAAAGCTGATACAACCAGTGTCTTGAAAGCCTCACCTTTCTGCCAGCTATTCTTCAGCTCTCCCAAAGCCTCCTCCAAAACTTTGATCTTCCACTCCATGCTGTAAACCCAGGACTTCGACAGATTATCTTTTGCATCATCAAAAACCTTATTTTCCAATAAAAAGTTCTCATCTGTCTGTCCCACGAGATGGAGGTCTACTATGCAATTGCTCCAGAGTTTGAGCTCTTTATCTATGACCTCGATAGTGGAGGAGAGCTTCTGTTGCAAATTATTCACCTTCCCCTGGAGTTTGAAAGCTTCATCGATGAAGTTCAATCCTGCAACAAGCATATCTTCTACTATGGCCTCCAGAGCTCTGCCATAGACAGAATACTTGTGCAAGTCTTTGATACTCTGTACTTCATCTTGGCTCAAAATTACAGGTGGTGGAAGAGTAGTCAATGGGGTAGGGTCCAAAAATTTGTCCTTAGACAAAAGAGATTTGATGAAACCTGTGAGAATCTGGGTCTGTTCCTCCAATTGTTCAATAGTTTGATGCCCTTTCTCTACCCTCCCAATGACTCTTGTGACAGTTTCCTGGAGGTTGTGGATCTCACCTTCAGGAGTAGACTCTCCCATTAGAATTCTTGAGAGCTCTAAGTCAAATGCCTGCAAGTCCTGCTCTGATTTGTCCACTGTAGGCTTAGCAATCTCCAGGAATTGCTGACCTTGAGCATCTGATACTATTCTGGAGGTGATTTTGGCTTTCTTGGCACGAGAAGGAGTAGTGCCCAACAAGGCTGCGACAGCATCAAAATTTGACCCTGAGCTCTGAGAGGAAGATTTCCTCTTCCTACTGTCAACAAAAGGCTACACCCACGCAAAAGAGGAAGAGGAATCAGCAGGAGGGGCAAGAGGACCGAGAGACAGAGAGCTCATGACACTCAAGGTTTGTGCAGCTGTTGATTCAAGTTGAGATGTGAGTGGGGCGCTTGAGACAATTGCGGCAGAAGAAACAATAGCACTGGGAAGTTCAGTGCTCTGGACTTCCTTATCTTTATCCGTTGGATCTTCAGAAGCATTTGCAGGGGCTGGCATTTCACTCTTTTGACTTTCACTGAGAACAATGATGTTCTCTGGTCCCAAAGGCCCTTCTACCTGCTTTCTTTGAAGATCTTTTTCAACATGCTCCTTCTTAACTTCTTTGAGTTTCTTCTGGTACACTTGAGTAGATGAAGGAGTGGAAGCTGCAGGTCCTTGCGTTGATGAGGCAGGAGGGGTTTACACAGGTGTGTCTGATATGGGGGTCGATGCTTCCTTCCTTGGTGTTGAAACATCCTTAGAGGAGGATTCTCCTGAGTGCCTTCTGAGCTCTCGAACTTTCCTGTCAAACCAGACCTTAGTCCTGACTAAGACTGGAGCAAGGATCTCAGCTAGATCATCTTTCTCTTTCATGTTCCAATCCAAGTCCTCCAAGGGAGTGTGCTTAACCACATTGTCATACTCATATGAGTATAGATTAGAGTTGTCATCCCGGAGTCCTTCAGGAATTTGGTACAAGCCGAGTTCTTGGATCAATTGCAGAGAGAACCTACCACAGTGCCTCCTTCTAGCTTCAAAATCGTCTGCACAGTCAGCCCAGTAGTCTTCTGTATCTGCCCTATGATGATATATTATCTTGATGGTCTGTTCAATGAACTTCTTCGAGTCGAAGCAAGTTCTTGGTTTGAAGAAATGAACAGTGATAGGAACCAGGGCTCTTTCTATGTTCTGTGCGTCCAGGGCTGTTTTACAAGTGTAGTTTCCCAAAGAGATGGGAAAGTGCAAACTAGAAATCTTCTTGTCTCTGCAGGTTCTGTGCAATTTTTCTAACTACCTGCATATTTCAATCAAAGCCATCTTATCATTGCAGAACATGGGAAGCCTCAGAGGGGTGCTCTCATAGCCAGCAATCCTGATATAGGAGAATTTTCTAAATTGAATAAAATAGGCACCGTAGTGCGATATCAGGTTCATGGCTTCATCTGAAAACCTTCTAGCAGTGTCACCCTCAAGCAGCCTGACCACATACATGGTGAAAGCATCATTTACTCTTCTGAAATTACGATTGCTGGTCTCCAGGGTGAACTACGGGCAGTAGGCGTATACAGGATCATCCTTGTGGGCATCAATGTAAGAAAAACCAAACCATTGCCCTGATGCTGCCAGAGTATACATCAGATATGAAGTCATGTAGAACTTCTTCGTTTGTTGTACATTGGACAGCTGCTCCGCCAAATTCATGCTGATGATTTCCACCCAGTTGATATTTTGAGTTCCCTCGCACACCATGTTGATGAGCGGGCACATCCAAAAATGGAACTCGTTGGTAGAGGGTAAACCCATAACCCGAGCCAATAGAATTATAAAATCAGACAATTCTTCATTGAAATCTGCCCGGAAAAGAGTCTTGGATAGACGAGATGCTCCCTTCTTAGGGTTTTTAAGCCATGACTTCGCCACCTGCGCCTTGTATTTGGTGCTATCTTGACTGAACAAGGCCTGTGCTTGATCCCGGGAAACAACTATGGAATTATCCATCTCTGGGATCTTCAGAGCAGTGCTAATGGTGGCAGCATCCAGCTTGGCGATGAGTTCCCCGTGTACATTGGTCAATTCACTCGAATCAGGGTCGAAGTGAGCTCCGCATGAAAGCACTGTATCAGCACACTGTACCGAGATCGGGAAACCTCCAGCGAAAGCCAAACCGCTGTCATGAATCATCTGCGCCATTGGTGTAGGGCTTGCATCTGCCATCCTTGCCCAAAAATCACCGAAGTCAAGATGACGAGCTTCACTGTCCCCAATATTGGGAACGACAGATTCTAGTGGCGAGATTTGTTCCTGTCCCTGAAATTTGATCTTCATATTGATGGTAACTCGGAGGACAGAGACGTAAACTTGACTCGGGAAGGAAATACAGAGAAAAGGGATACACGCGTAGGTTTTTAGATTACAAGGGTTTGAGCAAAGGATAGCATGGAAGCAGTGTGAGAAATGCAAAGTGGGTTCGCTCATTATATAGCCGATTAAGAGAGAGAAAGATAATGAATGCGCATTTAAAACATACCTACCAATTTGAATAAGCATGATATTCAGGTAGAGCGGGAAAAATAAGCACGAATGGCACTTGGTTCATTTGGGACATGTGAGACGCGAATGCGCGAAACACGCGGCTCAGCCGATTCGGGCGAAGCGAGGAAAAGATGCACAAATTCCTTTTGGGACATGCGGGACAAAAGGGCGCAAAACACGCGACTCGGCCAGATCGAGCAAAAAGGTGACAATGGGTCCGGAAGAGTTTGGGATATTTGGGACGTGAAAGTGCGAAGTACACGGTTCGGGCGAATCGGCCGAAAATTGAACAACTTGTCCGATTGACTTTGGGACATTTGGGACGAAAAGTTCTGACGGGCCCGAAAAAGACAAACTTCGGGGAAATCGGCCGATCGGGGAACAGAGCGCACTTTTGAACTTGGGACACGCGGGACAAAAATGTCCGACAGGCCCGAAAAACACACAAAATGACCCAAAACGTAGATTTTCTCAATTTCACGACTTTCAACATTTTCAGTACAACAGAGAAGACACTTAAACTCAAAAATTTTGAAAATTCACTTTCTTAAGAGCAGGGAATTTTGAGTGGACAAAACACTTAGAACAGCTTGATGTAAAGATTTCATTTCTCCACGGTGATTTGGAGGAGGAACTCTATATGCAGCAACCATAGGGCTATGAAGTCAAAGGTAAAGAGGATATGGTGTGCAAACTGAAGAAGATCTTGTATGGCTTGAAACAAGCTCCATGTCAATGGTATAATAAATCTAATAGCTTCATCATGGAGCAAGGTTATATTATATGTCATTCTGACCATTGCGTGTATATAAAGAAATTTGAGGATGGGAGTTATATTATCCTTTGTTTGTATGTGGATGACATGTTAGTTTTAGGTAAAAACATGCAGGAAATAAAAGTACTCAAGAAACAGCTAAGTGAATCCTTTGCTATGAAGGATTTGGTGGCATCCAAACAAATCCTTGGTATGAGGATATCTTAGGATAGGAAGGAATAGAAGCTGAATTTATCTCAGGAAGAGTACATTAAGAAAGTCTTGGAGAGGTTTAATATGTAGGATACTATACCGGTTGGGACTCCTTTGGTAGGCTATTTCAAATTATCAAAGGATCAGTGTCCCAAGACAGAGAAGGAGAGAAACCAAATGTCCAAGTTACATTACTCATTAGCAGTTAGTAGTTTAATGTCTGCCATGGTGTGTCCCAGGCCTTATATTACCCATGCAATGGGAGTGTTGAGTAGATTTATGAGTGATCCAGGTAGAGATCATTGGAAAACAATAAAGTGGATCCTTTGGTATTTGAGATGGACCATGGAGACAGTTTTGTGCTATAGTGGATCAAACACCACATTATGTGGTTATGTAGATTCAGTTATGGCTGGCGATGTAGACAACATAAGGATCATGACAGGTTATGTTTACACTGTAGGTGGGATAGCAGTAAGCTGGATTTCACGACTACAGAAGTTGGTGGATTTGTCAACCACGGAGGCTGCATATGTTTTTATCACGAAGGAAAGAAAATAAATGATTTGGTTACAACAATTGCTTGAGGAGTAAGGAAAGTTGCATAGTGATAGTCAAAGTGTTATACACCTAGCTAAGAACTCTTCTTTCTGCTCTAGGATGAAGCATATACAGTTAAGGTACCATTTCATCAGGACAACTTTGGAGGAAGATAAGTTAAAGTTGCAGAAGATTCATACCAGTCAGAATCATGTAGACATGATGACCAAGGTGGTCACAAGGGAAAAACTAAAGTTGTGTTCAGCTTTGGTTGGTCTTCACGGAAACTAGTGAAGGGTTGAGAAGCTTACTCAGACAAAAACAAGTCTCCAAGTGGGATATTGTTAGGTTGTGGATCTTGTTTTCATGTGAGAAAATGTTGAAGACTATACACTAATAGTACTATACACTTTCCATTGTTTTCTCTTCGGGGTTTGGGGGCAAGGCCCTTAAGAAAAAAAATTGGCCTTAAAACGTGCCCGATATACTAGGAAACATGATTTTCTCATATGTGCGGGATTTTGACCCATAGATTTATGGGATGGTTTTGACCCATGGTTTTGATACCCACAGTTTTGTAAAACTGCTTAAGCAGTTGTCTACTTATATGGTTTTATGCATATGGTAGGGATAATGTAACATTGCAGATGTGTTTTGAATTCGAGAGTGAATTATGTAGATTTTGTTGAGCATAGCCCCAAATAGATTTGGGTATTGTATTAAGAGAGTGGTGGCTTGTAATAAAATCTGAGAAAGTGATTCTTGGTGGAAGTATCCCAAATTGGGTGAACCACGTTAAATACTCTCTCTTTGTGTTGTGTTATTTTATTCTGCACTTTTATTTGAGATCTGTAATATTTTCTGCATATTATTTTCTATTGTTGTGATTATGTGAGGGATTATTCTGCATATTTTATCCCTTATTTCCTAACATATCCTTACTTTATATATGTAAGATACCAGAGTGCAAAGTTAATCAATTGACTTTAGTGGTAGACATTTAAGGATGGAAACATACTTTTATCAAGCTAGAAAAAGGTAAACCAAGAAATAATAAATATTTTATGATTGCTCACATAGATTGGAATGTAGGTAAATATAGATGCATTATTCTCATTTATACATGGTTTATACATAAAAGATTTATCATATGTGTTGTCATGCAAATGTGCAACAAGGAAATTCATAATTTTTGGGCATGACAACCACACCCTACCCAAAAATTTTACTCAAAGGTCACCCAAATCCCTCCTTCATATCATCCTAATCCCCGAGTTGGTTTTCCCATAGGTGATTTAGGGGTACCCAATATTTTTAAGTGCTTCCTAAGAAATATCCATCAAGAAAATCCTTTCGGCAAGCTTGGGAAAGCTCATCTTCTGTTCTTCTCAAAGTTGGTGCACACCCCCCGGAACATAACAAAAGGCATAAATTCATCACGGAGGCATATCAAGGAGTCAAAAAAAATTCCAATCAATTTTGTAAGGTTTTGGGAATATTTACAAGTTTGGGAGCAAGTTCAGCAAAATTAGGTCTTGGAGGCCTAAGTAGTGCATAGGGCCAAAAACACTACTGAGCTTCAAGAAGCAATTTCGGGAGCTCCGAAAGGAGTTAAGAGTCAAAAAATATCATCAGAAAGATAATTCAGATATATACAAGATAGTGGAATCATATTCTTCATAAACCCTTGTATCACTATGGTCTCATCTATACTTTCTCATGCATGACACTATGAATCAGATACAAGAACAATTAAGGAAAATGACGACTCAATCATGGCAGTGCTCGATCCAAGAGCCATATCGTAGGGTTTTTGGATCTCAATTGTGAAGGAGATGGTCATAATCACAAAGGATTTCATGACCTCATAATGGTTCAAAAAGGATTTATACCTCTAGGGTCTCGCTCTCGGATGAAACACGAGGGGAAGCCTTGTCATGTTCCAAAAATTCTCTCTCATAGAAAATTCCACAACAAATTCTATGATATGATCATCCACCTGAGTCGGGTTATGGGAAAGGAAAGTACCAATGACTTTCATGATTGGATAGTTCTCTTCATCATCACAATTATTGAGGGAAATAAAATTATTGATTGGGGGCAGCTTATTAGTGCTGATTTGCATTTCTAGTTGCTTCAGGTTCATTCTTACAAGTGGTTTTTCATGACCTCATATCTTTTGTATGACATGGCAAGCATGAGATCATTCTGAGGCTTGATTACTACACTGAAATTTATCCAGAGGGCTCCCGCATTCAAGAGATATCCACAACTGGACCTAAAATAAAGTAATCAACCTTAAGCCATATCAAATGACACATTCACAATGTGTGTGGTAAAGCTACTAGAAGGGATTAAACACTTGATATTGTCATCTCAAGCCACCACTTTGGTCAAAAAGTACCGATGAAGCTTCATCCAATTCTCCACATTCTCTTATCTCAGGGTAGTTGGCTTTAATCATGCTCCACGGAGGTTTCCTCATTATCCAAGTTATAAAATGGTGTTGATGGAGCTATGTAGATAATTGGTACATGTGAACGGAAAGATCAAGAGCTGATAAAGAAAGCAATTTTCCTTCCCTCTCTTTCTAGGTATTTTCATGTGCAAGAGTTCTCAATATGCCACCAATGTTGAAGCTTCCCTTACACCCATCAATATGCATTAATATATTGCAAAGGAAGACTTTGGTCTTAGGGAAAATATGGAATCCTTTCACTTCCCATAATCACACCATGTGCCACAGATCAAAAACCTCTTGGCCAATTACATAAATGAGTATGAGGTCTATGAGCATGATAACATGAGCATGACTGTGGAGAAGATGAATAAATTCAAGTTTGAATGGTATAAAGATGGTGTTCCTAAAGATGGATCTGAAATGTTCGATCCTAAGTATCCTGCAGTCAAATTCTCTCCCCTTCCACATGTACATTAGAATGTGCATGAACCTAGCAATATCAAAGAACACACTGAGGTCATCATCAAGAGATCAAAATAGCGGTTAAAAAATAAGAGGTTTGATCTCCTTGCATCGGTAAAATTTCAATCCCTTCAAATGAAAATGCCATACCACTCATCTTCCAATACCAATGATCAATCCATGACCTCATCTCATTCAAGAGGGAGTTCAAAGAGACAAGAAGAAGAACCTGAGCCTACTCACTACAGGAGACTGCGAAAAAGAGAGAACAAAATATGTTCTTGTAGTAGACCTTGAATAGGAATAGATTGATTTATCTCACCTTCCACCTAAAAAATTCTCAAGGCCCTCCATCTACCACTACTACACTAGTATTTCTTGTGCAGAGCCCACCTCCTCAGATAGAGAAAGAAGTTGCAATCATGCCTTCTACTGATCTAGAATCTGATGAAACTTTCCTCTGGATGCAAGAAATGATCACAATGGGAACCTGCATTGTGCAACCAGTAATTTTCCTTTATTTCTTACCCATCACCTAGACAATCAAATCAAAGAAGATAAGTTTGGCTCAAGAAGCTTCCAAATTCTATAGTGGTGCCCCATGGAATCAGTACATAGAGATAGTTAAGGCAAAGGTCATTAAGCCTGTTGAAGAAATGAATCTAGATGACTATAAGATGTGTACCATCTCCTTGGGATTGGAAACATATGAGGGTGACATGCACCTATACCAGGAATCTTCCTTTCACCTCATTACAAGGATTTGAGAATACAAAGAAAGGTTACATCAGGC
Organism: Taxus chinensis; assembly: GCA_019776745.2. Lineage (NCBI taxonomy): Eukaryota > Viridiplantae > Streptophyta > Pinopsida > Cupressales > Taxaceae > Taxus > Taxus chinensis. Next base: position 49,285,397 of record CM034149.1, read on the forward strand.
GGAAGATCACATTCGCATCCTCACTTCCTATGTCCAATTGTTCATGGATCCTAGTGTCGCCAATTCTCTCCTTACCAAGGAAATCACTCCACTTACTAGTATTGACTCTAAGTCCATCATAAAGAATCAGTAATTCACCATGCAAGGAAGGCGTACTGAAAAATGGGTCGACATGATTCTTGAGAAAGGAAAAACACTACTTATTGAGATAATTATAGACACCAAATTTGGGTCACAATTCAATTAACCCCTTTTGACTTATCAATTTGACACATACACATTATCAATTAATGTAATTACTTTAATTAAGTTTATTTACACCTCACCTAGCCACCTCACCTAAGACCTATTCTTAGCCTATTAATTAACTAAGACTAAGTCTCTACTTATCCCAACCAACTAGGACTTAGTCTAGCCCTAGCATTAATTCCCTATTTCTTCTCCAATAACAATCCTACTTATCTAAGTGTCATTCTCCACCTAATACCTAGAATGAGGATTCAAATCACGCTAAAAATAATAAAGATCGGGCTATTTAAGGAAACTTAGACTTATTCACCTTAATCGACACTGGTTATCCCTCGGTTGGCATCAGTTCCCTAATCGTCATTGGTTAGGTTAAATAAGATTTTCTAACTCTTTTGTTGGGATCTGAATCTAACTCCTTTGGCTTACAATTCTTGCATTCAAATGTACAATCACTCCAGTAACCTTGCATTCAACCAGAGCCCCTCTCATCATTCATACATCATTTGGTTCATCCAAAGGTTCTTCGAGAGCTCCAACACATGCACCAAGAAGTATTGTGCTGCCCTACTATTGTATTCACTCTAGATCACCACCCTTTATAACCACCACCCTCATCCGCATCTAAGTTACTTTAAAAAAGTAAGTATTATCTCTTTGTTGTCATTTCTAATAGCTCAAATTGTCTCTTTAAGTTATCTACTTTAGATATCACATTTATACTGTTATCAGATCTAATCCCCAGTGCCTCCAGCCAACTTTCTATCCATTTTACCCTTCATACCTTTCCTAAACCCCCGTATCAGCATCATTGGGTCTTAACAAAAATCTCACCAACCTATCCAAAACCCCATCACTCTTTGTGAAATCACAGAGAGTGCCCAATTCTCAGTTTTTTGACATTACCACCAAATTACCCCTATCAACGTTGGTCACCCAACTGGCGTTGGTTTATTCCCCTAACCAGTATCGGTTGAATAACTAACATCAATCTCTGTGACTATTAATTTCTTCTTTAATAGCTAGCTCATAACTCCTCCCAAATATCCCTAAACCTCATCAAACTTCACCAAGACCTCACCTATAACCCCTGTCAGACCTGTAAACCTAGAATAACCCAAAAAACCGCCGAATCTAGTCATAACTTTTCATGTTAGATTAAATTTACTTATTATATTGGTACAAGATACCTAAATCATACAACTACAGTAGGATTTCCTCATTTCATGTTATTTGGTGCATTAAATTTTATTTGAAAGTGGATTGATAGCCTTATAGGAAGTACCTCACTTCTTGGATATAACACTTGTTCGGAAATCCACTAACCTATATTATGAATGTTATTTTGCGGTCTTGTTGTGTTTTTTATACATTTCGTTCCTCCTAGCCAAAGGGAAGCTTTCACTTTTAGTTTGATCAAAATTCTACAATGTGTACATTGCCTTCTTTTGTCTACATAATCACAGGTATTCCTCCTACACTCATTACCTACTTATCTATTTTATTACATTACTTCTTTATGTTGTGCGTTGTAAATTGGATTCATTTAATTCATTATATTGAGTTCATTTTATCTTTCATACTTGTATATAATTGTTGTGATTAGATTAGATTTGATTAGTTTGTGTTTTTTGTTTGATTCTACATTTTTTCTATCATCTCATCATCAATATCATCTGTCATCACATTTATACATCATATATCAAAACATGCTAAGTCTACATCAAACATGTATGCTAAGCTAAACATAAATACCATATCATCAATGGGGCAAGAGGGGTTGTGGATATCAAAATCTATCCCCCCCACACCAATATCAAAGATAAAAACATGGTCTAATCAAAGTATCTCATCAACATGCAATATGGTATCATCAAATGCTATCAAATGAAAAAAACATGTGATATAAACATAGACCATCCTAAAAATATGGATTACACATACTATCTCATAAACAAAATGTGATACGTCAAAACGGTCCATCATCATCATCATATGTCATCATAATAAACATCAATGTACAAAATCATGTGTATCGATAAATATTAGACTACAAAATGCCATCATGGGCATGGATAAAAACTATGCATTCATCACGAGGCATGATAAAAAAATAATACTTAAAGTACATCTGTATAAAATAATGTGCCTTCATCATGATGCATGATACAAAACAATACATATACATCATATCAAAAAGTGCCTTCATATCGATGCATAAATAAAAAATCCATCATTTATAAATACATTGTTAATAATCAATTCATCCCTGGATCTTTCCTACCCCTGTACTACCTCACCTAGGTGGTGGTGCCTATTCTACTGAGGGACCCTATACAGATCTTGCTGATCGAGATGTATTATGTGATCTAGATCCAGACTGACTAAGAGATAACTAACTGAATGGAATAGCCCTCTATCCCTATAGGATGACTGCATAGTATAAAGCCATGTAATAAGAAACCTCACCATTGGTTGAGGATAAATCAAGGAATACATCCTCTATACCTGATGTAGCGGTCTCTTGTCTAAGTGAAGTAAGCTCTGGAGTAAGTCTTACCACATCTACTTGAGACTAAGTATGCTTTGAAACTAACGATATCCACTCTGTTGCTCACTGATCTCTCTCAATATGAAGCTAATATTGTTGACGAGTCACATGCTATAAAAAGGCTAAATCCCCACCAATTTGAATGACCTGCCTAGGAGGTGAGGGTGCTCTGTAGGCCTCTCTCCATCCCTCGCCTGAGGGTATGTGTAATGGCATACCCCATCCATCTCTACCTCCATCTTTTCCTCTGACTCCACCTACCTCATCTCATTTATCTATGGGATCCCATCCATCTCTGTCTCTACCTCCTCCATCCCACCCATGCTTGGGTGTACTATGTGCAGGAATAGGCACTTGTGGCGGTGAAAAAGGCACATGTGGTATCTGCATATGTATTGGGCCTTGCAGGCCATCCTGTTATAAGGGTAACTATATAGGAATTTGCTGCACTAGGACTTGCTACTATGCAGGCATCAGTCCCTACCCCTATCCTTTATCCTGTTCATATCCCTTTCCATGATCTTGGACAACCAGCTGTACTAATTGTTGAGATGTAGGTCTATGAGCTCTCCCTTGTAATCCCCCTACAACTGTCATAACTCCTATGTCAATAACGGCCTATGGAATCATCAATCTCTCATGGGAAAACTAAAATATCCCATGCATGATAGTTTGTTGTCTCCCCCAGATCAACAACGTGTTTTAAAGGTACCCATGGCTAGGGCACTATCTGCTCAAAACTATCTCTAGCCCGGCGTGGTATGATAAGAGGTCCAATGTCAAAGGTCTCCCCAAAAAGGTGACCATACCACATCTCATCGCCCAGAATACCCTTCACGTGACCAAATTGTCACTGCACGTGATCTACCATATACCACTCTACAACGTAATCATGACTGCTAATAAGGAAGTGTTATCCATTTTTACTCCCTTTGAAAAAATGGAAAAAATGGAGGAAGTTAGACCTGGGAACTTTAGTGGAGTTCCAATATTTCATAGTTTAACTCCCTAATCTAAGAAAATTCTAAGGAGTTAGTGAAAAAATTAGGAAAGAATGTCATAGAACGAAGTCCATGAAATTCCACAAAAAAGCCACATGACAGAACTAAAGTCTGTAGAAAACCACACGATAGAACTGAAGTCTATAGAAAAAATTGTGCCATAGAACTGAAGTCCATAGAAAACCAAATCTGTAGAGTAGGCTTTCTTTTAAGATACAGATAGAAAACATTCCATGGGTTCCAAAAAAGATGTTGCAGAAATTCGTGGAAGCCGCAAAAATATTTGCGGAACATCACTGCTTGTCATTATTAAATCTAATATTTCACAGAAAAATTCATGTAGAACAAAGTGTCATAGAAATCCATAGAATGTTGCATTTTAACATGGAAAATGGACCGTGGACTTAAAGGAAAATATTTACAATTTTTTGCATGAAACATTCAAATGGCTATACTTTTGATCTAGTACACATAATTTAACAAGTTTATATGGCTGTTGGAAAGGTCTTAATGTACTATATTCAATGAGAATTTTATTTCTAAATTTTATTGGAGGTTATATTTGTGTAAGGAAATAAAAAAATATGGAGGAAAATTTTATGTACATCTTCCCCCTAGCCCTATAATTCTACTATGGTCCTTTTGGAGTAGAATCTATTAAGGACTTATTCAAGATGATTTGTTAGGGAACCATTTTAACTTGTAATGTTACCCATTTTGTAGGTGGGAGTACCATCCAATTCCTCTTCGATATGTACCATTCTCATCATTTTCTATATATTTGTAAACTCTTCATCCATTTTTGAGGGAAGAATTTAGGACTTATGCCTTGCTCTTTTTGTATCTGGAATTCCATATACTAAACCTTCATTCACTTGTAAATGGTACCAGTGGATCTATTTTGATCAAATACTCCTTCTGGACTTCATCATTCTTCAATATAACTTCTATATCCTTGGTGATTTCTCAAACCTTTCTCTTTTTAATGTATGTACCTTGACTTTCCATTGTGGAATCTATTTCATGTGCATCTTTTCATTTTCATAAGTCTCATAGTGTTGAATATTTCAATAGGAAGGATCAATGGTCATAAATACAATGAAATGGGACTGAGTATCCATGTTGTTGCCCTTTTTATGTTGCCCTATATTCCACAATATTGCATGAATCCTTTTATCCCACTTATGTACCTTTTCAAAGTGATATCATCCTTTTGCTAGGATTTCACAATTACATGCATTTTCCTCGCTCTACCTGTCCATTTCATATATTGGATTGTAAGTAGATTACTTCCTTGCTTAGATAGTGTTGCATTAGTTTAGGAAGGCTTCTACCAACCTTCATTAAAAAGTGGCTTCCTTCATCTGTTACAATTTCTAATGACAACAAATCCATGTGACAATGTTATACTTATGATCCTTGCCAATTCATCCATGCTAGAAAATCATAGGGTTTTAAGGGCCTAGTGCTTCTGGAAACCCACTTGGTTAAATAAGTCTTCATTTTTATCTACAATATACTTATTTGTGCTCTTGTAGTAAATTCTAAGTGGACCTACAATAGCTATTCACATCACTTTTCAAAGGGACCAAGTTCAGTGGTTTTAGCATAATGGAGTTTGATGAAGTCTTATGAGAATAATTCCAATGTGTTTCAAGAAATATCACATGTCTTACAGTAATTATAACAATCTCTAAAAAGAGTGGGCCAGTGATAAAGAGCATCAGAGATCCTTCTCCACAAAATAGGAAATTTTCAAGAGAAGTGTCCTCCACAATACAATTAGAGAATTCATATCAATTAGAATGGCTCCTTTCCAATCACCGTCCAAAAAATCCTTATCTTAATTTTATCCAAAGCCCTATCCAAAATAATACTCAATGCAAAAAATCCAATCCCAATTGCAGCATTTAATAGCATTCCATACTTCACTGGGGAAACTTGATAACACAACTCCAATTGATCACATTCAAGACATTGAAAATGTTTTTGTTATCCATAAGGTCAATGAAATGGATGCAGGAAATCAATCATTATTGGCTTCAAACTCTTTCATAAGGAAGAGACTTCATATATTGGTTCAAAATCCTATTGTAGTAGGATCAAATCAACAATTGGGATCAAACTGTGCACAGCCCTTGTGGTCAATCCCGATGGGGGAGGCTTAGACAATTTATCTTTGTTGGAGCAGTTAACCAAAATTAAGAGAGAACCAAATGAGTAGATGGTTGATTTCAACTTCAGATTTCAAAGGACATGGGATAGGATTCTACTTGTCGTCTGACTAACAACTGAAGGTGCTTTTATTTACTTTCTAAAGGCTTTCAAATTCTTATATTGAGAAACAGGGACGGAAGCCTGTGTAATTTTATTAATCTCAATCAACTAAACAATTACAGTGAATAGGCTGCAATATTTATAGATATTGCACAGCCAAATACATCCGGGAGAATAAGTTGCACAGGTGCAACCAGATGCCAGAATAAACAAGCTTCCAATAACATCCGGGAAGCAACAATTACATAAAAACAAATATATTGTTGAAAACAATATAACAGTATGTATACAGACAAATATGGTTGATTAACCATATAACAATATAACAATTTATTATTTAATTAATAAAATTAATTAAATAATTAAACTATGCATAATTAAATATTAGGATAATAAAATTTATCCTAACATTCCCCCCCTTAATTGTGCATTGTCTGAAGAGATGAGGAGAGAAATGCTCTGAATAACTCGAACTTGTCACGTGCAAGTGACTTTGTGAAAATATCTGCTCGTTGTTCAGCCGTTGGACAAAATTAAAGCTGGATGTTGTGCTTCAACACATGTTCGCGTATGAAATGAACCTGAACTTCAATGTGCTTTGTTCTCTCGTGAAAAACTGGATTGCGAACAAGTTTGAGAACACCTTCATTGTCTACATACATGGTAGTAGGTTTGTCCTGTGGTATTCCAAGTCCTTCCAGTATGCGACGTAGCCAAATCACTTCACAGACAGCTTCTCCTACAGAACGATACTCGGCTTCTGTGGAAGAGCGAGAAACAAAGTGTTGTTTCTTACTTCCCCATGATATTGGTCCAGATCCCATAAAGAATACAAATCCAGAAGTGGATTTTCTATCATCAATGTTACCTGCATGATCTGAATCCGAATATCCAGTTAAGAAGAAGTTTTTGTTCTTCTTATATTCTAGACCAAGATCCACTGATCCTTTGAGATATCTCAAAATGCGCTTTGCTGCTTTCCAATGACAAATTTTGGGTTCCTGCATGAACCTGGATAGATAGCTCACTGCAAAGCTGATATTTGGTCTAGTGTAGGTTAGGTAAATGAGACTCCCAATCAGCTGCCGATAGAGAGTGGCACTTACCTCAGGAGATGGATCTAAACGAGATAATTGTAATCTGTTCTCCATAGGTGTAGCAATTGGTGTGCAATCCATCATCCTAAACTTCTCGAGCGTTGTCTTGGTATATTTCATCTGAGAAACAAAGATGTGATTCTCTTTCTGCCAAACTTCTAGTCCAAGACAGTAGTGCATAATCCTGAGATCTGTCATGTCGAATGATCACTTAAGATCTTTCTACGTTTCATCAATCATCTTCACTAAACTACCAATGATGAATAGATCATCGACATAAACTACAACAATCACCATCTCCCCCCCTTGCTTTTTGAGGTAGAGATTGGGATCATATGGATTTCTGATGAATCCATGTTGTACGAGATGCTCATCAATCTTGATGTACCATGCCCGGGGTGCCTGTTTGAGGCCATACAGAGATTTCCTGAGTCTGCATACCTTTTCTTCTTGACCAGGTACTACATATCCCTCAGGTTGAGTCATGTAGACTTCTTCTTGTAAATCTCCATTCAGGAAGGCACTTTTTACGTCCATCTGATGGACTTTCCAACCAAACTGTGCAGCTAGAGCAAAGATCATTCTGATTGTTTTGATCTTAGCTGTGGGAGCAAATGTCTCCTCATAGTCAATGCCTTCTTTTTGTGCGTACCCCTTTGCTACAAGTCTTGCTTTGCACTTTTCCACTGTACCATCTGCTTTGTACTTGGTTTTGAATATCCATCTGCATCCAATGGGTTTCTTCCCTGGTGGAAGATCAACAAGCTGCCAAGTGTTATTCTTCATCACTGATTGATATTCAGAATCCATGGCATCTTTCCAAGCTTTTGACTGTAGGGCTTCCTGGACTGTAGAGGGCTCGTCTGATTCAATAACTCTACTCATCAAAGCAAAGTTAATTTCTTCTCTTTCTTTACTGCGAGTCCGTGGTCTAGGGGTGGATGTATCCAGTGGAGCATCCAATCTTGCATCTCGTAATGTACTTATACACCATTTAGGCATACGTTGAGCTGTTCCCATGGGTTGTGGTCTCTATCTGATCAACACCATCATCCCCATCATCACTTTCATATTCTGAGGGAACATTAGCTTCAATTTTTACAACTGGTGAAAAATCTACATCTTGCGAGTCCGGAGGAGGAGTCTCTGCGTCCTTCTTCTCGAAAAACTCAACATCTCTGCTTGTGTAGACTTTTCTGGTCTTAGGATCCATCAATCTATACCCAAGAGTCTCTTCACTGTATCCAATGAAGATGAGATTTTGTGACTTCATGTCCAATTTCTTTCTGTTCTGTTTGGGTATGTGCATGTTGGCTTTGCATCCGAATACTCTAAGGTGTGCAATGGATGGTTTCCTTTTTGACCATGCTTCTTGTGGTGTAATTCCATCAAGAGCAGTTGTGGGTGCTCTGTTTAACAAATACACTGCTATTTTTGCTGCTTCTGCCCAAAATGTCTTTGCAAGTTCAGAATCATCGATCATGCATCGCACCATTTCCATGATAGTACGATTTCTTCTCTCAACAACACCATTTTGCTGCGGTGTGTGTGGAGGAGGCATTTGTCGACGAATCCCGTGAGTTTGTAGGTAGTCTCTGAACTCATCACTGGTGAATTCCCCCCCTCGATCTGAGCAGAGAGTTCTGATGTGACGACCAGTTTCTTTCTCAACTGCAACTTTGAACTTTTTGAATGTTTCAAAGGCTTCACTTTTCTTGCGAAGACAAAAAATCCACATTTTCCGTGAATAGTCATCAACACAGAGCATGAAGTATTGGAACCCTGAATGACTTGGCTGCATCGGACCGCACAGATCGGTATGAACCAGGTCAAGTTTACCATGAGCTTGAAAAGTACTCTTTTGGAATGAAACTCTGTGTTGTTTTCTTGCTAGGCAGTGAGGACACTTGTCTGTATCCTTCTAAAGAGATTGTAGCCCTTGTACCATATTACACCGGCGAAGTGTTTCAAGATATTTGAAACTTACATGACCAAATCTCCGATGCCACAACTGAGCTGAGGTGGAGTTTTTAGCCACAAGTGCTTGATCATCTCTGTGAACAAAATCAAGTTGGAACATGCATCCCACATTGGAGGCTTTTGCAATTATTTTTGAGCCTCTGGATTTATCTCGAATCAAACACATTTTCTTACCGGATTGACTATCAAAGTCAATTTTCATGTTGTGATATAGGAGTTGACTAACTGAAAGAATATTCTTTGTCAACCCAGGGACATATAGAACATTTTATAGTTTGCATTTGCGTGAACCAAGGGGTAGAGAAATGTTTCCAATCCCTTAAACTGTATATGAAGAATCATCTCCCAACGAAACATGATTTTTCGATGGCGTGTCCCTCATTGAAATAAACCAGTCTCTGTGGCCGGTCATGTGTCGAGTGGCTCCCGAATCAACATACCAGACATCACTAGATGACATGGATGGTTCACTTGATCGAGCAGTGAATAAGTAGTCTTCATTGTCTGACTGTTCTTGTTGCTCAGCAATATTACCTTGTTGATGGGGTCTTATTTTCTAGGTCCCCTTTTTATGCCCGTGATTGTTGTTAGAATGTCCCTTGTAAGATTATTGTTGTTGATGTCCAGAGTTGTTGGATGAACCTTTCTTATAGGTATTATACCAACAATCTTGTAGGTTATGTCCTCTTTTGCAGAGTGGACATTGCTTCTTCTATTGTCTATCCCCTTACTACTGATTTTGATTTTGGGATTTTTTATAGGAATTAGGTTTTCCTTTACCTTTTCCTTTCCATTTTTGATGTGAAGACAGTGCCAAGGCAACCAAAAACGTGGCCCAAGCAAATAACAGCGAAAAAAACGTGCCCAAGCAAGGGAAAACACGCGGCCAGGGAAGAAAAAACAGCGCCCAAATACAAAAAACGCGGCATGTACATGCAAATCAGTGCGTGGGAAGATAAAAAATGCGGCCTGAGCAAGGAAATAAAGCTTCAGATCCGTTTTTTAGGCAAATATAGCCCTAAAAACGCCTCTTCACCAGCATGCGCCACGTGGAGGCTCACCAAGTCACATTTTTTTAAAGGTATGTCAATTTTACTTATCATTAAATACAATTTGCTTCCTTTCATAGCCCAAGTGCCCTAAGTGGGCAAGTTGGCTAGTGCATGCACCTTGGGAGTGAGAGGTTTGAGGGTCAAATCCCACCAAAAACACTCTAAAACTCTCCTTTTGCATCTAGCAGAAATTTTGGCGGAACTACTAAATTTAGCAAGCTTTTTTGAATTTAGTTACAACTAACTAAATTTAGCGAAGAAATCCCTAATTTAGGGTAAAAAAAAAATTTCTCCCATCTGGTCTGTTTTATCATTTCAGACATTTTTTTCAAAAGGAGACCCATCTAAAAATTGTATTTTTAGCTTTTTTTTGCAATTTTTAGCATTTTGGGTTCAGGAGGCCACCAGGACCCCGAAACTGAAAAAAAAAATTTGCCCTAACATTTCATCCTTTTGGCTCAAAGTACTCCATAGTGTTGCACCTGAAGCATTAGTATACATAATGAATGGTTTTCTCCAGTCTGGATTATTTAAAATGGTAGAAGACATTAAAGCTTCCTTTAGTTTTTCAAAAGCTTCATGCACCTTCTTTCCTGGTTTATAAGTAGCATCCTTGTTTAAGAACTGGGTTAGCGGTTGTGCAATATTTGAGAAATTCTTGATGAGCCTTCTATAGTAACCCACGTTGCCTAAATATGATCTCAACTTAATTCTATTCATAGGAAGTGGAAACTATTTAATTGTTGAAACTTTATCAGGATTGGGTTACCAATACCATCTCTAGATATAACATGCCAGAACAAGACGCCTATAGAACATATAAAGAAACACTTTTTCATTGTTTAGTGAGGTCTTATAATTAATCTAACCTTCGAAATTCTGCCTCCATATTATGCAGGTGGTTCATTACGCTCTAGTAGATGTAAAAATCATGTAGGAATACTCAGATGAAGCTTCCAATGTATGTTTCAAACACCTTATTAATTAGGCATTTGCAATGTTGCTAGAGCATTACACAACCCAAATGGCATAACCGTATTAGAAAACATTCCCCAAGGAGTGGTGAATGTAGTCTTGAGTTGATATTTCTCTGCTATATGAACTTAGTTATACCCGTTATATCTATCTACATAGCTATAACACTCCCTTTCCAACTACTTCATCCAAGATCTGGTCTGAGAATGGAAGAGGGTAATGATTTTTTTTTGTTGCATTGTTGAGATTTCTATAGTAAACACAAATGCGTAGCTTTGCATTCTTTTTTACTGAGATCACAATGGGAGAAACTCATTCTGAATTCTCCACAACATATATGAATCCTGCATTAAGAAACTTATCTATTTCTTCTTTTACAGTCTAAAAAAAAATAGAATTCATTCTATATGGCATTTATTTTATTAGTCTTAATCATCATATATGAGCTCAATAGAATGTTCTACCCTAACTTACTTGGCAAAGTTCCTTATAATAAAAAAATGAATAAGTCCATGTACCTTCTAAAGAGTTATAGGTAGGACTCAATTTTCATCACAACATCACTAATTTGTATTTGTTGAAGACGATCATCAATTTATTCTTCAGATAATTTTTATGGTTTCATGAGTTGATGTGACTCCAAGGATATCTGTGGACCGATACATTAACCTCAGTTTATTCATCTTCTATGTCCACTTTCACTAGTAGTAGAGTAATCAGAGGATGTCTAATCATCATATTCATCACTTAAATCCATGGGTTTTTCCTTATGATGTTGACGGATCACATTTATCTTCACCCATTTCTCTTTACCACGTCCTAAGTGTCATGCAACCTTCATTCCAGTAGTATCTTGTATGAAAATCTCCTTAGCCATTGCCTTCCCAGAAAACATTGGGTATGCAACAATACCATTCCTCATCACCTTAAATTCTACCAAACCTACAACACCCATGATAGATATTGCCACATCTTGAAACAACAGCTTCTGATTTAGTTTTTCCCTCATTTATTCACTTTAACATAAGAATCGAGGGGAGATCATTTTTTAAACCCACCATAATCACTACAGACTCAATCATTACATTAAATCACAATAACTTTATCTACTTTGAACATCGTGAATTGAAATACCATTAAATAATACCTCAACTTGTGGAGCATAGGGATCCATCTCTACATCCAAAACAAGGACCTCAACCTCATTCCTTTATCGAGCATTAAGTCTAAGCTTGTAATTCCTGCCTCTTCTCAAAAGACAACAAAGAAGTTGTCCATATGTAATATTTACATGCTTTTTAGACATATCTTCTAAGATGGAGTATAGTCCCTTGCCCCAATGAAATCAAAAAATATTGCATACCCCAATTTTTTTTCTCCTATGTTTTCTTACTAGTCTCTTCGTTTCATATTCTTATGATCATTTCCATCTTTGTTATCTTTTTATCTATTTATTTTTTGTTAAAAACCACATTTTTCTTCATTATTTAGAATCCTATCTACCATATCAAAATAATTTACAACTTCTTTTCCTTGATCATTATCCCTTATACCATGTGTAGAGGGCCTATCTTAAACAATTATACTTATAATGACCCTTTATTATAAAAACCATAACATATAAATTCAAATATATTTCTTTTTGGACCTCTATCTCCTCCCTAGGAAATAAAGTCTTTTCCTTGAAAAACACTAATATTTAATTGTCCTCCATTTTCTTAAGGAGATCCTCATACTGCAGAAGATGTACTAGCGGGGATATTTGTACTCAACCGAGAGTGGTTGTGGTTTCTGTACCAAAGGTTTTTGGTGTATGCTCCACCTTAGCAAAAATTTCTATGGGCTCCTCTTTCCATGATTTCTTCTTGCCTTCTTACACTCTCCTTTTCTTGTTCAAGGGTTCATTGGGTGGTCGTACTTCACTCATTTTTTGATCTTTGGCTTTATCCCAAGAATGAATTTCTTATAGAGGATATTAATACATGCCATTCATCAACCTATTCGCTAATTTTTCCTTTCGGATCTGGGCAATCTAGATTCCTTCTTAGCTCTAGAACACGAGTGTGATAATACCTTATCTTTTCCTTCTCTCATTGGGTCTATCTTTTTGATCTAGATCATGAGATTTGCATGTTTTTGTTGTTTACAAAATTATTCAAGAAAATTTTTAGTTAATAAAATCCCATGAGTTTTTAACATTATCACCTAGTTTTTTCAAAACAACCTAAGGGCTGAAACCATCCAAAAATTTAGGAAAAGATTTATTCCATTTTCCCCTTCTTATGAGGCCATTAAAAATGTAGGATCATTTAAATGATTAAATGAAAGAGGGAGCATCTTTACTAGATTGGGCTAAAAAAAAGGAATCTTTTCCCATTTTCAAAAGTAACCACAATGAAATACCAACTCACAAGTACAATTAATAATATTTATGTGCACAAATAATTGGACTCACTAGAATAGGAAGTGACTTTACACCTTTCTATAGTAAAATAGGAATGATCACGGTTTAAAATTATATTTTACTATCGTAAAACTTGACTTACTATGGTAATTACTATTCGTGCGATAAAAAAATGAAGTTACTATGGTAAATATTATTCACGGTTTAAAAGTGAATTTACTGTACTAAATACTATGCATAGTAAAAAGTGACTTTACCATGGTAACTACTATGCACAGTAAAAAACAAGGTTACCCTCTAGCTGATTTCTGAATAAGTGGGAGTAATCTATCACGAAAATTCACCAACGAGGAATGGTCTTAGCAAATGGAACCAAAATGTTAACACCAATCTAGAACACTCTGATAATATTTCACTGGAAACTCCCTCATGGTGTGATTATTTTCAATAATTCACAATATTTTAGTTTTTGTGGTAGTAATATAGAAAACACAATAGAAGACATAAGAAAATAATACCACAAACTATGACATAAAATAATGATGGACAAATCTGAAATACAACTGTAAAATATATTATTAACATGAAAATTATTACAATGTCACCTATGAATTAATCCAAGTGTTACCAACGACACTTTGTTTTTCAAAAATAGTTATGGGAGAAACTTCACAAATAATCATCTTGATGACTCTCCCTAACAAACCTTGAAAATGAATCCTTTATTCATAAAATAATTATTACAACTTTATTCCACGTTAAATGAGAAGGGGGTGGCATCTATATTTATAGAAATTTAGGCTTATCCACACTATCTCTAGGAAATATCTTCCATCTAATCATATACCATGCCTAAAATCCCACCTTTACATGTACACTTGTTTTTTTAAGAATAAGATATACCTTATCATCTCACATGGGTTCCATCTTCATAGATATTACACAAATTTAATATAAAAAATATTATTTGACATCACTCCTTGTCCTTATTACAAATATAATATTCCTAATTCTAAATCATGTAGACACTACTTCTCTACTTACCTTAACTTTGACATTTTAACATTACTAGACCACATACGACAAATATTTAGTTTTGAGCACAACATTCCTATTGTACTTTGACTGTTACCATAATCTACTTTATAAGCAGCAGCGTTGTAGGGGTAGCAACGTCATTATATCTCAATCATATGCCGCTACTAATTATACTTAACAATAACTTATTCCTAATATATACATTAAGGAAATAGATATCATGGAGGAAAATTTTAGTGTTGACATACCCTCGTTGACCAAAAACTCTATTCTACTCAAAGTCGGTTTTAAATGGCATAAACCACATAACATTAAAATTTGAAGCATAGGATTTTACGTGTTTGATAGCTTTGGTTGACTTGTGTTTTGAGTTGTGAGGTCATTTCTTCTTATTTTTCTTATCCTTCACATCCCACCATCATAACTAGTGTATTCCAGTTCATTCTGGGTGTGTTAGGAATCATCACTACCATACTTAATTTCTAGGTTGGTATTTTCATTTCACTTAATCACCCAAAGTTCAAATTTTTATCATATTCTCAAATTCCATAGTAACCGGCATCGGTCCATCGACTGGCATCAGTTACCCATTCTCGTCGGCATCGGTTGACTAACCAATATCGATTCCTATTTGTTTTTGTTACTTTCCCCAAAACGTTATTCAATTCACATCCAGATATTTTTGTGACCTGTTTCTGTAATTTATAATATTTCTGAGTCTTTGCTACCATCAACAAATTTCAGATCCACTTTATTTACATTCTTCATCTCCCAATTTTAAAATCTACCATTTATTCCAAGTAACCAGCATTGGTTACCCTATCGACATCAATCTCTTCGTTTTGATTTCTTTGTCAAAATAGCAACCAATTTCCAATTACCATGTCCTTTTTGTCTTATTTTATGTGTTTTTGTACCATATGTAGAACTTAGATTAGTTGTTCAACCACTATTCACATGGTTTTGACTTGTTGACAAGAAAAAACTCTTATTTTTCACACTACCCGTCAACCACTACCTCCTAGTCCTTCACCACCTTCTATTTCTTCACCTATGGACCCCACCTCTCCTATTACTATACATGGAGGTGATAAGGAGTTTAAAAAAATCCTTCATCACAATCCTGCCACCTTGCAATGTTACTGTTGTATATATCTTTCCCCCCAGGTAGATATAGACAAGCAGAAGAATATAGAAATCAAAGAAGCTCAAATCCCTGACATTTATCGCCTTGGCACACAGAAGTGGCGCATGACATGGAGTGTCAACACAGAAAAAGTTACACCTTGGTGCATAGAAGTGGCGCATGACACAGAGTGTCAACACAGAAAAAGTTGCGCCTTGGCGCACAGAAGTGGCGCATGACACGGAGTGTCGACATAGAAAAAGTTGTGCCTTGGTGCACAGAAGTGGCGCATGACATGGAGTGTCGACACAAAAAAAGTTACACCTTGGCGCACAGAAGTGGCGCATGACACAGAGTGTCGACACAGAAAAATTTGCGCCTTAGCGCACAGAAGTGGCGCATGACACGGAGTGTCGACACAGAAAAAGTTGCGCCTTGGCGCACAGAAGTGGCGCATGACACGGAGTGTCGACACAGAAAAAGTTGTGCCTTGGTGCAAAGAAGTGGCGCATGTAGGAGAATTTCGACACACACATGGATGCGCCAAGGCGCACCTTCAGGAGGCGCAACATTTTGAGCGCTGACAGGAAGCAGACCTTGGCGCAAATATTCAGATGGCCATAACTTTTGACTGGGAGCTCGGATTCATGCAAGGTTGGACTTTTTGGAAAGCTTACGAGGTCCTCTGTCCAAATACAACTGGATATCTTTAATTGGGTGAGAAAAAAAAATTAAAATGAAAAATACAGTTTGCCACTTTTGGGTTCGCTAGGGTTCTCACCTACCATCATTATGAGATGAGTTAAGTGCATTCTGGAGGTGGTTGGGGTAGATTTCGAATTCCTCTCTTCTCCCTCTCTTTTTCCTCATATAAATTGTAAGGAGGGGCTTCTTTTTAAAGGTTGGACATTCTTGCTTTGCCCCTCCCTTCTTTTATTTGGTAGGTGAATTTGTGGAGATCAAACCTCCCATCTAAAACTATAATGCAACTTTGCCTCTGGCATTTTGTAATGTATTGTATCAATCTTTGGAGCAAATAATGCATGTCTGTGGATGGTTCTCAACCCTCTCTGTGTTCATTTGCATCCTCTCGATCTTTCATTGCAAATCTGTTATCTGTGCATGATCTTGCATTGCATTTTAATGGTTTGTGTTTATTGGCAAGACAGATGTTCTTCATTCCTCGGTGCATCACCTTTGTTAGCTTAGGTTTATTTTTATGCATCTTCTTCCCCTGTCTCCTTGGCAAGTTAGTTTATGTTTTGAGTAAACCCTCTGCATTTTTTACGTGTGCCTCTGAACAAAGGAATAGGAACCGGCCTTCATCCGGAGAGCTTTTCCGATTTCGCAAGGTCCCAAACTTGGGAAAAGCTCAATGTTATGCAATCGCACTGAGAGTCTCAACCCATCGAGTTGCAGACATTCAGGGGTGCTGCGATTCAACACCAATAGTTTTGGCACGCCCGGTGGGACCAAGAGGTCATTCCATAAAGATTTGAAGGAGTTTTCATGAAATTCGGACTTAAAAAATTACAGGTCTTACAATTTCATATTTTCACCTTCTGGGCTGAACTTTGAAATCAATTTTCAAGGACTTAACTTGCTCGAAACAAGTCATAATTTCACCAGTTGATAGATCCGAGGGTAATATTCAAAAGGGTATCCTTAGTTTTTTGAGATTTTGATTTTCAAAATTTCATGGTTTTTTGGGTTTCGGGTTTTCGAGGTCCGAGAACATCAAAGCAGACCCAACAGTCATTTCGGGTTTTCTGGGGTGTCGAGCATGTCCCAAGTTCCGACACATGGCAATTCAGGTTTTGTAAGTTGCATTACATGACCTGAGTTCCACCTGTACCTTTCGGGGATTCACAGTTGCACAACAAGGCCTGAATTCTGAACTAAAGATTGTCTCCTCTGGGTCCTTCAAAGTTTAAATTATATTTTCAATATTGTCAAGTTTGGTGTGTAACTTGGAAAAATCCAGCCATTTAGAGGCTTATTATCTAAAAAATCTGGTGACTCCGAAGGGATAGAATTCAGCGGTGTAGCAGCACAAGTTGCCCAGGCACATGAGAAGAATTCGAACTAGGTCTAATACTCGAGAAGAGGGGCTATTTTTCCACTTAAAAATATCACCAGGCAGAGGGAGGAGAGGAAGAAGACCACAAAGATCGCCATCTCCACCTAACAGGACTTTGTCTACGCCTCCACCTGGTAGACCTTTTCTCGCATCGACTAGGGTTCTTAGGCCAATCATAATGGCACATCTACCACCGAATCCCTTTGTCAATTTCACGGGAAGTAGTCCACTTGCCCTAAATGCTCAGAATCAAATTCCAGTTACAGCGTTAAAGAATATACCCTATTTCACAAGAGAAAATCATACTACTCCTATTGATCACATCCAGGATATTGCTAATGCATGTGCAATCCACAAAATAAATGAAATGGATGTTGCATTCAAGTTGTTGGCTTCATCTTTCAAAGGTAATGCCTTATAATGGTTTAGGAGCCTAGCAGCAGGGTCTATTACGAATTGGAACCAACTTTGTTCAGCTCTTTGTAACCAATTCGGGGAGAGGGCAGATAATTTGTCTTTATTGGAACAACTAACAACAATCAAAAGGGCTCCTAACGAACAAATGATAGATTTCAACTTCAGATTCCAACGGACATGGGACAGGATTCCAATAGCTGTTATACCAACCGCCGAAGGAGCATTCCTTTATTTCTTAAAGGCTATAAATTCAGACATAGCCATGATGATCTAATCAATGGGAGGGACAACGCTGCTAGGGGCCTATGACATAGCGATCAGAGCAGAGAACTGTTTGATCCAAGCTGGCAAGCTTGCACCAAGGCCACCAATGCCTCTCTATCCAGATATGGGAAATCCTACAACCAGTCAAGCACCAGAGTTGAATCCCATTCCAACTTCTAGAAATCAAAGCAATAATGGGGCATCGACTTCTTCAGATACTTCAAAGGAATTTCAGGAGGTTATGAAACAGCTACAAAACCTTGGAAATGAGCTAGTGACTATCAAAAGACAACAAGCTCAAAGTGCTAGACCGTATCAGCCTCAAGCATAGTACCAAGCTAGGCCCTCATACCAACAAAATAGACCACCACCTCAGGCTGTAAATCAAAACCAAAACCAAGGACAACCTCAAGCTTCCAGGCCATTTCGACCATATGATCCAAATGCAACGACGTCCTCAAGAGCCTTGGTTCCAACACAAAATAACATGGCACAGGAATACGACTGGTGTTACCCTTGCAATCTACCCCACAATCAGTCAGCATGTTTCAATGGTGCACTAAATCAAGCCCTGATGGTACAAACCATTGGTGTGCCTCAAGAACCAAGCCAAGAAGGGAATCAACAGCAAGAAATGCAACAAGAAGGACCTCCAATAGAAACCACGTTGGCCAATTGGAAAACGGAAGACTTCTGTATAATTAACCAACAGCCTTTTCAAGGCGTGGCTGCCAACACACGGTCAAAGAAGAGAAGCATAGAAGAGGGACAACCGTCTAATCCATTTGTTTCTCAACCCACTCTTACACAACAAGGGGTCAGTAGACCAAACATAACTCCAAATGTGCAAAATCAGCCTAAGGTACCTGTTGTAGCAACACACACACATGCTCAAGCTCCAGAAAAGTTTGCACCAAGTAAGGGACAGCAAAAGGACAATTCATCCCCTTTCAGCATCATTGATCAAATGAAGAAGACGAATGTGAATATATCAATGTGGGAATCTTTATCCATCCCAAGACAAAGAGATCTTCTACAAGCTGCCATGAAGGACTGGTCAACTTCGAACCAGCAGGCCCATATGCAAGAGAAGGTCCTCACGAATGTTTCTCAGCCTGAACGGAATCATGGAGGAAAACAAGGTAAAGTTTTGAAACCCCCTCCATTCTATGTGTCATTAATCATCGGGAATAAATTAGTACACAATTGCATGATTGATTCTGGGGCAAGTAGTTCAGTGATGCCGAAGCAAATAGCGGATCAACTGGGTTTGAAGTATGAGCCAGTGCTGAAAGGAGTAGTACAGCTAGATGGAATGGCAGTGGGAAAAGTTGGGGTCATCAAGGGGTTAAGCCTAACACTACATTCATGTCCTAATGTTATAGTTCTGCAAGATGTGTCTGTGATTGAGCTTCCGCCACTCTTTGTGTTGTGTCTATCAAGGGACTTCACTGCAAAAATCGGTGGATATTTATCTGCAGATTGGTCACACATGATTTTCAGGACAAGGTATGGGGCCAAAGCAACAATCAGGTCAGAACCAATTGCCAATTTCCATATTGAGCCTCATATACCAGGTCCTATTAATGCAAATTGCTCGGCTTTTGATCAGGAGGAGTGTTCGAATGATCTAGAAACAGGTACTAAGGTCGAGGGGATTCCTGATTTAACTTTGGATGAATGGGAAAACAAGAGTCATGAATTTGACCCATACAAGGAAATTGAAGAATCTGAATTGGGCGTGTATTGTATACATGAAGAAAATTCACCCATTCCCGACATCACTCAGCCTGAACAAAAGGACGAAAACAAAGTTTGGAAATTATTTTTTTATGGTTCAAGGAGTAGGCAAGGTGCAAGAGGAGGAGCTATGCTTGTTTCACCTCAAGGCATCAAATATTATTTAGCTTTTCGTTTCCAGTTTTCTTGTTCAAACAACACAGCTGAATATGAGGCCTTGATTCATGGACTTCATTGGGCTAGGAAAAAGGGCATAAAGAACTTGCAGGTGTTCGGGGATAGCGAGTTGATCGTCAATCAAGTCAGGGGACAACATGCTACAAAGAATGAACTGCTAAAGAACTACAAGAATAGGGTATGGGACCTCATTGAGGATTTCGAAGCTTTCAACATCGTGTCCATACCTAGGAAGAAAAATTAAGCCGCGGATAGGCTCGCAGCTGTTGGAGCAATGTTTGATGTGGTTGACAACATCAAAAGGGAAAAAACACAGCCACATATCCATGTGATTGTGAGGCTAGCAGTTCCAGATAATAATATAAGCTGGTAGGTGTTTGAGAACGATCAACAGATCGTCAATTTTTTACAAGAAGAGGCTGAATTCTCAGCTAGGAATCAGGACAGATTAGAGCAGCAGTATGTGGATCAAGTAGTGCAGCTGCGGACAAACAAGCTTCCTAAGGGTTTAGTAATGTTGGAGTCTATCTTCAACCCTAACGACCAGTTCCGTAAGGAAAAGGCTAACATACAGGTCAAGAGAGAAGATTCAGAGCCAATTCTGGTTGGGGAAGGAAAAACACTTCAAATTGGCAAAGTGGCCACTGAACAGGAGAAATCAGATTTCATACAACTTTTCCAAGAATTTCTAGATGTCTTCGCTTGGAGCTATGAAGACTTAAGAGGATTCGATCCAAATTTGGAACAACATACCATAGAATTGGATCCAGATGCTAAGCCCATCAGGTAGAAGCAAAAAAAGTTGCGCCTTGGCGAACAGAAGTGGTGCATGACACGGAGTGTCGACATAGAAAAAGTTGCGCCTTGGCGCACAGAAGTGGCGCATGACACGGAGTGTCAACACAGAAAAAGTTGCGCCTTGGCGCATAGAAGTGGCGCATGACATAGAGTGTCGAAATAGAAAAATTTGTGCCTTGGCGCAAAGAAGTGGCGCATGTAGGAGGATTTCGACACACACATGGATGCGCCAAGGCACACCTTCAGGAGGCGCAACATTTTGAGCACTGACAGGAAGCAGACCTTGGCACAGATATTCAGATGGCCATAACTTTTGACTGGGAGCTCGGATTCATGCAAGGTTGGACTTTTTGGAAAGCTTACAAGGTACTCTGTCCAACTACTACTGGATATCTTTAATTGGGTGAGAAAAAAAAATTAAAATGAAAAATACAGTTCGCCACTTTTGGGTTCGCTGGGGTTCTCACCTACCATCATTATGAGATGAGTTAAGTGCATTCTAGAGGTGGTTGGGGCAGATTTCAAATTCCTCTCTTCTCCCTCTCTTTTTCCTCCTATAAATTATAAGGAGGGGCTTCTTTCTAAAGGTTGGACATTCTTGTTTTGCCCCTCCCTTCTTCTCTTTGGCAGGTGAATTTGTGGAGATCAAACCTCCCATCTAAAACTGTAATGCAACTTTGCCTCTGGCATTTTGTAATGTATTGTATCAATATTTGGAGAAAATAATGCATGTCTGTGGATGGTTCTCAACCTTCTCTGTGTTCATTTGCATCCTCTCGATCTTTCATTGCAAATCTGTTATCTGTGCATGATCTTGCATTGCATTTTAATGGTTTGTGTTTATTGGCAAGACAGATGTTCTTCATTCCTCGGTGCATCACCTCTGTTAGCTTAGGTTTATTTTTATGCATCTTCTTCCCCTATCTCCTTGGCAAGTTAGTTTAGGTTTTGAGTAAACCCTCTACATTTTTTACGTGTGCATCTGAACAGAGGAATAGGAACCGGCCTTCATCCGGAGAGCTTTTCCAATTTCACAAGGTCCCACACTTGGGAAAAGCTCCATGTTATGCAATCACACTGAGAGTCTCAACCCATCAAGTTGCATACATTCAGGGGTGCTGGGATTTGACACCAAAAATTACCTCACCCATTCATATACCTG
The DNA here is from genome assembly GCA_019776745.2 of Taxus chinensis. NCBI lineage: Eukaryota > Viridiplantae > Streptophyta > Pinopsida > Cupressales > Taxaceae > Taxus > Taxus chinensis. The sequence continues at coordinate 49,307,782 of CM034149.1, forward strand.
TGACTCGTCAAGACAACTAATATACAGGATGCATGTCCCATTCCTCCCACACATGCCCCCACTTTTGTATCAACTGCAACTAGCACGACATTACCCACTTCTACCTCATAGCCTATTGTGTCTCATATTGATCCCACATCTTTGGTACTAGTTGCACCTATAGCATCCATTGTACCTTCAATGTCACCTCACCATCATCTATAGCTCCTAGAGTATGGATTCCTACATCATAATTGTTATTACCTCATAACCCCAAATTATGTCGACCCCTTTTTAGAGTCTAGTCATGTCTGTACCTCCTACTCTACCACCTATCACTATGAGGCTCTCTACACAGGTCCCTCACACCTACACCATGTCTCACCCTCCACCCATTCCTCATACCTCACATTCAGGTTATATGTCCTCATCATCTGCTACTACGTATATCCCCTCATCACATTTTTCCTATTCAGCACCACCATACACTGGAATATCGTCTATGACTTATCTACTTCATCCACCCCCTTATACCATAAAGGGTCCTCTTCAATCCAATCCTACGATAGACCTTATAAGAATTATGATGAATAAGATGTAAACCTTGGAAGCATCTGTTTCTAGCTCACGTAATGCATTGACTTACACTGAAATCTATAATGAACCTATCCATCCTTCCATTCCTCCTTACCACATTGGGAAATTCCTAAATTCAACCGATTCAATAGCAAGGAAGATCCACAACATCATTTGTGATCGTTCAAACACGTATGTTATCTAATTTCCCATGATGATGCCTTACTTCTTTAAACTTCCCCAATGTCCTTACCAAGACCTTCCTTAGACTTGTATAGCACTTTACCTAGGCACTCTATCTTTTCATTCAATCAATTAGCCAAGGCCTTTCTTGATCATTTCTTCATCAACATCACCAAACATGTCACCATGACTAATTTGTATTCGATGATTTAGTATGAAGATGAATCTATCACATATTTTTTCATACGTTCATGGAGCCTTACTTATTAGCTTACATTTTAACTTCCACAAACTGATCTGATAGAGTTGTTCACTAAGGCTTGTGCCAAGCACATCTCTCCAACTTTACAAGGCCAAACATTCTATATTTTTGATGAGGTGTTCACTATGGCCTGAAAGTTAGAAATTTTTGTTGTCGAAGAGAAGAAACTAAAATTGTGCAAAAAGAGTACTCCATTTAAATAAAATGATTCATCTTCCTCTTATAAACCAAAAAATAATTTTTTAAAAGTAAAAGGATCTTCTAATGGAGTGGTTCTGAAAGCTAGTCCATCTCATCCACCAAACCAATCAAGACCTTTTTCTAATCTTTCCCTTGTTAATAACTTCTAATACAAACAATAACAGCAAAGATATACCCCCACAGGAGAGTTTTACTCCTCTGTATTATAAAAAGTTTTAAAATCAGGTATTATCACCCTTCCACCAATCAAACTACGTACTGGTTTTGACCCTTCTAGTCATGTACCCGCATGGTATAAAGAGAATGATTATTGTAACTACCATCGCGTTATGGGCCATAGTGATGGTAATTGTAAAACATTAAAAAATATTTTCTAAGAGATGTTAGATAATGGAGATCTTGTCCTGGATAACTCTAACGTGTTGGTAAATAAAAATCTGTAGGTCTTTAAGAAATCCTCTTCCAAACCATACCCAGTCATAAAATCAGGCTAGTGAGCCTTCTAGCAATAACACCCATGTTCACAAGGTCAATGTCATATTTGACACCATGTCTATCCCTTCTACTCAGTTTCCTTCCATCCCTTCAATTGACGATATCCTTGCACAAGATCCGCTATTCACCGAGGAGCCTATTCTTTCTACTCCTCTACCCACGGAGAAGTCCCTCACATCTAGCCATTCACCTATAGAAAATATTACCTCATTTATGCCCCTACTCACTATATAGACTATCACACTTGTTTCTCTACCCATGGAGGATCCTACTACATCTGCATCTTTACCTATCATAACACCTGTCCTACCCACTCTTCTACCCCAGAGGGAGCTAACCTTATCTACTCTTATACCCCATGAAAAGTCTATATCACACGTTCTTACATCTCCTCAACCCATAGAGGAGCCATTTGTATCCTCCATTCCTATAAGTGATGCCTCCCCAAGATCTTCTAAGGTCCAGTCGATCTCCTCGCGTCACTTCTACTAACCAAATCCAAGGTAGCAACTTTCTCAATGTCGCTTAACTTAGATTTTTGGACAAATGTCACAAACCATTCGTCATTTTCTAAGCCAAATATTTTATCATATTTGGTAGATCAGTTGGAGTATGTTGATCACTCCATGCTCTGGGGCCATATGTGAATCCCAGTATCTAAAAAATGCAAATGTTTCCCATAGATACCTCCACCATCTACCTGAAGGTATTCTAGTTAACCAAGACCATGAAACCTAAATCAGTCATACCTAATCCTTCTTCACCAACCTCACCTTTTCCTTAACCTTCACCTATGCCTAAATATTCATCAATAGTTAAGCCTTCAACTAAACTCACTACTACATTGGGGGTCCATCCAACACCTAGTTTGTTACATCTTGTAGTCAAATTAGACATGACTACCAAACAACCACTCATCATGAAATCAACCCCCACGTCTAAGAAGAAACTACATTCCCCCAAGCCTTATTTGTCCTCACATTTTCCATCAATCTTAGTCCCACATCCATGAACCTTGGTAAATAAAGCACTTCACCAAGGAAATTCTAAGGTGTGATAACCCCCACACACACCCTCATCTACACCCTTATCTTCATCACCGCTTCAGACTACACCCGAGCCTTTATCATCTTTACATTTTCATTTTGTACCTATACCTTCACCTTCATTTCCCTTTCTAAACACATCATCTACAATACCCATGTCTACTCCATTACCCATGCCTTTACCTTCCCTTCAACCTACACTTTCTATATTTTCTACTGCCACTACCTTCAACACACCTCCGCTCTCACGGTGGTTGACCCATCCACTTCAACCTTCTACATTCCCTTATACTTCTTACACTACCCCAACACCTTTACCCAAGAAGGTGAAACTTAGACCCAAAACCAAATTACCTACAAAAATGGTAGTTAAACCTACTCAACCCCCAACACCACCTCCAGTAATATCCCTTCTAAAAAATCCACTTACACCTTCATCCAAAAAAAAACCACCCTCAACAACACCTCTTCCATAAAATTCACCTACACCTTCATCTAGACCAACTCCACCCTCAATAGGACCTCTTTCACATAAGTTACCCAAACCCACACTCACTTCTCATTGTGATCCCTTGATAGGGTCTTACACTAACATCCTTGCCAACCTTTTAGAAACCTCTGTGATTACATTCCTACCTCTCATGCCTTATGATCCACTCAAATCTAAACCAGAAGGTTTTGATGATACCAATATTTGTGTTTATCATCGCATGTCAGGACATCATGTTGAAAATTTTAAGGCCTTTAAAAACATTCTTCTTCAATTGTGTTCTCCAGAAGAGCTCTTGGAGGAGGATGACATTTTGGATGAGAATCCCATTCCAACTTCACCTGTTGCCACACAACCTCATCCCATATATATTCATTAGCCTTCACCACCACCTCCACAACCATCTTTTCCTCCTCCAACCTTTAAGATTAATATGGTCAAGATTAGAAAGTTAACCCAACCCCCTCCAAAATGCAAGTACACCTTACTCATCTCATAAGGGTCTGCACTAGGTTTTTTTCCTTCATGCCACTATACCTTTCATGACACATCTCCCTCCTTTCCTCAGATCAATATGGTTTGAGTTTCCACTCAAGGACAAATAGACAAAGGAAAAGAGAATACGGGAAATCCATCCACTACACCATTACCTAACATTCCATCTATACCTACCCCTAAGGTAACTATCTTGGGGCCAACCCATCCAATTTCTGACAGAGTCACACATCATACTATGATCAAACAACTTCACCACTCACCCCTCAATATGTCTTTGTATGACCTCATCCAAACCTCTAATTCTCATAGTCAAACCCTCATTGAGGTCCTGCAATCCATCGAGGTCCCACCTAATGACCCCACAATCATTACTGCCATATTCACCCCTCATCATGTGGTCACTCTTACTATTCCACCTAAAAAATTTATTTCCACTACCACTCACCCAATCTCTATCATCGTTTTCTCTTATTCAGAGATCACTCCTCACCATTTAGATGATCTTGATCCCTCCTTCTTCATCTTTATCCATATTAAATATACTTGCATCCAACATGTTATGATCAATGGGTGTGTGAGTATTAATATTATTTCTTCCCATGTGAATGAACAAATATACATCCCTTCCAATTGCATGCATAATAACCCAGTTATGCTCTATTCTTTCAATGATGCTTTGACTACTACCCTTAGTACCATCATCCTCCACATCCATCTGGATCCCTGCACCATTCCTAAATTATTCTATGTTCTCGAAGGATAATTCCAATATAATATGTTGTTTGGCTGACCTTGGATCTGTGCCATGGGGTGTGTACCTTTGACTCTTCACCATTGCATCAAGTTCGGATATGAAGGACACCCTTACACTATTCAAGTAGACCCTCAACCTTTAAAAACCTATAATATGTTGTATCGACACAATGATGTCCTTATTCCAGTTAATTCATCTACCACTGATGTTTCCTCATCTACCACCACTGTCACCTCATCTACTATTGTTGTCGCTTCATATTTTACCACGTTTTCTTCATCTTCTTTCATTGTTTATTCTACCACTTTTGTTGTTTTATCTTTGTCAACTAGCGCACCTCTTCTTACTATTCTTGCAACTTCAAAATTTAACCCATCTACCAACCCTTTTTCTCAAACTTTGAATAACTCACCCATTTCCACCACCCAAGTACCAAGTTTCGACCCTTTGGAAGGTGTTTTTCAATTTCTTACCCTGGGGGAGTACCACATGTACAACATCGACATGTTCCAAACTCTTCAAGAGTATAGAAACCTTCATCAGCACCCGTATTATGATGATCGTATAGGAGAAAAATTTCCATATGGTCCTCCCCACCTTCGTACTAACTTAACATTCAAAGGACTTGATACTTATTCCTATTCACCAGAATCACCCACTCAAACACAACCCTTTTCCTATGACTTTCGTTACCTCACCAACTACCACTTCACCTACATTTGTCTTCATCATTGTGCTTGTAAAGGGTTTGGCTTTGGTTTTTATGAGTAGGGTCGTCACATAGTTATTCCTTGCACTACTCGTAAACATAGAGATTTCCATGGTATTGGATTTTCTAAACCACCTAGTCCTAAGAAGGTAAGAGTTGACCTCGTAGAGGAAGATTAAATTTTTTCACCTTATTCACCTTATTCACATGTCACACCACCTTCACCCACGAAGTCCATGGATCCAAAATCCATCCCTCCTAACTTTTTTTTCATGAACATCATTTCCTTGGGACCTATAACGTATCAACGTGATGGAGAGGCTCCCTCTTCCCTTCCATTCCTTTATCCTAACATGATTGATGATGACACACCTTCTATAAATTTCATTCAATGTTAGGATGATGATTCCATTCTCACCTATCTAGGTGCGGAAGATTCTTACATTCACCAGTCATTACCTTATGAGACACAAACCATGCTAAATGAATTGACGATCAAGATCAACATTCACACTCAGGATGACCCTTGAATGCTAAATATAGGCCAATATTTGGATTCTACTAAAAAGGAATCCTTCACCTATTTCCTTCAAGATCACAGCAACGCTTTTGCTTGGTCTTACACTAATATGCCTGGTATTGACCCAAATATAGTGGTTCACAATATCGTTACTATTCTTGATTCCAAACCTGTGAAATAGAAGCTGTAAAAATGCATCCATGTATTTCCCTTCTTGTCAAAGAAGAACTCCATCACCTTCTTTTTGTTTCTTTCATTTTACCTGTTAAATATCCACAATGGATTTCTAATATTGTTCCTATCACCAAAGAGATAGGGGGATTCCACATCTGCACGGACTTCCGCTACCTGAAACTCGTTTTCCCTAAGGATGACTTTCCTTTACCTTGCATCGACCAGCTTGTTGATCTTACAACAGGCCATGAGATGTTATCTCTTATGGATGGATTCTTGGGTTATAACCAAATATTACTCACACCAGAGGATGAACACAAAATTTCCTTCATCACCCCTTGGGATACTTTATGTTATTGATTCATGCCCTTTGGTTTGAAAAATGTTGGTGTCACTTATCAATGTGTCATGTTATTTTATGATATCATGCATAAAATATAGGAAGATTGCATGGATGACCTTCTCAGTAAGTCTAAAATTTGAGCTGAGTTCATGGGGGTTCTCAAAATTATTTTTTATTACATCATCAAGTACTACATTCACCTTCAACCAAAGAAGTGTGTCTTCTTTGTTCTCTCCAGAAAACTCCTTGGTTTCATTATTTCTTTGTAGGGAAACGAAGTCGATCCTGCTAAAATCAAGGCTATTTTGGAGATGCCTCCACCAACTAACTTAAAACAGATCCATATTTTACAAGGAAAATTACAATCTATTCGATGTTTCATTTCCTAACTTTCTAACCGATGTCACCCTTTTCATCATCTCCTCAAAAAATACATTTCCTTCAATTGGGATGATGAGTGTCACAAGGCCTTTGAAGATTTGAATAAATACCTTTTTCAACAACCCATGTTCATCCCACCACAAGATGACAAACCTTTCTACTTACACATTTCATCTACTGACCATTCCTTGAGTGCCATGCTTGCTCATCGTGATGAGCAACATAGAGAGAAAAAAAATTATTACATAAGTTGTACACTTTTATATTATGAGACTAGGTACACTCATGCCAAAAAACTTTTCTTAGCCCGCATTTTTGTTTCCACTAAACTTCGTCACTACCTACTTAACCAAAAAACCTTCACTGTTACTAACACCAACCCTCTGCATTACATGTATATCAAGCCTTACCAACATCAACGTACCTCATGTTGGCTCATGCTCTTTATAGACCTAGACCTAGAGTTCATTCATCAAAAAAATTTCAAAGGAAAAACCATTGCAGATCAGCTGGAAGATGCTCCTCTTCCTAGACACCAATCCTCAAATTTCAATTTTCCTGATGAATCTATCTACGTTTTATCCCTAGATGAAATCATTTATCAAATGACTAGGTTATTTGATGGTTTTAAATGTCAATGTGGGGGTGGCACAGGGTTTATCCTCATTCCTCTTAATGGTGAGCCTATTCCTTTATCTTTCAAACTTGATTTTGATTATACCAATAATGTAGTTGAATATGAAGCACTCATGTTAGGTCTCCGAACCACTATTTTCCTAGACATTAAGACCATTAATATCTTCGGTGACTCTCAACTGGTTTTAAATCAAGTCAATGGTTTATACCAGTGTCATAATGAAATACTTCAAAAGTATAAATATCATGTTGACATGTTGTTAACTACCTTTGTTAATTATAACATTCAAACTATTATGTGATCCACTAAAAAATTGTGGATACCATGGCTTTCCTCACCTCACAGATACATGTCTCACCTTTAGACTCAAAAAAAAATTCATGGTACAATGATTGCAGTCACCCTCTTATCTATTTCATGATGTAAACTTTGTGGGATGAGTCGAAACTGACCCACGCCATATTTAGTATAAGAATTATGTTGATTGTATCTCCCTTTCAATCCTACCACCAGATCTCACTCGCAACGATAAGTGAGCCTTCCTCCAAATGTTCTCTCGTTATGTTGTTATGGGGGGTATTCACTACAAGTGTGTGTTTGATGATATCCTCCTACGGTGCCTCACTAGTTCTGAATTTCTGTACACTATTAAAGAAATCCATGGCGAGATTTTTGGTGGACATTTCAGTGGTCATGTTGTTTTCAATGTATTCTTCACCTTGACTATTATTGGCCAACCCTTAACCAATATTTTTGTGACTACATAAAATTTTTTGTGAAGTGTCAGCAACATGATAATCTTCACCACACACCAATTCATGCCTTACAAGTCACCTAAGACTTTTGGCTTTTCTCCCAATGGGGTTTAGATCTTATCAGAGAGATTAACCCCCATTCTTCTCAACGTCATCAATGGATCATCACATCAACTGAATACTACACTAAATGGGTGGAAGTTATCTCTCCCATTTCTAGAAAATCTAAGAAAATATGTGAATTCATCAACCATCACATTGTTTGTCACTTTGGTGTTCCTCATCACCTCATCACGAACAACGGAAAACAATTCAAAAATAAAACCCTACAAAAACTTTGTGATAACTTTGGTATTCAACTTAATTTCTCTTCCCCATATTACCCTCAAACCAATGGACAAATCGAATCAACTAACAAAACCCTCAACAAAATTCTCATGAAATTAGTTTATGATACTAGTAAGGATTGGCACACACACAGTCCTTTCTCCTTATGGGCTTATCATACTAGCATTCACACCTCAAACACTTCCACAAATTTCTCTTTGGTTTATTGAACCAAAGCTGTATTACCTATAAAACTTCAAATTCTCTTTCTTCGTATCTCACTTAAAGATAAGCTTAACGATGATGAATTTCACCAAGACCGTTTGGCACAACTTGAGATTTTAGATGAACATTGTTTAAATGCTCTAGACTATTTTCAAATCAACCAAAAACGTACTAAACATGTTTATGAAAAACATGTACATGAGAAAAAAATTCAAGGTCTACGAATTTATCCTTAAGGAAAATCAACATGTAACCAAAGCTGAGAAAAGTAAACGAGGCAAGTTTTCTCTTAATTGGCTTAGACCTTATATCGACACTCATACTTATGGATTAGGCACTTATCGTTTGTCTTCTCTTTAAGGTAAACCCAAACTTGAGCCCCTTAATTCCTTGCATCTTCGAACATTCTATTATTGAATAAATTACTTCATCACTTTATGTCATTTACACGCCCATCCCTTGAGCAACCTTCACATCGCATATACATGTTTTAAGGACCTATGATTAAACTAGAATTGTGTGACTATCTATCACTATTCATCCTTGTCTTCAATATGAGTACCACGGGTCTACTCATGGCATGATTCTCATGGATACTTTTTTCCTTTTTAGGATGGAATCCCATGGTTGTTTATCACTTAAACCCTTATTTTCTTAGTTAACCTTTGCGTGATATGGTTTTTCCTTCATCATAGAAGCCTATAATCCTCTATAGTCTTTTCCATGACCTAAAAGTCCAAAAACTTCAAAAATAGTTTATGGGATAGTCAAATTCAACTCCTTGAGTCAAAATTCTTGTACATAGATGAATCCCTCAAAATGGACATCTATCTTTCTATCTAGTTGCTATAAATAGACTACTCCCACAAAGGATAACTATAAAAAGTTAGCCCTAATGTACATAGTCTATTAAAAAAGAAGACTATTTATGTAAACAAAAGTAAATAAAAATATTCTAAAGCTTCCCACATCAATCAGCTTCATGAAGACCTCAAGGATATATTCTATTCATCCCACATATACTTCTCACACCGATCAGTCTATAAAACAAAAGAAAAAAGAAAATACAAAAAATTCAAGAAAAATACAACTTTTTGGTCATGGACTTGCCTATTCTGGTTTTAGGTATCTTGCAGAAGGGGCATATTATCCCACAACAAGCTTACGCTAAATAAACCATCCCACCTCACCTTTCTTCCTTTTTCTTCTTCTACTTACTCAAGGGACGTGGCACACATGTGACACTTTATGATCATGCAACTTCTTTCACCCTTAGAAAGTTCAATTATGCGAATAACTTTAAGGTCTTAAGTTCATGAGCCTATCGTTGGTATGCCCATAATGGTTCTTGCCACTTAGGGAGAATTTTTGCCTCTTTTATCATTCACCCCTTTGCTTACTTATTGATTATTCTACACAAAACAAGACCTTCAACACTGGTTTCTGGGGTTTCCTCTCCTTTCACCTACATTTACATTCATCACCATGCCTAATCAACCTAGACACAACCATGCTTAATTAACCTAGACACAACCATAATTAACTTACCTTGCACATTTAACCATACATAAACTCACCCATCTACCTCATCTTATTCTTCCCTATCCTATGGGAGAACTACATCAGCTTGAGGCCCCTTTTGTAAGGGTTATCTACGCAGCATTCTTAGGTTATGGGGCCCTTTGAGGTTAACTTGGCCACTCTTTTACTCCATCATCATTTCTCCCATTAAACACAAACTTAGTTAGTTTCCATAAAAAAAAAAAATTGGAAGTTAACTTAAAACAAAAACATTCATCACCTATATGCATCATCATTTATTTTCCATCACAACAAAGTCAAACTCAACCATGCCTATCATTTAGTTTCCATAATATCAATACCTTAGAAATTTAAACCATTCAACACAACATCATTTCATTTCACAACATCAACCAAATCATGTCCAATCACATAATTTCCATGACATCAATATAATGGAAATTCAATCACATCATCTAACAATGACTCAACCATGCCTATCATTTAGTTCCCATAACATCAAAATAGTGGAAATTAAACCATTCAATTTTCTAACCATCATCACATCATGTCTATGTCTACTTTCCATGACATCAATGTAATGGAAATGAAATCAAATTATACAAACATAACTAAACCATACCTACATCTATTTTCCAATATAACAGTATAATGGAAATATAAACCAAGTACATATCTATAAATATCAACATCCATATATATCAAAAGTTTGTATATCAATACACTAAATATATAGATCATCATACAAGTATCTCAAAAAATCTCATATACATCTCACATACTTGGCACACAGGATGGTATATGTATCAAAAATCAACAATAAATATCACCCCATATCAAGTCATGATGGGCCTACACCTCTACATCTCTCTCTGGTACTCTCATGTAGTCTCGGTCTACAAGAACTCATCACCTCACCTTAACCCTACCTATGTGGTCAACAAATCTCTGAGCTGCTAGAACTGTGATTCCATGTCATGGTCCTCTCACTGGAAGCCTACTATGCTCAATACTCACCATAGGCCGTATACTCAACACCAGCCTCCATCAATCGATCCTAATAATATCTATCCTCTAATACAACATCTTTATATGTGGCCTTGGCTATAAACTGAGTAGGCTTCATAGCCCGTGGTACACCCTATGTTTTGATCCTCTTTGCGTACAATCAGAGACTGAAACAAATAAAGGTGTAGGAGGTTTACATGTTGTTTGGTGATGACCAGAAGGTGGAATGCACGGATGTAGACTTTTGATCTCGGTTGATCATGTGAACTCCTTTTTGGCTGGGAAGCACTACCCTATAATAGAAAACAATACCACAAGAGAGAGTTAAACAGTATATGGAAGTGGACTGCCTAGCATATGCTAGATCCAAGAAGTGTGATACTTCCTAGAGATTTCTCAATTAACTATTTATAAATTAATATTAAATAACTTAAACATGGAAATAGAATAATCTAGCGCTATGTAGGAAAAACGGGTCTTCGGGTTAGGTCACAGGTAGTTTAGGTGGTCTGTAGGTCACAGACAGGGTCTAGTTGGGGCTGGGTAGGGTATTTTAGGTTGTTTGGGTGAGTAATTAGGTTGTTGTTCTACACTATGTGAGCAGACACAGAGACCGATGTCATTATGTATGTCCAATGACGGTTGAGGGTAGACCAATGCCGGTTACAGGTTGACCGATATCAGTCATTGTAGGAGTGACAGACGTTTAGCTAGGAGGTGTTTGAGTTCCACTCTATTTCAGAACAGAGGGTTGGAAGGGTATGGGTGAGGTTTAGGTGAATGATAGGTTTAGGGTCATAGTTTTGGGGTTTTTGGGGGTGTTTTTGGGTATGTTTGGGTAAGAAGCGAGGAGCTAATAGATTGCAAAGTAACTGATGGTGGTCGGGTTCAACCAACAACGGTTATGATTAACCGGCTGCGGTTTGGGACAGGTGATTTAGGGTGCTAGGTGAGGTTTGGGCTATGTTAAGGTAGAAGGTGGGGAGGTGACAGGCGACAGGGTAACTGACGACGGTCGGGTTCGACCGACCACGGTTAGGGTTAGCTGGTGACATTCACTATGATTTGGCCAGAGTTTGATAGTGGGGTTTGGGGTGCTCTTTGTTTTTAGATAGAGAGTTACCAGGGAGTGGAAAGGGGTGAAAAATTGGTCTTCTAGATGGATATGGGCTGAATAGGTGAGGTTTAAGGGGTCGGAGAGAGGTTTTACTCTTAGGGGAGGAAAATAGAGAAGCAAAGTACAAAAATAGTAGTGAAGGATGAAGGGATCCACTTACCTGGAGTCCGATGTATGTAAAAGAATGAGCAGTTGATGAAGAGAAGTGACAAATGTTGGTCAAGGCTGGTGGGTGGTTGGAGAGATCTTGTTTGATCTCTGTCTGGCTTCAGGTTCCTTCAATGGTTGTTCTCACAAGGGTTCTTGTGAATACTTCCACTAATGGTCTCAACTAGGAGTTCTGATGGCTTTGTCGTGTTCCAAAGAGTTGTCAATGAGAATGCAAATGTCAGTGCTTAATCAAATGTCAACCAATGAATAATCAATGAACCAACCCTTTGGAAAGAGTGAGAACTGGGCATTTATAGGTGACCGACACCGATCCCACCTAACTGACATCTGTCAGACTGTGACAGAAACCAGTTATGTTGGGGGATTTGATTTTTGAAAAGTGAGGAATATGCCTTCCCCACTTGATTTTGAGTGGCAGAGCACATGCATCCTTCGCCCTTAGAATTGGGAATAGGACAAAGATGGGTCCTATAAGTGGGGTGGCCACTATTAGGGATTTCTAGAAGGGTATGGGCTAGGTATGGGCAAGGTGAGGAAGTGGAATGGTGAGGTAGAGGGGCAAGTGGTGTAGTGGAAGGGTGATGTGGTTAGGTGAGGTGGCATGGCCAGTGGCAAGGTGAGATGGCTTGATGAGTGGATAAAAGAGAGAATTTAATTAATTAATGTTAATTAAATCCTTGGGTATGTGAATGAGGGTTATTATGGTGTGTGAAAGGGGGTGTGAGTGACTGAATTAGGGTTGAATCGATCACCTATGTAGAATGTGATTATTAGGTCATTTTGGAGGAAAACAATGAAACGTGACATGTTTTTGGTGTCTAAATTTTACCCATTTTGTTGGGCAGCCTGTATTAGTAGGCGGCATGACAAAAAACAAAGGTTATATTTTTCCCCGTGGGAAGTTAGGGTGAGGAGGTGAAGGTTGGGTGCCCCAAGTAGGGGCATGAGTGACCCCCCCTCAAATCAGGCACCGATGATGAAAAATAGGGATACGATGGATGGTTTGATAAGGTAGGGGTAGGTGTGAAGGAGATGAGGTTCATAGGTATGGTGATTGCGAAAGGTAGGGTGGAGTAGGTAGAGAATTCAAATGTACACACACGTTGTAAAATGTAATGAGGTACAATGGTTGCTCAACATAACAAATTTACATCAGCTAAGGTCACAAGGGTCATCCAAACACTGGTTATTGAGGTTTGGTATCCATGGTAAAGGATACAGTCTGGGCACTCAGCGAGGTAAGATACAAGAACGTGTAAGGTGGTTTCGGTGCATCTAAAAGGTCAGGGTTTTTTAAGACAAGGGTCACGGCCATAAGTAACTTAAGGTCGTTAGGCTGAACAAAATAGGTACCATCATCACAAGATGCAACAAGTGAGTACATGAGAATATCGACATAATCAATGGTTGGGTAGGTAGGTGTGGGTCGGGTACTGTCAACCAAGTGTACACACACATAGAGATTGTGACACGGTACCATGGTGAAGAGATTTCAAGCTCTACATCGTTTAAGGTCGATCAAGCTATCTGAACAAAATTTGTTTAGGTCTAGTGTCCATGGTGAAGGATACGGTCTGGGAACTCAATGAGGTAAGATGTAAGAATGTGTAGGGTGGTTCCAGCACATCCAAAAGGTCAAGGTTTGTTTGGGTAAAGGTCACGGCCATAGGTAAGGTAAGGTTAGTAGGCTAACAATGTGGTAACAACATCACAAGGTAGAGCGAGTGTGTAAGGTTGATGGTCACCCCAAGGGGGCAAGTTGTGGATAAAAAGGTGTGGCATAGGTAAGGCCATGGGAGGGAAAAAAATTTGCCCCAACTGATGGTGAGGGTGGGTGATGAATGATGAGGTCTAGAGGATGAGGTGAAGGGTTAGGGTAAGCATTGGGTGAGGTGAGAAAGGTGGTGGGCAGGTTAAGGGATCAAGTGGACCACTAGTGCAGTGGCTCGACATGCCACCACGGAGACCGCAACATAGTGAGGTAAGATTCAATCCCTTTCTTTTTTTTGTGAGGTAGATTGGTATATAGGTTGGGTAAGGAGAAAATAGGTTTTTGGGGGGAAAAGGTAATTTGAATTTGGGAAGGAAAATTGGGTAAAATAGGAACAGGGAGGGGTGTGGCTAGGTGAAAGAGGGGTGGGGAGGGGTGGAGGGGATTTTGAGGTAGGAATAGATGGGTAGGAAGGGTAAAAGAAGGGGTATTTTAGAGGGAAAAAAAAGGTTTTGGGTTTTGTGGAAATCGGTGCAACAGTGACCAACATCGGTCAAGGGATGGCTGACATCGATGATGGTGAGCCAGCATCAGTCATGGGTGAGGTGATCGATGCTGGTTATAAGGAGATTAGGGTCGGTTGAGTAGAACCGGTACCGGTTAGTAGTTGGAGAAATAGGGGCTAGAAGAGCCATTGGGTGGGTGGGTAAGATAGATAGGGATAAAGAAGATATTTTTGGTGAGAAACATAGCATGGGTAAGAGGTTGAAATAGGTATGGTTGAATGATAGGTGGTTAGGGTTGGGGTGGTTAGAAGGAAAGGGTCGATGATCGGTTCAAGGGTAGAAGTGTGGTTGACCTTCAGTCAAGGTATGGTTAAATGGGTAAATAGGTAATTTTTGTGGGTAAGGGTAGATAGGTAAGATGTTAGGTCAAAGGTATGGGTGCATGTCTATAAGGTGGTGGCAGTCAGGGGTGGTGTAAAATGAAGATTGATAGTTTGAGGTAGGTATGCGTGAGAGGTAGGTGGATGTAGTCATTTTTACTCCTATCATAAAAGGAAGAAATTCCATGTGCAGCAGCCTATCACCCAGCAGAAGCTGAACGCTCACCCGAGGCACACATGAGTACTGAGTCTCTCTTTTATGTGAGTTTAGTGGGAAGCATCATCTATGATTAGTGTAAGAGATTTTAGGAGAGAAGTTAAGACAAACAAGAACCATAAGGCTCAGAACAGCCTCTAGATCCTTGTAGTCACTTCAAATCGAGCGCTTTAACAGAGTCCATAACATATATTATAACAGAAAGAATTATACAAGCATTCATACATAGCATGAAAGGAAAGAGAGCTCATATGAGAGAATTATGCACTAAATCCATCGATGTACATGTCTATTTATAACAAGTAACCTCATTATATTCATTGATTCATTACAGAGTGTCACAGAGTGCAGACCATAGTCATGCATATCACTGAACTTGTATAACCAAGAAAAAAGAAAAAGAAATTACAACTCTATGCCTAATACATTCTCTCCTTAATGCAAATATCCACTCGCAGTAATTCTGCAGAGCTTCACCCATGCTATCTCTCAAGCTTCCATTGCATAACAAGCTCCTTCTCTCACGGGTTCTCCCGATGAATATCCTCTATATTACTCTCTGTGTGTCTCTTCTTTTCCGCGGCAGGCACTTGTATTTATAACTTTCATAGGTTTCCAACTCACCTTCCAGTGCCCTCAAATCAAATGCCAAGTGTTGATTTTGGTCCTTCATGCGAGCATGCTCCTCCAGGCCTGAGCTTTCCACTTTATCTCATGATGATCTTCTAGAAGATTCCATCTGGGGCATGCTCTTTCCTGGGTCAGCCTATCGCCAGGATGGCATCTTATCCATGTGCAACTGATCATGCTTTTCATGTGTTCTTCCTTGGCTTCTCAAATTTGCTAAGTCCCAAACCTCCTTTCGTGTGTCGCGCACGTTATGTGCTTTCTTAAACCTTTCTCCTATGTGCTTTTTCCTTACATGCCATTCTATAACTGGGATCCTGTGCACCTACGTGCATTCATACTTGGTCAGTATTCTAAGGGCCCAACATCACCCCACACTACGCCTGTTCTCCATCCTCAGAAACACTCTACTTAACCAAGATACATGCTACCTTAAATAATTTTAGCATTATCCTTACATTTTGTAAAATAATAAGGGAATGAAAGAATGGGGAGAGAAGAAAGAATGGGGGGCATTAGCTTAGCAGGCTAGGGAAATCCCTCTGCAAGTCATCCTCCAATTTTCTCCATGCATTGACCTCATTTTACGCCTTCTGACAGAGGTCGCTGACCAGGATGTTTACCTCATCAAAAGTTAGACCAATCCCTTGGGCACCCAAAGTGTCAACAATATGTTCCATCTCCTTTCCCAGGTCTTCAAGTGTGTCCATCCTTCTAGTGATCTAAGGGTATAGCTCCTTCAAGTGTGTTTTTATTGAGCCCCTTAGTGCCTCAATCTCCTCAGATCTTCTTTCTACTTCTGTCAAGACTTTATCCCTCTCTGCCATGTTTCCTTTATTCTTCTCCTCGAATTATTTTAGCTGTACTTCATGGGTAGTGACCAAGGTGATATCTACCTTATCCATGTCCACACATTTTTCATATGTGGCCTCATAATATTGGGAAGTAATCTTTACATTTACGAGTACCTTGCTATACTCAGCAATGAGCACCACCACCTTCAGCTTGTCTTCTTCCTTCAAGCACATTGCTACTTCCACCATAGATTCTAGGGCCAATGGTTATCTCTCCATGGTGAGGACGTGTGTTAAGTATTATAAACATTACAAAGTTGATGTGTACCTCTGAGGGATTGGTGCTAGGTCTAGGTGCTTCAATATGATGGCGCTCTTGATCGACTCCACCTTCTTGTAGACTTCTTGCACCTTTGTCTTCTCATCTTTGAGATCGTGCCTTAGCTATGCCCTAATCAAATCCTCTTGCTTCAAGTTCCTAGCCATCTCATCCAGTTCATCTTCTTTCTTGGCTAACTTCCTCTCTAGAGACCTTATGTTGTCATTTCACACAAATAGCCTTCCCTCTGTCTCAATCGTGACCTTATTACGAGCATTGCATACTTGCTTGTCTGAAAGATCCTAAGTATTCACTAAGGGGTTATCTCCCTTAGATTCTGGCAACGTGATGAGGGCTTTCTGGCAGACTTCAAAGTCTGGCTCGTCAATATGGGACTCGAATGCCCAAGAAAGCATCTTCTTGGTCCTAGGGTATGTTCCCTCCTTTTTAAACGACCCCATGGCTATAAGCCTTTCAGTGGGTATAGTGCTCTAGAACTATGCACGCAACACCTTCCTTGAGTCATCAATGTAGCTCATTATTGGCCTTTGCTCTACATCAAGAGCCCTTCTCCTTGAGCGTGCTCCTTTAGGAAAAATTACAGTTAGTCTAGGACCTCCTCCCATACTAGCCTGCCTCCTCTCACTCTCTTCCTCTTTTCCTTCTTCCAGCACTATATCAGCGTTGTGCTCCAATTCTTGATCAACCAAGGCCTCGAGCATTTTATTTGCCTCTCTCTCTACCACCTCGGTGATCTACTCCTTTGTGAAGCTTATGGGTTCCTACTTTTCCATGCTATCCTCAGTCTTTCCCATGTCTTAGGTGCCTTCCTCACCCTATGTACTCGTTTGCCGCGTGAAAATGAATTCCTGTTTCTCCTCTCCACTCTCTTCTCTGGAGTCGTATACTTCCAGGACATGTGGCTCCTAGTCCCTTTCAGGTTCATCCTCCCTACTGTCACCTTCTCCACTCTCATCCTCTCTTTTCACCCAGGTGTTTCTCCAAGCTATCGGTCTCCTCTGAGTTAGCTTCTTCTTCTATCCTCTACTTTTTCTTAAGAGGTGGCTTCTTGATAGGGGATTCAGATTCTTCTTCTTCCTCTAGGGACTTCTCCTTGGTGAGGGGTTACTCTGGTGCCTCTTCCTCTTGTGTCTTCTCTTTTTTCGGGGACTTCTTTCTGTGTGCGTAAGTACTGGGCTTGGCGCTTGTCGACGGCATGCTCACTGTCTGAGCAGTCTGCACACTTGGTGCTTCTCCTTCTCTTCCCCTCTTCTTGGGCACGGGCCATTTCCTACCCATGGGATTTTCAGGGATGGAGACCTCCTTCTCTAGGTACGTGCCCTTCTAAAACTTTGACCTTATCACAAGTACATGCACGTCATTGATCCTCCAACAATGGGTAACGTTATCAGCCTTGTCATTTGAATCTCATGCGATACATATCTCTCTATGTATGTGCACTTGCCTCCAGGGTAGTTCAACTTCTTGTGCATTTCTCTGTGCTCCTGGTCTAGACTACCCAGTTCCAGCCTCAGCTTTTTGGACTCCATGAATCTATTTACTCCCACTTGGAAGTATTGAGCTGTGAACATGAAGGGAAGCTTACACCATGGGCTCCAAGACTCATCTACTAGTCTAAACCTACCCAGGTAGAAGTGTTGGTACACCGCAAATTCAGATTCTCCTTTAGTGACTACCAGAAGTTACTCAGGAATCCTCCATTCTACCCCGAATGCGTTCCTCAGGTGTGTGTACCACTTCTCCATGAGCCCTTTGTGGGGTGCTGACATTGTGTCGCACGAATAATTCTCAAACCTCTTCACGGTCAAAGGGTCCTGAGCGGGGTATTCCCATACAAAATTTTCTGATGCATCTAGTACTCCAATCTCTAAAAACACTATAGTTAACAAGATGTTACCAAAGAGGATTCTGTCCCCCTCCTTCGTGTAATTGAAAATTTCCTCCGCGATGTATGCAGGTAGGTTATAGATGGTTCCTTCTATAATTTTCCTACAGACATGTAACCAAGGCTTATTGACCTGAGTCCATCTCTCCTGTCCATTTAGCTTTGTCACTAGATGGGTAGCCATCGTCATCACTGGGTCCTTGATGTCAGAGATGTCGTAGTATCTTGACCCTTTCTTGCAGGCATATTCAGTAATGGTTTCCTGGATTGCCTCCTTGTTGCTTAGGTCATCATCTAGGTTGACTCCTTGGCATTTGAGGCCCGTGAACTGTGAGATGAGTTGAGGAGTAATGTGCATCTTGCACCCTACAAAATGGAAGTAATCCTCATGTACTCATGACATCAGCCATTGATATAGGCACTCTGGCTTTCCAAAATAGGGCAACTCATAGAGTTGCAGCAATCCCGCCTTCTCCATCTTGACCTTTACATCATCATTGTAAATGGGCAACCCTTCTGGTGTGCATTTATTTGTGGGGCACACTAACTCCAGTGCCATCTCCTTCTCAATTGTACTTGTTTGATGGTTGTAATCACTCACAGGCTCGTTCCTTAGGTGAGACTCCCATTCCTTACCCATCATTACCCCATCGGGGTACTGCATCTTTGCATACCACTCTTCATTCGTACTTGTCTCGGGCTCTTGTTGCTTGGCCTTGCCCTTTCCCTTTCCTTTCTTTTGTGCCATGGTCAGGGTATTTTTATCACTCTAATTATCTCCTTGTTATTTGATTTTACTTCCTCCAATCCTCTGATCTCAAATCTGTGATATAACTCTTCTAAACTCGAGCCCTAGTTTTTCAAACCCTAACTTGGATAAAATCTTCACAAGACAATGCCTCTTCAATTCCTTCCACACTCATGTAATCCCTTCCTTCTGGTTCAAAATTTCAAACTGGATACTTCAATCTCACAGATCTTCTTCCACTTGATCGAATCTGACAAACCCTAGCTTATAGAACTTGCTTATATCTCTAACTCTTCATTTTCACAAAGTAAGAAATGAGAGTGCCCCGACCCTTTATTTATAGTTTTTTCCTTTTTTGATCATTAAATGCTACTTCACCTACCACAGTACCTTTCTCATTTAATGTAGATTTTTCAAGCAAATCCCATCTTCAGCACCTTCACTTGCGTGCCCAACCTTGCATGAAAACTCTTCCAACCTTCTAGCACGTAACCAATCCAATCTGACAGGAGACTCTTGTACGCTTGTAACCCACGCCGAAGGCACTTCTTCTATCCTGATCCTTGCTCTCGCCTACCTTGTGTTGTTTTCAAATGCACTTTCTCCTTCTCAGTACGTGGGATCTACAAGTAGCTTTACCCTGGCACCAACCGTTTTATCTTTTCTCTTCATATACCTCTTTCAACCCGGCTACTCAACAAGGCTTTTCAACACAACTTCCTTGGTACTTAAATCACGCGCTTCTTCACTTTTCTCCACCCCACACTTAAAGCAATGTGTGGTCCTCTACGCACTCACAGATTCTCCAAAAATAGCAATAAGGTTACTGGCACCCAAGGTGCAAAACAAAACAACAACGCGAAAGGGAAACACAAAAAAAGGGAAAATGCATAAAGGAAACTTCTAAACTAACTGGAAAAACTACCTTATTTACAAACACCAAGAAGACTTATTTATAGTAGGGCTTCAACCTACTCCCATTGAAGTGTCTAGGAAGCTTCGTCCCATCCAGCGCTTGTAACTGGCACACACCCGAATTGAGGATGTATGAGATTGTGTAAGGACCCAACCAATGGACTTTCAACTTTCCAGGATGGCGCAGAAACTTGGAATCATATAGTAACACCATCTGCCCAACCTCAAACTTCTTGTTTCTAATGTGGCAATCATGCCAAGCCTTTTGCTTTGCCTTTTCCACTGTCTGGCTCCATCGGGAAAGTGATCATCTCTCATCCAGTTTCATTAGCTCATCAATCCTTTCTTCCAACGCTTGTTCATCGGCTAATCCTCCTACACGTGCTATTCGCAGAGAAGGTAACATAAATTCAACCGAAAAAATAGCTTCCGTGCCAAACACCAATTGAAAAGGTGTGGCTTTGTTTAGTCTTTTATACGTAGTCCTGTAAGCCCATAATACTACCGATACTTTGTCATCCCAATCAAGTCTTCTGACATCACAAATCTTGGTCAAGGTATGACTCAGTATCTTGTTGAATGCTTCCGCGGTGCCATTTACTTGTGGGTGATAGGGCATAGTCTTGTGATGAGCCACCATGAACTCTGATAACAGGATCCTCACAGTCTCATTCAGAAAATGTGTACCCCTATCACTGGGTCAAACTCAATGGGCATCCATACCTCATGATAATGTTCTCCCATAAGAACCTTGCCATGATGTTGCTGCCGTGTAATCTTTAGTTGGGGCTGCCTCTTCCCACCTTGTGAGATAATCCATGCAAGTGATGACATAACGTGACCCAGTCCTACGCGTTGCTGGTGCAATAGGTCCCACAAAATCTATCGCCCATTTTTCAAAAGGCTCTGTGCTAGGGATAGGGCGCAAAGGCATTTCATCTCTCCTTCCTGGTTTGCCAATGCGCTGACAGTGGTCACACGCTTTACAATAATCTCTACAATCTCTGTACAAGGTTTCCCACCATAATCCTGCCATTAATATCTTACATGCATGAGTGGCATCACTTGTGTAATGCCCACCCACACTTCCTCCGTGTGCTTCCTCCATGATGGCCAGGTGCTCATGCTCTAATACACACCTGCGCAAAACTTCATCTCATCCCAACTTGTATAAGTCTCCACTAATCAACATGTAGGGCACGACGCGTATGGCCAACTGCTTCTTCTCCAATGCCTTCATTCCATCCGGTGCCACACCTTCTTTTAAGAATACTGCAATCTCCTCCAAATCTGAGGGTGTGTGCTGCAATCTAAATAGTTGGGTGTCTGGCATTGCTTCCTCAATACTTTGCGCGTCCTCTCCTAAATCAATCCTTGACAGATGATCAGGCCCACAGTTGCTTTTTCTGGGCTTCACTACAATGGTGAATTCAAACTCTTGAAACAACAACACCCATCGACATATGCGCCCTTGAAGAATGGGCTTGTTTACTAAATACTTTAATGCCATGTGGTTGGTGTAGAATACAAAGGGTGTTACCAAAATAGATATTGTCTAAACTTGAAGAGTGCGTAGATCATCGACAATGCCTCATGCGCTCAATTCTGGTATAATTCTGCTCTACTAGTGTCAGCTTCCTACTTGCAAAATTGAGAGGATGATCAACAATCCCTTCACCTGGTTGTGTAAGTACTGCTCCAATGGTGGTCCCTGAGGCATCTACATGGACATGGAAGGGCTTGTCCCAAGAGGGAAAATGTAAAATAGGCGTGGTAATAAGCCTATCTTTTAATGTATCAAACACCCTCTGTTGTGCCTCTCCCCAATGGAAGGCACTTTTGTGTCTAAGCAGCTCCTCTAAAGGCGCAATGATCTTGGCATATCCCTTAATGAATTTTTTGTAATACCCCGTATGCCCAAGGAATCCATGCACTGCGCTCTAGCTAGTAGGCTCCCTTAACCCCACAATAACTACAACCTTAGCGGGATCTACCAGCAAGCCCTCCTTACATATGATATGCCCCAATAAGGTCCCAAAGGGTGTAGCAAACACACACTTCTTAATGTTGAGGGATATCCTCAACTTCCTACACCTCTCAAACATTAATCTCAAGTTGTCACAATGGTCCTTAACCAGACCATATACTATCCAATCATCCAAATAGACCTGAAGAAATTTATGGATGAAGTCTTGGAATGCTTGCACCACTATGCACGAAAAGATAGCAGGCGCATTCTTCAACCCAAAGGGCATGACCGTATATGCAAAACTTCCCCACTCGGTGGTGAAAGTTGTCTTCTTCTGGTCTTCCTTTGCAATCCAGACTTGGTGGTACCCTAAAAATCCATCCGTAAAGGAGTAGATTTTACACCCAGCGACTCCTTCCAAAATTTATTCAGTGAAGGGGGTCAAAAAATGGATCAATGACACAAACTACATTCAATTCCCTATAGTCCACACAAATCCTAATTCCACCCATCCTTCTTGATGTTGATTACCATCAGACTTATCCATTCTGATTCTTCCAATGCCTCAATGATCCCAGAAGCTATCATTTTATCTATCTCCTCCTTAACTTTCACGCGTAAATTGGGATTCATCCGGTAGGGCCTTTTTCTAACCAGGAGTGCACCGTCCTTCAATTTTATCTTCATCTCCCCCAAGGAATGGTGAACGCCTTTGAGCTCATGGTACCCACGTGGGAATAAATCCTCAAATTCATGCAGCAGATCAATGATCTTTGATACTTCCTTCTCTGTCCAGTAATCCCCAATAATAGCTTCCTTAGGTTCTTCTTCTAAACCGATGTTAACTTTCTTCATCTTTAAAGGCTCATGGTAGGCATGTGCGCGAGCATCTGCACTATCCACTACCTCGCACATCCCTACAGAATGGCTAACATCTAAGCTTTCCAATTCCTCTCCATCAATCACATATACCAACTTTCCCTTCTCCTTTTCCAAACACGCGCGCTCAAGCTATAACTCTTCTGTTTCCTCAACTTCTTCAAAGTGTGCCCCTATACCTGGTTCACCTAATAATTCTAACAGCCTATCTTCCATTCTGGCACTATCCCCCATGGTAAGGTGCTTGATACCCTACAAGGCCTTATCAATTGATGGCTTGGTACTCCAATACTCAAAGGTTTGAATAAGATCAGCCACGCGAGCTCTTGCCAATTCCTTGTCTGGCGGCGTGTCTCTGAATGAATGTACCATGCGCGTGCACAACCCTGCAGTGTAGAATACAACTTGTGCACCTAGAGGGATGGTGGCAAAGCTTCTGTGCCTTCTCTCTAGACCCATTCACACTCCTGGATATGGAAAGAGGTGGGCTCCTTCCCATGGTAGTCCTTGATGATGGTGGGTACATTACTCCTAGAAAATCTGACAGAGAGAGTAATTCTTACCTCATGCCACTCTAAAAGGCTCTCCTGATGTGTGGCCCACCACTGAGCTATTGTGCCAAGCAAGACATAACTTAACATCTCCCTTCGTTCCTTCTCATCCTTCCACTGAGCTTCTACCTCCTGCAGAAAGATCTCAGGGAAGGCTCCTCCTGAATACTTGGGTAGTTCTTTTCCTCTAAGGTGCCTAACTGTGCGCACCTTTGTTACCTTGGTCACCGACCCTCTCAACTGCCATCCCATTAATTCATAAGTTCCATGCACCCAATTTTCACAAGCCAGACTGGTGGTATCACTTACTGACTGAGCATCTTCAAACTGGATAACTCCATTAGTAGGGTGTACCATCTCAGGGTCTCTGATTGAGCACACATAAATCTTGTCCAAAACTTCTTCTCCCAATGGTTCAATATAGGGCATCGACTTCCCATCAACCAGGGGTATAATGACCCATTCCTCTTTATTCTCGAAGTTGATGTACCCTTTGTTGAACTGAAGGTTTGCATTATTCTTGTAACACCAAGGGCACCCAAGTAGTGCTGGGAAATTGTCCACCTCGGCGAGCGCCAAGACTTCAAAGTCCCCAGTAAACTTGGCTCCCTAGATAGTAATAGCTACATCCTTCAAGACACCGATGGGCATTGCCTTAGTTTTTTTTTCCATATACAACACATTCGAAGATGGCTGTAATGCAGGTCTCCCCATCTGATGCCATGCATCCAAAGTCAGAACATTAACCTCCGCGCCAGTGTCAATGAGTATATTGTTGAGGAGCCATCCATCTACAACTGCATTCAATGTAATCTCCTTATCATAGTCGAGGATGTGAGGGGGAAGGTTCACATGTAAGACCTGTCTGTCGCACTCTTCTCTCCAGCACGCGTGGTACCTTCTCTCTCAACCAGGATCCTAGCAAAGGAATGATGTTCTCCTGCCTTAACATTTTACACACCTCCTTGACCTCATCCAGGTCATCCTTTTGTGCCTCAACTCTCCTTCCTTGTTCTTCCCTCCTGGATTTCTCCTTTAGACACTGGATCTCCCCTTGTAAGCTTTGAATAACATCCATGGTGTCCTGATATATCTCCTTTTGATGCGCGGGGTCTGGATACTTTCCATGAATGACCTCCTCCCTCATAACCAGGGTCTTCTATCTTGGTACCTCTCTTGCATGCATGGCTTCTACCCTTGTTGTTACCAAGACAGGCTCCAAACCTTCATCCCGTGTTACCCGAGGCATCCACTGTATGTCTACCTTCTTGATGCTGACCATCACAGTTCCCTTGTCTTTCCGGTGCTGCTGATTCATATGCTCAAATAACTCTGGGAACTCCTCATACTTATGCTTCTTTCCACACCATGAGCACTGTAATAGGTCTGGGCACTCATGCTTATAATGTTCTGTAGATCCACAGTTGAAACATGTTCCATGTGGGAACTCACTCCTTCCTCCTCCATGGTTACCTCGACCACGAAATCCTCCTTGAAAACCTCTCCCATGCGTGCCTCCATCTGCATGCTCCTCATAATGGTGATCATCATTTTTAGAACCACTGGCAATGTTGGTTTGGTGTACCCCATGATCAATGGCCTCATGGATCTGATCAATGAGCCTACAGTCCTTAGTATCATGGGTTGTGGAGGTGCAAATTTTGCAATAACAAGATACATTCTTCCTGATTACATGCTACAGCAAGGGACATCTACTTGCATCATGGTCCCCATGACAGATCTCACAATCTATTGTCATAGCGCGTACCATCCTCTGGGGGAAATTATCCTTAACGTGCCCCTCTATCTCACAATCTGTGCACCATAAACCACTATGAGTCTCATGGACTGAGTTCACAGACAATTTTTCCAACTGTTTGGCCATAGCAGCAATCTGAGCCTCCAAGAATGGGCTAACGCCAGTATCAATACTACCAACAGCCTCGGCGTGCAAGGCAGCTTCCAATGCTTCACGCGGATCTGTAAAAGTTTTATGAGACAAGGCCCTTCTAAAAGGGGTGATCAATCCTCCAAAAAACCACTGTGCATGCTGTGAAGGGTGAATATCATATGATAATTTAGACAAGAGAGTTTTAAAATGTGCATCATACTCCCACACACTCTCTGCCATTCCTTGCTGAATCTCCTTCAAAGCGCTGATGCTCTTCTGCTCGAACTCAGGAATGTGGAACTCTACCAGGAATGCATTCTTTAAAGTAGTGTAGTCCACCACCATTTGATGAGGGTCATACTTTCTATACCAGCTATGCGCGCGCCCTTGCAGTGTGGTCACAAATTGACTAGCCTTTTGTTCTAGGGTTGTGATACCCTTTGCGTGCCATAGCAGTTCACACTTGTGAACATGTTCCACAGCATCCTCAATGCCCCTATAATCTAGAAAATGTAAAGACATTTCAAAGAATACTTGAGGTGGTGGCTGGGGTCCTTGTCCTGAACCAGAGCCTTGGTTCCCTCCGGTGTTTCCTCCACCACCTGATCCACCAGGTCCACCGGGTCCTGTACCTCCAGAGCCACCAGATCCACCAGAACCACTGGGTCCAATAGGGCCTGTAGGAGCTGTGCCAAGCACCCCCATGGTCCCACTGAACTGTGTGTCGATGGTCTGTGATAGCACCCCACTACCACTACTTTGTCCTGTGCCACTCCCTGATGTGATCCCGAAAGCTTGTACACTTATCCCTTGTCCAAAAAATCCTTTGAATACTGGAATATGTGTAGCCATAGAAGAAGGAATTAAAAAAATATACCTCCTTAGGCATAGATCTATCTCTTCCACTTATATCAACTAGGTCAATAACACTTCTTCCTGGATTAGGAAAACCGAGCACCAGGGCTCAGTCACTGGGTGGGTTTAGATATTCACCAACAACTCTCCTCTCTCCATGTGACGAACTCTCACCAGAAGCCGAAGGGGTCTCCCTCACGTGCTTGCCAAGATGGGGTAGCATAGACTGCTCAGGTTCCACATCCTCCATGTGAACCTCAACTCCTTCCCACAACGTCTGTCTCCATAGATCCATCACACTAGCAGCCTCACATCATCTAGCAATATCCCTTTCACGTGCTTCACTATACTTGAGCCATCTTTCTTCCCTCTCCTTCTCTGTCATGATATCTGCCATCTTCCTCCACCCAAGTTCCCTTACCCAGTGCTCAGAATGGTTTAGCCAGCCATTGGGAGTGCCTCTAAACTCATGGTAACCATCAATATCTTCATAGCTAGAGGAATAGCACGTAGAAATGTTCCTCTAGGTTCTTGCAGAAATTCAAACTCAGCAACCTCTGGATAAGAATACGTAGAGATGGTGTACTCTTGAGTGTAGCTAGCTAGTACTCCTCTCCACCAATGATTGACAACATGGGTCCACATCAGATCTACATCCTACAACCTCTGGTAGTCTTCTTCAGCCCATACATGCGATCTATAATGCCAACTTGATCTAGAGGTATAGGCTAAAATCCATTCATATAACTCTACTCGGAAGCAAAGAAGAATGTCTCATACAGATCATGGTAGAGGTTCTCTTCTACCCATCTACATGCATTAAACTCAGGTCCAGTGTTATATCTCCGAGAAAATTCATCCTCCATGCTCTTGAACCATGATTCAACATTTTCCAATGTCAACCGCTCTATCATTACTCATTACACAGATCATGATGTATGTTATATCCCACTACAACTTTGAAAAGAGGTCCCGGCAATGGAACCAAGATGTAGTCATTTTTACTCCTATCACAAAAGGAAGAAATCCCATGCACGTCAGCCTATCACCCAACAGAAGCTGAGTACTCACCTGAGGCACCCGTGGGTATCGAGTCTCTATTTTATGTGAGTCTAGAGGGAAGCATCATCTATGATTAGTGTAAGAGTATTTTAGGAGAAGTTAAGACAAACAAGAACCATAGGGCTCAGAATGGCCTCTAGATCCTTGTAGTCACTCAGACTGAGTGCTTTAATAGAGTCCATAACATATATTATAACAGAAAGAATTATACAAGCATTCATACATAGCATGAAAGGAAAGAGAACTCATATGAGAGAAGTATGCACTAAAACCATTGATATCCATGTCTATTTATAACAGGTAACCTCATTATATTCATTGATTCATTACAAAGTGTCACAGAGAGCAGACCGCAGTCATGCATATCACTGGACTTGTATAACTAAGCCAAAAGAAAAATAAATTACAACTCTATGCCTAGTACATTCTCTCCTTAATGCAAATATCCACTCGCAGTAATTATACAGAGCTCCGACTTTGCCCATGCTATCTCTCAAGCTTGCGTTGCATAACAAGCTCCTTCTCTCTCGGGTTCTCCCTCGATGAATATCCTTCTATATAACTATTTGTGTCTGTCTTCTTTTCCACGGTAGGCACTTGTATTTATAACTTTCCTTGGGCTGCCAACTCACCTTCCAGTGCCCTTAGATCAGATGCCAAGTGTCAATTGTGGTCCTTCATGTGAGCATGTTCCTTTAGGCCTGAGCTTTCCACTCCATCTCATGATGATCTTCTAGAAGATTCCATCTAGGGCATGCTCCTTCCTGGGCCAACCTATTGCCAGGCTGGCATCTTATTAACTGATCATGCTTTTCACATGTTCTACCCTGGGTGCTCAAATTGGCTAAGTCCCGAACCTCCTTTCACGTGTCGCGCGCGCTATGTGCGTTCTTAAACCTTTCTCCTGCATGCTCTTTCCATGCGTGCCATTCTATAACTGGGATCCCGCATGCCTACGCGCCTTCATACTTGGTCAATATTCTAGGGGACCCACATTGGAAGTAAGTCAAAATCTTTGTTTCGGTTGTAGAATGTCAACATCTCAAAAGTAGGTAACTGTAACAAGGTTGATGATGTGGCTGGATTGGGAAGAAACTTCGATGCGTGAACAGAGGGTAGTGTTAGGAAATATATATTAGTGCTCCATTTGTATGGGTAAATAATAATTACATGTGTAATTATTATTATGGTAAATTAGTGAAAGTACATTTACTATGTAAATGTAAATAGTAAATGTAAAATGTGGTTAGTATGTGGTAAGTTAGTAAGTTAGAATAATAAAACAATTAGTATTGTTTTATTATTATATTGGTGAGAGGTTGAAACCATATGGGTGTATGGTTGTATATGAAGACAAATGTTGTTGTAAGGATTGTTATTTTACATCTCCTATATAATGGAGTGTATTGAAATAGTGAATTAATGAAAATATAATATAGAGTTGTTGATTTCAATTATTGTCTGTGTATCTATTTCATGGATTCTTTGTATTGGATCAGATTAATTTCTACATTTGGTACCAGAGCAGGTTAAATCTGTCTCGAAGATGATCTCGTAACTTTTGTTTCGCGATCTGGGTTTCTCCAAAAAAAATTTTGTGGAATGATCTATTATACAAGAAGCTACAGTAGAAATTTCAGTAAAACCCAGTTCACATTTTGGGAGAAACGTGCAATTTACTATACAGCACATTGATCACTGTTGTTTTTTGAAGAAATCAGAGAATCAGAGGTAATTCAAATCTACATTCAATTTTTTTTGGATATTTAGATTCAGCAAAATGGATACACCATTAGATAAATTTAATGGGTTGAAATTCCATACATGGAGAGTAAAAATTCAAATGTAGTTAATGAATAAAAATCTATGGAGGATAGTAGATGGAAATGAAAAAGCACCTACAGATGTAAGCAAAATTGTAAAATGGGAAACTAGAGATGAACAAATAACAAATGAAATTGACTATAATTATGAAGAATTTCTATACTAAGTGAATTTACTGGAGGATGGAGGCAAATGGAGGTTGGAGGTCATTCAGCGACCTCTCGTCAGTCGCCAACGACGGGGCCGCACAGATGGTTTGGTGACATTTTTATGGTGTATTTGCTTTCAGCTTGTGTCGTGTGCTTCTTGTCATAGTTCCGGTATCAGTGTTCGTGATTGAATAAGTGGAAATTTCACATTGGGGGGGGGGGACATCATTCCAATGTTCCATTTCCAGTATGTCAGCTTTTTCTATGTATGTACGAGCAACAGATTTCAGTAGAATTTCCTATGTTATTCCCTGCAGTGAGATAGTGATGAGAGTTGTTGATACTACTGCATCATCATGATATCGTGGTTGTTAGTTATCCATAAAAACTATCCAGAGGTTGTTGGTACTGTCCTCAAAAACCATCTGTTGTGTGGTTGTTGGTTAACCACTTGGAAAACCATCCAGAGGTTGTTGGTATTGTCCTTGAAACCATCCAGATCATGAGCATGCTACGTAGCGGCACGTTGCAGTACAAAGCAGGTTTTCCCATGTTAGCACTAAGGGGGGGAATGTTAGGAAATATATATTAGTGCTCCATTTGTATGGGTGAATAATAATTACATGTGTAATTATTATTATGGTAAATTAGTGAAAGTACATTTACTATGTAAATGTAAATAGTAAATGTAAAATGTGGTTAGTATGTGGTAAGTTAGTAAGTTAGAATAATAAAACAATTAGTATTGTTTTATTATTATATTGGTGAGAGGTTGAAACCATATGGGTGTATGGTTGTATATGAAGACAAATGTTGTTGTAAGGATTGTTATTTTACATCTCCTATATAATGGAGTGTATTGAAATAATGAATTAATGAAAATATAATATAGAGTTGTTGATTTCAATTATTGTCTGTGTATCTATTTCATGGATTCTTTGTATTAGATCAGATTAATTTCTACAGGTAGGTGTGATGAACCTCAAGCCCCTAAAAACCCTTGCAGGTTGGACTATTTCAAAGGTGAAGCAATGTGCAGGATCACGATAGATCATATTCATGACATTGTCTTGTGGTAGGTAGAAAAAGTAGGGTAATGTGGTAAAAGGGTGATATGGTGAAAGGTTGGAGACATGAAGGAGAATTAACGCACCTCTTGTACAAGATGGTCAATAACCCAAATAGGTGAGTCCATGGCAAAAAGGGTGTGTTACTTTTTCTTAATAGACTGATCAATGTGGGAAGTCTATGTGGGATGATTAGATAATCTCCTTGAGGTATTCATGAAGTTGATCGATGTGGGAAGCTTCGGATTGGGCCTAGTCTTTGTTTTTACTAGGAAGAGTATGGCTAGTGTAGTATAGCTGTCCTTCAAGGGAGTAGTCTATTTATGGTGACTAGATACAACTGATAGATGTCCTTTTGACGGATTCATCTTTGTGTTTGGAATTTTGAATCAAGGAGGGTGATCCCATTTGATAGGTGTGTTTTTTTTTACCAATTAAGACATGAATAAGGCTATAAAGGAATACGAAAAGCGTAGGTCAAAAGGTGGAGTGATGGTGGAGGTGGAGTTGGATGTTTTTAAGGGGTATATGGAATGGTATAAAAGCATGGGATTTTGTCTATGATGGGACAAAAATTATCCATGAGAATCATGCCATGAGTAGAGTTATGGTACTCATATTAAAGAGCAGGTTAAACAAGTGACGGATAGTCACATGATTCTTTATTTAATCGTGGGTATTTGATGTGTGAAAAAAGGAGTGGGCACTCACGGGATGAGCTGGTATTAGTCAATAGGTGGTAGATCACTTGGTTCAGCAATAGAACGGTCAAAGATGCAAAATGTTAAGGGGCTCAGGTTCGGGATTACCATCGAGTGAAGATAAATGATAAGCGCTTAATCCATAGGTATGGGTACCGATATAGGTTCCAAGCCAATTAGGAGCAAACTTACCTCATAGATGTCTCTAAGCTTTGGTGATGTGTTAATTTTCTTTCAAGATGATATCTTCGACTTGGAAGGTTCAGGGGTGGACACACTTTTCATAAGTGCATTTGATGCATTTTTGGTATATTTGGAGGTGATCTAGAGCATGGAGATGTCATTCGTCTAACAGCTCTAGTTGTACCAAAAAATCTTGGTGAAACTCATCATTGGTGAGCATGTCTTTGAGTGATATGTGGAGAGATGGGATTTGGACTTTGAGAGGCAAGATAGCCTCAATACCATAGACAAGAGAGAAGGTTGTAGCAGTAGTCGATGTGTGAATACTAGTGTGGTATGCCCATAGGGCAAAAGGAATGTGCGTATGCCAATCCTTCCCAGTATCGTTGACCACTTTCATGAGGATTTTGTTCACGGTTTTGTTGGTGGATTTAGCTTGGCCATTAGTTTTAGGGTAATAAGGTGAAGAAAAACTGATCTAGATACCAAAGGCATCACAAAGTTTTTGGAGGGTTTTATTTTTAAAAAAAATTACTGTTATAAGTGATAAGGCAATGAGGAAAACTGAAGCGACAAATAATGTGATGGTTGATGAACACGAAATTTTATTGGTTGGTAGAGATGGGTGGAATGGCTTCTACCCATTTGGTGTAGTATTCAGTAGCAGTTATGATCCATTGGTGGCATTGGGAAGAATGAAGAATGAAGGTTAATCTCACCAATGAGATCAAGGCCCCATTGAGAGAAAGGCCAAAGGTCTCGTGCTACCTATAAGGCATGATTAGGATTGTTATGAAGGTTCGAGTGTTGTTGAAATTTCACACATCGCTTGACATAATCACAACAATCGTGGTTGAGGGTAGGCCAGTAATAGCTGAGGTGTAGGATACATTTAGTGACAGCTAAGCCACTGATGTCACCTCCACAAATGTCATCGTGTGTCTCCTTGATAGTATAGGGTATTTCAGAGCTAGTGAGGCATCGAAGAAGGAAACTGTCGAAGCCATGCTTATACAGGAGACCTCTCAGGATGATTTAACGGGAGAATTTTTAGAGGAAATTACATCAGCCATTGCGGGTAAGATCTAGAGGAAGGGTAGAAAGAGAGAGGTAGTCATAGTATTGCTGGTACCATGGGTCTGATGGGTCAATGGCAGGTTTCTTAATGAGGTTGACAGTATGAGAGAGGTAGGAGGGTGATTGCAATCTTCACATGGCAACAAATATTTTTGAATCAGTAGGTGATGAGGGTATTTGTGAGGTGAGACAAGCCATGGTATCCGTGAACTTGTTCGTAGAGCGAGGGATGGTTTGTAGGTTATAGTGGGTGAAGGTAGTTAACAAAAGGTCTACATGATGTTTTTACCATTGTAATTCCTTATTGTGACATTGGTATAGTCTGTTGACCTAATTGACTACTAATTGAGAGTCACCAAACATATTAATGGATTTAACATCTAGAGTTTAGGTGGTTTGGAGGCCCAATACGAGTGCTTTGTATTCGGCGGTGTTGTTGGTACACTCAAAGTCAAGTTTCAAAGAAAGGGGTATGGGTTTACTATCATGTGGAATGAGGATGATTCCAGCTCCACCCCCACATTAACACTTAGATCCATCAAAGAATAAGGTCATTTGATAGTCGGCAAGTTCATCAAGGGAAAGGGTAGCGATGGATTCATCGGGGAATTCAAAGTTGTTGGGTTGGTGTTTAGAGAGTGGGGCATTGGCCAGTTGATCGATGATAGCCTATCCTTGATTGATTTTTAGTGGAGAAAGGTGATATCCAGATCAGTGAGTAGCATGATCCATCGTGAAATGTATTGGTTTTGGAATGGTTTAACGTACATGTAATGGAAGGGGTATGTGTTAGTTATGACGAAGGTAGTGTGGTTAAGTATGTAGTGGCGAAGTTTGGTGGCCACAAAGACTAAATCAAGGCACAACTTTTCTGCGTGTGTATATCTAGTCTTCTAATCCACAAGTGTATAACTTATGTAATAGAATGATTGCTTCCTGTGTTTGTCATCTCGATGAGCAAGCATGGTGCCCAAGGAATGATCGATGGAAGAGATATAGAGGTAGAATGGTTGGTCATCCTTAGGTAGGGTAAGCATGGGTGGATGTAATAGGTAGACTTTCAAGGCTTCAAAAGCTTTGTGATAGTCTGTGTTCCGATAAAAGCTGATATATTTTTTAAGGAGATGGTGGAAAGGTTCACAGTGGTCTAACAATTGAGAGATGAAGCGAAAGATAGATTACAGTTTTCCCTGCAAGCTACAAAGTTGGCAAAGGTTAGTGGGTGGAGGAATCTCAAGGATGGCCTTGATTTTTTTAGGTTCAACTTCAATGCCTCATAGGGAAATAATGAATCCCAAGAGCTTACCTATAGGACAGTGAAAATACACTTATAAGGTTAAAGGCGTACGCAATATTGGATGAGGTGGACGAAGATGGTTTTAAGGACGGGTAAGTGTTTGGCACGACTTTTGGATTTTCCCATAATGTCATCGACATAGTCTTCCAAGATATGATGCATGATGTCATGGAAGATATAGGTCATGCTTGTTAGTAGGTGGTGCCTGCGTTCTTTAGTCTGAAGGGCATTACGCGATAGCAGAAGGTCCCCCAAGGGGTAATGAAGGTGGTTTTGTGTTGATCCTCAAGTGTGAGTAATATTTGATTATAACCCAAGAACCCATCCATGAGAGATAGCATCTTATGTCCGGCAATGAGATCAACCAATTGGTTGATGCTAGGTAGGGGAAAGTCATCTTTAGGGCAAGCTAGGTTGAGGTCACTGAAGTTGGTACATATGCAGAGTCCACCCATTGTTTTGGTAATGGAAATGATGTTGGAGATCCATTACGGGTAGTTGATAGGTAAGATGAAGGAGACAAAGAGGAGGTGCTAGAGATCTTCTTTAACAAGGAGGGCAATGTGTGGGTGCATCTTACGTAGTTTCTTCTTCACGGGTTTGGCATCAAGTAAGGTGACGATATCATGGACTACAATGTTGGGGTCAATACCAGGCATATCGACATACGACCAAGCAAAATAATTGCTATGGTCATGAAGAAAAGAAATTTAGGCTTCTTGTTCAGTGGAGTCCAAAGATTGGCCTATCTTTAGAATACGGGGGTCATCTGATGTGTGGATGTTGATATCAATGGTTGATTCATTCAGCATGTTTTGTGTCTCGAAAGGAAGTGTGCAGTAGAGATAGGAGTCTTCTGCACCCAAGTAGGTTAGAATGGAGTCGTCGTTGTGACACTAGATGACATTGATAGAGGGGGTGTCATCATCGATCATATCGGGATAGAGGATAGGAAAATAAGTAAGAACCTTTCCATCTTGCTAAATGGTGAGAGGTCCCAAGGAAATGGTGTTTATGGAAAAAAAATGTTGGAGGAATAGATTCTAGATCTATATGCTCCATGGGTGATGTTGGTGAGCTAGGTGAGGGACTGTGAGGTTGGGGTGCCTCTATGATGAGATCGACATGGGATTGTTTGAGAATAGGTTCAACAAATCCCACCCCACTATGTTCTTTATGTTTGTGAGTGGTGCAAGGGATGACAGTGTGATGGCCTTGTTTGTAAAGACCGAAGCCAAAACCCTTCCAAGCATAGCGACAGAGGAAGGTATGGGCAAAGCACTGGTTTGTCAATGACGGAAGGGTGGTGGTAAATGGTAGGGTTAGGGTTGGTGGTTCAGGTGTGTAAGTAGGAGTGTCGATGCCTCCAAAGGTTAGACTGGTACGGAGGTATGAGGGTCCATAGGTGGGAACTTTGACAATGTGGTGGTCATAATAGGGATGTTGCTAAAGGTTGTCATACTCTTTTGGGGTACGGAAGGTATTGACATTGTAGAGGTGATACTCCCCAATGTCAGGCGTTGAAAAACACCTTCTAGTGGATTGGTATCTAGAATGTGAGTGGCAAGAATGGATGTCTCCAAAAAAGTTTGGGATGAGGAAGGTAGGGGTTTGGGACCAGCGGATGGTTCTCCAGGAGTTGTTTTGGTCATGATAATAGGTGATGTAGGGGTCGAAGAAGAAGTGGTAGTGAAGGCGGGTGTGGTAATAGGTATGAGGACATTATTAGGTCAGTACAACATGTTATATGTTTTGAATAGTGAAGGGTCAGCTTGAATGGTGTAGTTGTGTCCCTCATGTTTGAATTTGAGACAGCGATGTAAGGTGGAGGGGAAACATCCCATGGCAAGGATCTAGGGTCAGCCAAGTAACATGTTGTATTAGAACTCCCCTTCCAAGATGTAGAATATTTCAGGGATGCTAAAGGGGACCAACACAAATGTGTAAGATAACCATCCCTAGGGTAGTGGTTATGGTGTCATTGAAAGAACGCAGCATAATTGGATTGCTATGCATGCAATTGGTAGGAATGCGCATTTGGTTACACGCATGAGAAGATATGATGTTAATGTTAGCTCCCCCATCAATCATAATACATCATACACGTATATTGTTGACATAGGTAGAAATGAATAAGGCGGGGTCATGGTCCTATATTTGGTGAGGTGTAATCTCATCATCGGAGAAAGTGAGGGCAGCTACCTAAGATGAGGCAATAGGCACCGAGGTGGGTGGTGAAGAAATCAAGGAGGCCACGTGGTGAGGGGTGATGATAGATGCGACTGGTGTGGGGTCATTAGGTGGGAGCTCGATGGATTGTAGGACCTCAATGGGGGCTTGGCGATGATATTCAAAAGTTTGTATGAGGTCATACAAGGACATTTTGAGAGGAGACTGTTGGAGTTGTTTGATCATGGAGCGATGGGCTCTCCCATTGGAGATGGGGAAGGTAGGTCCTCGGATGGTGATTTTTGGTGTGGGCACAGGTGTGATGTGAGGTATGGGTGAGGTAGCAAGTTCATCTACCCTGGCTTTTCCTTTATCACGTTGATCTCGAGTGGCAATTCGAACCATGTTGATTTTGAATATCAGTGGTGGATAAGAGGGGTATGATGTTTAGGGTGATGAGGGTTAAGCTGGTAATGGCAGAGAAGGCATGATTATGGTTGTAGGAGAAGCAAGATCTTTGTCTAAAATATCATCCTCAGCGAAGAGCTGTAGGAGGAGTGCTTTGAGAGCTTGGCAATCTTCCACATTGTGCCCTGGTGCATGATGGTAAGCACATATCTAGGAGTCATCAAACCATTTTGGTTTTGGTTTGAGTGGGTTGTAGGGTCGAATGGGTTATAAGGTGATGTGGGAGGAGGTCAGTAGATTGGCAAGGATATTAGCATAGGATCCTTCCATCGGGTCACATTGTTGAAGTGGGCATAGTGTTTGGGTGAAGAGCTCTGGTGTTGACTTGGGAGTGGGTGCCGCCTGGTCATGGTATGGGGGTTGTCTAGGTATTTTGGGCATGTTTAGGTTTGGGTTGAGGTTTGGGTCCAACCTTATTATGTAAGGGTGTAGAGGGTGACCCAGCTTTGGTTTTAGTTATCTCTTTAGGTGGGGGAGTTAACAATGTGGGTACGGTGTAGATGTAGAGAGTTGTCGAAGGTGAGGAAGAGGACGGGTATCCAAAGGTGAGGGGATGAATGACTGTTAGGGGCGGGAGATGGCTGCAAGTAGGGCATTAATAGTACACTAAGGGTATGGTAGGTAGGGGAGGTTGCGGTAGATGGGAGCGGAATTTTGGTCACACTGTGTGTGTTCAATTTTGTTGTTATGGTTGATATATGAGGGCCCAAGAGGAATGGTAGTGGTGAGGGGGATAAAGAGGTAATGGGTGATCTAGTATCGACTTCCGGGGTGGTTGGTGCTTTGGTTTACGTAGGGGTGTGATTTTGGAAAGAGGGTGAGAGGGGGCAGTTAAATCAATTTTGATTTTCCGATGGGTAAGGCTTGGTGTAGGTCACGCCCCTAGGATACGAGAGATTGTTGAGATTGGTGAAGGACTGGGAAGTGAGCATGTGAAGGATGTAGATGATGACAATATTTTTATGACTAAAGGTGATATGGGAGGCGTTGTGGTCACCTATGTGGTTAGGGTAGGTATGGATGTTTCCACCATTCTAGGGTAAACAATGGGTGAGTTGGTAGGCAACATCTACATCTGTGTGGAGATGGGGATTTGAAGGCATTCCTGAAGTAACGAATGATCAACATACTCCAGGTGGTCCATTAAATGGGGTTATGAAGAGATGAAGAGGATGAGTGTAGATTTGGTGTTGATCCCTATAAACGGAATTGATATCTATGAAACGGGGAAGCCCTCTACATTTGATTTGATAGGAAGAAGAGATAAGAAGACATCTTTTAATGTTGTAGGAGATGGTAACAGATCAGTTGCGATCATAGTGGGATCTTTTTTGTGTTGAGGTGTGAGCAAGGTAGATGAAATAGGGTCTTCCTCGGAGGAAGGGGAAGGTAACACTGACTCCTCGGTGGGTATTGAAGCACGTATCAATGTCGATTCGTCAAGTATGATGGTAGGGGGTCAATGACATGGTCAGGTATAGTAGTTATAGTGTCCGAGGAAGATGAATTTGTTTGTACTAGATTATCTTCTGCTAGTAATGGGGAAGAGGGTGAAGATGCTGATGAGGGTAAAGTTATTTGTTTGATAATTTCTTCTATAGGTGTTACTGAGGGGTATGGTGTAAGTGGAATGGGTAGAATATTGAAAAGATGGCATGAACCTCCCGAGTATTATCACTGTCAATGGAAGTGTTATTGTGTTGGGTGGGGGTGTATGATTAGGAAATGGATTTTGGAAGATGTGAAGGTTTTGGTTTACGGGCCCATTGGGATTTCCCAGATTGAGATTTCCTCTATCTAACATTTCTTAGACAATGGTTTTGAAGGTGATGCAATTGTTGGTATTGTTCCCTTGAGTACAATGATAATCACATATTTCATTCTCTTTATACCATGAGGGCATTGGATGGGCAGGATCAAAACCAACATGTGGTTTGATATCCAGAAGAGTGATAGCCCCTGCATTCAAGAGTTTTTCCAGAACAGAAGGGTATGGTTCAGCAATGGGGGTGTATTTTCATTGTTCATGTTTGAATAGGAATGATTGAATCGGCGAGAGGTTAGGTGGGGGTTTTGGCAGGTTGTATGGGTGAGATGGACCAGCCTTTAGCACTACTGCATGGGTGGATCCTTTGGCTCTAGAAGGATTGAGAGGAGTGGTTGGTGGTGCCTTGAAAGAGGGAACGGGCTCATGTGGTTTGAAAGGATCGCCCTTGTTTCACAATTGGATCATATTCTCATTAATGGATCGGATTTCAAGCTTTCAGGTCATGGTGAATGCCTCGTCAAATGTATGAAACATTTGGATTTGTAGGGTGGATGATATGTGTTTAACACAAGCCCATGTAAAAATCTCTATTAGTTCAGTATGTGGTAAGGGGAATGAGAGTTGATTGATTAGGCCGCACCAATGAGCAACAAATTCTATGATTGACTCATCCTCATATTGATGCATAGTATACAAGTCAGTCATGGTAACCTTCTTGACTACATTGATGGAGAAATGGTCCAAAAAGGCTTAGGCCACCTGGTTGAAGGAGAAGATAGAGTGCTTGGGTAGGGAACTATACCAATCTAGGGTGGGTCCATTGAGGGACATAGGAAATGTTCGTAAGAGCAAAGCATCATCATGAGCGATGAGATAACACATGTGTCTAAAAGACCTCAAATGTTGTTGTGGGTCTTCTTTGCTGTTGAACCAGTTAAAATTTGGAATTTCCCAGTGTGGGGGGTATGGATGGATTAGAACAGAGAAGTGAATAGGTTCATTACAAATCTCCTCGTAGGCCAGAGATGTGCGTGACCAGGAAAGAGATGCTTCTAGCATTTACATCTTATCCATCATCATCTTGATAAGATCAGGGGTAGGTTGTGATGAAGGTTGACTTTCCAAAGGAAGGGGAGGAAGGTAAGAAGAATATGACGTAGAAAGCATCACGTTATGTGAAGTAGCTACGTAGGAAAATTGTGGAGGTATATGTGAGAAGAAGGATGAGGAAGGGTAATATGTTGAATAGGAAGTAGAGGCGACTAGCGGATGTTGAAAGTGGGTGTATACAGGAGAGGTCAAGGTGACCACCCTAGTAGCAATGGGAGGAAATGATTAGGGAATATATAGAACTAAATTCTGAAGTTGGGTATAGTTTACCGATACTAGCGGTGGTTGAGATGGAACGGGTTATGTAGGTGGTGGACAAAATGGGGCCTCTTGGACTAATGGCCATGGAGGCGGGTATGGTAGATGCCATAGGGGGTGAAGACACGAAAGGCATGGTGAATGTTGTATAGGGGGTGGATACTATCGCGGTAGGGTCAATCTGCGACACCACCGATGGTAAGGTAAAAACGGGGAGAGCTGAGCTATAAGTAGCTGACACGGAGTTAGGAGCAAAAGTAGGAGGGATGGACACAGGCATACCGTATATAAGTTTGCCCGAAGAGTCACGAGTGGATGAGTGGGCTAGATAGTGTTGTAAAGTAGTAGGGTTCTGATAAATAAACCTCACGAAGTCCGTGTCTCCCATACTAACAATAGTAGGTAGATTGGGCTCCATAGGTGATGATAAGGAAGGAGGTGATGGACTAGGTGGAATAGGTTCGAGGTTATCATGGAACACAAGTGTGTTGGCTTAGTTATGTGTCAACACCATGTGAAGGTGTATTTATCAGGTGATGTTGTACTCTGTAGATGACACAAAAAGTAGCATCAATGAAAAGAATAGGTGTTTATAGGTGGATTGGGTGAATGTGCTAGTTAAGAACCAACCTAGGCTAACCGACGCTGGTTAGGGGTGACCAATGTCAGTTAATGTTAACCGATGTCGATTACTGAAAGATAAGGACAAGTTTATCAAACTAAGGCAAAATAGTGATGATGATTACGTGGGGAAAGTTATGTGATGGTTGTTTAGTAGGAAACAAAGTGTACAGAGACTCAAAGGAATTTTGACAGCAAAGAAACTGAAAGAGGGGCCATTTGGATAAGTTAACCCAAAAGAACAGAAACCAACACCGATTGGGTATAACCGATGCCAGTGGGGGGTAAACCAATGCCGGTTACTGTGGAGATTGAAAAACTGTAGAAAAGTGGATTATTGTGAACTTGAATCAAAAGAATGATCAACACATGGGTTTGTGGATGATACAATGAAGCCTTATTACTCTCAGAAAAGTCAGAATACTCTAACTGTGATCAGGGAGTGTAAAAGGAAAAATAAAAAAAATGAAGAAAATGTATTCTCACACCTCAAAACACACTCCAATCAAGCGTTAACAAAAGATGATATCCAACAAGTGATTTTAAATGTGTTAAGCTTACGCTATTTTAGAAGGACTGACTCGTGAACTGTAGAACATAATTTTTGGTGAGGAAGGCTTCCCACAAAGAAGGAGATCTAAAAGGTGAGGTTTCAGGTTATGTTATGGTGGGGGCAGGCCGTCCTCTGAGATAATGACTCAACAAAGGCAACGAGCTGGGGAGTACCTGCCAACCTGATCGTGTGATCGCGGATAGATGTTCCTGGGTAAGATGTTTGTTTAAGAAGATGTGTTTTTTGAATTTTTGTGTAATCTGGTAGAGAGAAAGTGATTTCTATTATTCTTTTACGCCAATCATCAGCTAGGCATGACTTCCAGCATATAGGTTAACCTCAATTTTAATGTGCTCTACAATGTAGCATACAAGAAATGAGTGTAAGTTTTTTAAACCCAAATAGAAATGTGATATTCGATGTCGCAACTGATGAACAGGAGAAGGGATGCACTTTCACTAATGTGGTACAAATGAAAGGAAAGAAATGTTCATTTTAAAGAACCAAAACACAATTACTTTTAGACAATAGAAGGAGAAGAAGATTCCAGGGAAGAAGATTAATGTGGAAGCCTTTTGGAAGGGAAACAAACATATAACCTTTTCCTAAGAATGAACAAAATGCAAGGAACCCCGGATGGGTCCCACTGAGCATGCCAAAATGTTTTGATCATTTTTACGTACAATCAAAGACTACAACAGATAAGGGTGTAGGAGGTTTACCTGTTGTTTAGTGATGGGAAGAAGGTGGAATGCACGCATGTAGACTTCCACTCTCAGTTGATCATGTGAACTCCTTTTTGGCTGGGAAGGACTACCCTATAATATAAAACAATACCACAAGAGAGATTTAAATAGTATATGGCAATGGACTTCCTAGCATATTCTAGATCCAAGAGTGTGATACTTCCTAGAGGGATGTCAATCCATTGTTTACAAATTAATATTAAATAACTGAAACATGGAAATGAAATAATCTAGCACTATGCAAGTAAAAAGGGTCTTCGGGTCAAGTCATTGGGTCTGGTTGGGGTTGGGTAGGGTATTTTAGGTTGTTTAGGTGATGTTGGTCTGCACTATATGAGCAGACACAGAGACTGACGCCGGTCTTTCTGATTGATGACGGTTGAAGGTAGACCATTGTCGGTTACAGGTTGAACAGTATTGGTCACTATAGGAGTGACAGAAGTTTAGGTGGGAGGTGTTTGGGTTCCACTCTATTTTAGAATAGAGGGTTGGAAGGGTATGGATGAGTTTCAGGTGAATGATAGGTTGAGGGTCAGAGTTTTGGGGGTTTTTGGGGTAGTTTTGGGTATGTTTGGGTAGGAAGCGAGGATTTGACAGACTGTAGGGTAACCAATGGTGGTCGGGTTCAACTGGCCATGGTTATGATTAACAGGTTGCGGTTTGGGACAGGTGATTTGGGGTGCTAGGTGAGGTTTGGGATATGTTTAGGTAGAAGGTGGGGAGGTGACAGGCATCAAGGTAACTCATGGCGGTTAGGTTCGACCAACCATAGTTAGGGTTGACCGGCGATAGTCACTATGATTTGGCCAGAGTTGGAAAGTGGAGGTTAGGGTTCTCTCTGTGTTCGGATAGAGAGTTACCAGGGAGTGTTATGGGATGAAAGGGGGTCTTTCAGGTGGATATGGGTTGAATAGGTGGGTTTTAAGGAGTAAGAGAGAGGTTTTTCTCTTATGGGAGGAAAGTAGAGAAACAAAAGACAAAAACACCAGTGTAGGATGAAGGGATCCACTTACCTGAAGTCCAATCCATGAAGAAGATTGAGAAGTTGATGAAGAGTAGTGAAAAATGTTGGTGAAGGCTGGGAGGTGGTTGGAGAGCTCCTACTTGAGTTGCTTCTGGCTTAAGGTTCTTTCAGTGGTTGATATCATAAAGGTTGGTGTGAATGCTTCCACTTCTTGTCTCAACTTGGAGTTCTAATGGCTCTATCATGTTCCAACAAGTTACTAATGGAGAATGCAAACACCAGTGTTGAATGAAAATACTAGCCCATCAACAACCAATGAACCAACTGAAATGTCAAACAACCCCTTGGAAAGAGCTCAAACTAAGCATTTATAGGTGGCTGGTGCTTGTCCCACCTGAGTGACATCGGTTAGACTGTGACCGACATTGGTTATGTCTGTGGGGTTTATTTTTTCCAAAAGTGGGGAATATGCCTTCCCCACTTAATTTTGAGTTTTAGAGCACATGCATCCTCTGCCCTTAGAATGGGGAATATGACATAGAGGGGTCCTATGAGTGGGGTGGCCACTATTAGGGATTTTTAGAAGGGTATGGGCTAGGTATGGGAAAGGTGAGGAAGTGGAATGGTGGCATGGAGGGGCAAGTGGGGTAGTGGCAAGGTGATGTGGTTGGGTGAGGTGGCTAGGCCAGCGACAAGGTGAGGTGGCCTGATGAATGGGTAAAAGGGGGAATTTAATTAATTGATGTTAATTAAATCCTTAGGTGCGTGAATGAGGGTTATTATGGTGGACGAAAGGGGGTGTGAGTGACTGAATTAGGGTTTAATCGATCACCTATGTAGAATGTGGTTATTAGGTCATTTTGGAGGAGAATGATGAAAGGTGACGTGTTTTTGGTGTCTACACCCTGACCCAAAAGTATTAGTCCATGTTCTTTTACCTTATGGCCTATGTGCAGCCGCCTGTAATATGGGACCTTGTCCCGGTGCCTATGGAGGTGGACCCTACACCTAAACCTGTACCTGTGCCTACACCTGAGCCTGTGTGGCTACTAACTGGCCCTACAAAGTAGAAACTTGTGCCTGTAGTTTGGCAGAATGTTCCTACAATACAAAAAGTTGTCCCCCGTCACCTGTCCTTGTTTGTGCTAGTTGGTTCTGCAACATAGCTACATGTGTCTATAACCCTGCCACCTGTCGCTGGAGGGTGGACACCTGTGCCTGAGACTCAGTTAGTTGTAGTTGTAAAGTTATCACCTGGCTTGCAAATTATCCATCGGCACTATAATGATGGCCAAATCTGGTTTCCCTGGTCTAGGTGGTGATGTTTGTAGATGTGCTACCCACCATTGTCTGTATGCAGGAGTGGTACCTCTATCATAAATCCTCTTATCTTTTACCTACTCCTCCTACCTTACTGGTCTTATCAGATGGGGTGGAGATAAAGGTCTCTCCATATTGTCTCTTTGATACTGAGGAAATGATGGAGGCATGTCTTGCTATA
Source organism: Taxus chinensis (assembly GCA_019776745.2). Taxonomy (NCBI): domain Eukaryota; kingdom Viridiplantae; phylum Streptophyta; class Pinopsida; order Cupressales; family Taxaceae; genus Taxus; species Taxus chinensis. The sequence goes on from CM034149.1 coordinate 49,351,961, forward strand.
GCCCGAAATGGCATCAGAATCTATCCACTAGAATCATCTCTTTCTCACCAACATGGCTGCCATGTATCTATATAACTAATTGTAAGCCATGCAACTCTTCTATCATACCTCCATATGATGGGAAATCCATATATGGCTACCATACAATATCCATCACATATAGCCCTTTTAGAATCTTCCTGTAGTACATCACATCATGTGACACCTCCTTTACCCATGCATCTGCCCCTACAGGAACCCACCTCCTATATCTGTCCCTGTAGACTCCCTAATGCCAATCATGTTTTGGAAGTACCTATGGGTGCAAAATAACTATGTGCTCATATGCCTAGCAATGCAGCAAATATGTACAATATATACCATGTTGGCATATCAGCTGATAAGCCCATAACTCCTTGTACAACTACACCAAGTAGGTTGACGCCCACGTAAAACATACTCACTCCTATACCATATCCTACAACACTCTCATCAATGCTCGTGGATATCTCCCACCCTCTGAATCAAGGAGGGCATAACAACCAAAAGTGACCATCATCAGTACTGCCAACTAGGTCTTCTAAGGATGGGCGGCGTACATAACTACATAACTGATGTTGGCACTATGCTCAGTCAGGTCACCCACAGCCTCCCCAAATACTGTGATCATAGGCTCAACCACCTCATCTGATGAAATATGATATACTAGATCTCCCACAATCACTATCCAAAATATCCTATACACATCCTCCAACATGATAGTCATCTCGCTAGTGGGTAGATGAAAGGTTTTAGTTGTTGCATCCCATTTTTTGATGAGCACAACCATCAAACTATGATCCCGTGTAATCCACCTATACTGCCTCACGGCACCGAGTCCCACATCTCGCATGTGATCCCACTCATCCTCCATCTCACTCGGTTGCATCTATACCAACAAAGGTGGCACCCTATCTCACATCTTAAGTTGTTGTCTCACCTACATCATCATCAATCAACCATGTTAGTCAATTGGATCTTTCGATTGTCTACTAGACCCAACACATATTTGGGCCTTTACTAATCTACCCATTTTTCATCTAACTTGTTATTTTCCATTAAGTCTACCTAACCTAAACATATACACTTTATCTAATTCTGCTATTTTCACCTCACCACCTATTTTCCCTAAACTTACTTCACCCACCTTGTGCCTATTTCCAACTATTTCCCTATATTCTTGATCATTCGATCCATTATCCCATACCACACCCACCACATAATGCTTCACCTAGCCCTACTTTATCCTATTTTACCTACCCTAGTACTAACCTACCCTACCATAATTTTCTACCTTCCTCTACCCTTTTTCTTAAACTTGGTCCTATTTCACAATGACTGGCATCGGTCACCCTGCCACCCACTGACGTCAGCTAATCCTACCAATGTCGATCACACCTCGACTGGTGTCAGTCACGGGTTTGGCCTTAAATTCAAACCCTGACATCTCATCTTTGACAAAAATTTAAAAAACTACCTAAAACCCTACCCCACACAACCCAAATTTCACCCACATTCATTTACCAACCTATTTAACCTACACTTGGCCCTCCCCATACCCAATTTTCATCATTTTTATCTAACTTTTAAATTTATTTTTTTTATCCCAAATTCGATTATTTTCTACCTTAGTTTAATCAAAAGCAACAAATGGATTTCTGATCCTATCTCTACTCACCTTCGTCACTAGGGTGGGACCTTCAGTCTCTGCACTGGAAATCCTCCAACACCTTCTCCCACCTCAGCCATGCAAAACTCTACTCTCTAACGCTTTCAACAATTCAAATCTCACCAATCGATCATGTGGGCCCGTCAATCACAATCCAATCATCTGATACATGATCACCAACTCAACCCATGGACTTTTTTTGTCATTTCTATCGTCAAACAGCTCTTTGCCATTTTTTACCAAAAGTAGAAATGCACAAATAAATCCGTAAAATGTAGGTTTTACCCTTTTTAACCCAAATTCAACCTAACCGACATCGATATCTTGTCCTAATTGAATGGCATCAATTTATCTTGATCGGTATTGGTTTACCTTTAATTGGTATCAGTTATCATGCTATAACCCACTATGCCACTTTTCACTATATTTGACTACCTGACACCATTATCTTCCTACTCAAGCCTCCACCTAGCCTTATACCCAACCTAATTTCCTTATTACCTATCACCCAATTGCATTATCATTTGGGGCATGTTTTTTCCTCTACCAGAGCCTTGCATATGGCCTTACCTATTTACCCAACTCACCTACACCTATTTGACACTTGAATTTACCTACTTGTTATACCTTGTGACGTTGTTACTTGTGTTGTTTTACCTACCAACCTTGCCTTGCCTTATGCAATGTTGTTTATCTTGACTAGACCAAGCCTATTGGTGCTTTGGAACACATCTAATGATCATTCTTGCACCTAGCCTAGTTGTGTTTCCAAGACAGTGTCTTATACCTTAGATACTTGGACCACATCAACCTTGTCTAGATAAACTATCGACCTTTGACGATGTAGAGTCCATGAGCTCTTCAACCTAGTGCCTTTCCGCATTCTACACATGTGCGTGCATTTGAATTCCCTGCCTATTACCTACACCTAAAATCACTATTGCACGCACCCGTCCCCTACCCTGTTTTTCATCATCTATCATTTTATCAAACCCCTCACTGATTTAGCCAACTACTTCATCAATTATGGGTTTGAGGGGGATCATCTCCACCCATACCTAGGGTAGCTTGACTTCAACCCATACATAGGGAAACCACTTATGTTTGTGTCCATGTTGCTTATAAATATAAGTTACGCAATAAAAAGGGGCAAATGTAGACACCAAATTTGGTTCATAATTCAATTAACCCCTTTCGACTTATCAATTCGACACATACACATTATCAATTAACCCATTTTGATTAATCCTCACATTATCAATTAATTTAATTACTTTAATTAAGTTGATTAACACCTCACCTAAGACCTATTTCTAGCCTATTAGTTAACTAAGACTAAGTCCCTACTTATCCCAACCAACTGGGACTTATTCTAGCCATAGCATTAATTCCCTATGTCTTCTCTAACAACACTCCTACTTATTTAAGCAACATTCTCCACCTAATACCCAAAATGAGGATTCAAATCACGCCAAAAATAGCAAAGATCAGGTTATTTTTGGCAACTTGGACTTATTCACCTTAATCGACGTCGGTTATCCCTCGGCCAGTGTTGGTTCCCTAACCGTCCTCGGTTAGGTTAATTAAGAGTTTCTAACTCTTTGTTCATGTTCTGAATCTAACTTCTTTGGCTTACACTTCTTGCATTCGAATGTACAAGAACTCTAGTGACCTTACAACCAACTAGAGCCCCTTTCAACATTCAGACATCATTCATTTCATCCACGGGTTCTTCCAAATCTCCAACACATGCACCAAGAATCATTGTGTTGCCCTGTTATTTTATTCACTCTGGATCACCACCTTCTACAACCACCACCCTCATCCACATCTAGGTTACATTCAACAAGTAAGTATTATCTCTCCGTTGTCATTTCTAATAGCTCAAATTGTCTTTTTAAATTATCTACTTTAGATACCACCTTTCTACCTTGCTCGAATCTAATCCCCAGTTCCTCTGGCTAATTTTTTTGTCTATTTTACCCTCCATACCTTTCCTAAACCCTCGTATCAACATCCTTGGGTCTTAACAAAAATCTCACCAATCTATCCAAAACCCCATCACTCTCTATGCAATCACAGAGAGTGCTCATTTCTCATTTTTTTACATTACCACCAAATTACCCCAACTGGCATTCGTTTATTCCCCTAGCTGGCATTGATCGCCTAACTGACGTCGATCTCTATGACTGTTAATTTCTTCTCTAATAGCTAGCTCATAACTCCTCCCAAATAGCATATAACCTTGTCAAACTTCACCCAGACCTCATCTATAACCTCTGTCAAACCTGCAAACCCAAAATAACCTACCAAACCATCGGATCTAGTCGTAACTTTTCATGTTAGATTAAATTTACTTATTGTATTAGAAGGAGATACCTAAATCATATAACTACAGTAGGATTTCTTTATTTCATGTTATTTGGTTCATTAAATTGTATTTGAAAGGTATTGACAACCTTCTAGGAAGCACCTCGCTTCCTGGATCTAGCACTCTCTAGGTAATCCAATAACCTATATTGTTAACGCCATTTTGTGGTCTTGTTGTGTTTCTTATACAAATTTTTCCTCCTATCAAAAGGTAGATCGAAAGCCTACAATACACACAACACCTTCTTCTATCTACATAATCATGGATATTCCTTCTATGCCTGTTACCTACTTATCTTTTTTATCACATTACTTTGAGGTGAAACAATGATAGCCTTGAGAAGGTACACAAATGACATGGAAATCAAAGTGCTCACAACCAGAGAGGCACTCGAAGAAAAAATAGAAAATTGGGATCATGTATACCCATTGGTAATGGATATGGGAAGGGTCAAGTCATCTCTTCTAATAATTAAAGGTGTCTTTACATTTTTAGAAGAGGATTTGTCTCAAGTTTGGGCTCAAGTGTTGTTCACTCGATATGAACTGATCAAGAATTCCATTGAGGAGTTGGAAGTGTACGAAGAGAACATCAATAAGATACAGAAAGATTTAGATGCTCAAATTCATAAGCTTGGGGTGCCAGCTGTGAACTCAGACACTTCAAGATACGACATGCTAAAAGCATTCGAGGACCAAGTCAAGATAGAGGTCGGAGATCCATTCTTATTCAAATGAAATACCTTGGAATGTTTGCCAAAGATATGTGTAATCATCTCCATCACTGCATAGAACTATATGACTTGGTACTCAGAATGTAATAATAACAACTCCCTCACAAAAAATTACATCAATTCACGTAGTTTTGTCTAGCTCCCTCAGGAAAAGAAAGTGATTCCAGCAGTAGCATGGTTCAACAAGGCATTCAAAGGCGAAGACATTGCTTCAAGAAATTCCATCAGTTGCAGGATCATCTTCAAAATAACATTCCTTTTCTTCTTCTTCCTTTTCCTCTCTCACCTTTTTCTTCCTTTCTCTTATAATTCTTTGTTGTGTGTAATCATGATATTTTTTTGTATTCATTAAAGTGACTTTATAAAGTTGAATTGTAAAAGTCCCTTTGTTTTATAAAAAGGGAACTTAATTTTCCTAAGTCCTAGGAAGATGAAAAGTCACGAGATAAAATAGGCAATGAAGATTCATGTGGGGGTAGATGAAAGGTATTTTCTAATTCTATATAATTTAATGACACCCTCATTCTTAAGGGTTGTCAAATTTGCACACTTGAGAGAGAGATCTATTGAGAAAGAAAAGAGAGATAGCATTCTTCCATTCTCCTTCACTATTTTCCTCGATCCTTTACATTTTACAACTTGGTAAAAATGTCAATCAAGAAAGGAATTGCTTCTTTTCATGACTTATGAATGTGTATAACTTTGTGTGTATGGTTTCCTCTGGTCGTTGGCATAATAAACTTGTTGTCTCTTTCTGATTAATTGTGAATGTGAACCTTCTAATCAGCCATGGCGAGAATCTAATTTTCTACTCACATATTTGGTTTTCCTTGTCTAATTTCCCACTCCCCTTTCCCCCCATTTTATCAAATTCTTCCCTTAGAATTCCTTGTAAGAATTTTCTATGAGTACGGTGGAGTGTACCTATTAGATCCCTGGCCTCTTGGCTAACCATATATTTCCCATTTTCGTCATTCGCAATAAATTGGAGTTGCACCACCCAAGCAGAGGGACCTAGAGTCCCAGAGTCGTTGGCAAGAAACCCACCAATTTTCCCCTTAACATATTTTCTTGCCAACAAGATGGATCAAACTTAACTAAATAACTAGTGTTAAAAAATTTAACTATTTTGTATTGAGTTAATTATATTCATACTCAGTGATTAGATTGTGGAAGTCATATAAAAAAATTTACTTCAGTTTTGGGAAAATAAATGAGGTGTTACAATGCATTTTCCTTAGGCGCAATTGATTTTTACCCCATTTTGGGTTTCTCTAGGATAAACTTTTGTTCACATGTGTTTGTAAATTTCCATTCTTCTAATATGTGTGTTTAATATTTGGAACATTCATTTACAACTCTTCATATCTCTATTTGATATACAAATGATCTATTTTGTAATCTCTTTGTAAGCTAGGAATCACAAGGTCCATGTTGGTGAAGTCTAGTGTGGAATATGCACTTGAATTACAAATCATTTGACATGTCTTGTTGATTGCTAGCTAAACCACACATCAACCAATTCACATTAGGTATATCATAGAAAATATAATGCTAGAGTGACATCATTCTAATGTCATCATTAGATTCATACACATTAATAACCACAAAAGAATGGTTAAATATGTTAAATAACACCCAAAGGATGTAATTTGGTTATTCACAACCTTAAATGACATAACAAGGTTTTCATTTAGGATTGAAAAAGTGGCAAGACCTCCACGTCTTGGCTCATGATTGCTAGTTAGAGCTAAACTATCTTTCCAGATAGCTTTAGTGATAATGGTTAGCAAAACCCCTACCACCTTAAATTCTTACAGACAAATGATGTTTGTATTAGGAAAATCATTCCAAAATCCTTGCATTGTGTATTTATGATTGAATTCAATAATACCCCTAATATTCCCAAGAATTAATTCTTAAGGAGCCTAGATCAAGGAATATATCCTTTTAAATTTATCTAGTAGGGGTTTTATTACTATTCTATAAAAACCATTACTATTTAGAATGAAGAAATTCATCAAGCTTAAATTGTCTTCTAACCTATGGAAGAATTTCACCTTCATTGTATTGGTAATGAAGGATACAAGATCACTGAGACCCTACATTACGAGGAGAAATAGTATGAAAATTCACCAAAGCAATAAGTGAATTATCCTATAAATAAGAAGAGGACCAGTGAGAACATTTGCAACAAGGTGCAGGCTATGACATTGATTTTGAACCACATCCCAAAGGTTGAGGCAATATATTGTAGTTTCGTAAGCGAGGAAGACACCAAGTACTTAATGGAGCTATGTAGAATGAGGGATTGACTAGCTTGGGGTTTAACATTTTTAGAAGCACCTCTTAAGGGTTTTGTAGTAGTAGCTTTTTTATGGTTGGTTTTTCGACCCACAATGGTCCAACCATCTTCTCCATTTGACTGAGGGATCTCACCTCACTAAACCTAGGGATTTATATTTTCTAACCCTACACATGTCGCAGTCATTCTACACAAATCGCATGGACACAAGATTTTTTAGATTTTAGAACATATTTCCCTCAAGATCCTAGTCTAGGTTGAGTTCCTTGACATTCCCATGACATGTTGGCACTTTCTTGATCTCATGGCGTCCTTTATTAGACATTTCATAATTGAATATGCATGAAAATTCTACTCTACATGACAGCAAAAGTGTTTGTGTTTAGAGTGGATCTTTTTTCAAACCATAAGGAATCTATCAACATAAAAGTGGAAGATTATCCTTATTATGAAAGGTTCGTTTATATTAACTTGCATGTTTTGATTTGTAGAAAAAATAAAGATGAAATATTTCTTAATCTTCATATTCTTATTCATTATGTGGAATAGTTCAATGTACCTATTTATGGTGTGGATAATAGCCTAAATAATTTTATATGAACATGTTGCAAATAATGGTATATATAATTTTATATTCTAGGAAAACTAAAAATGAGTAAATAGTCATCAAGGTTATACAAATCTATAGTTGATAGAGTCGACATCAATAAACAAAACTTTTAATGATTTATAATGAGACCACCAATCTATATCATACTTGCTATTGAAAGTGGCAGCAAACCAAATGATAAAGACCTACTAATAAATGTTAGATCATTTCGTTAAATCAAAAATTCCATATTTACAGTAGGTGAAACTAAATAGTTATTTCTTTATGGTATATATTTAAATTAAATATATTCACATAAATATTATTTTAATATGTTAGACAATAACTAAAAATAATTGGAAATAACTAACATTTTATTTGTAAAGCAATCAAAAATGACATCTTTCTTACATGTAAAATAAGTATTGTAAAAATAAAATCCACTAAAAAACAATCTTAGTATAAGAAATTATTATAGATTAAATATCTTAAATATATTTATATGATAAATACAAAGAGATAGAAATATTGATGTGGTTATCTTGGATTTGTCATATACCATATTGATTAGCAACTCTATTACCATCTTTACCCAAAATGTCGATATTTTTATTTCTTTTCTCCTAACAAGAAGAAAAATAATCATATGATTATCAAATGTGTGTCAAATTTAAGGTCTAATTTTTGGTTGGACAATCAAATACACATCAAAAAATTTTATTGACATCTCACATATTACATTGGCTCCTCTTATCCCTCTTATTTATCAATACAGTTATGTCTCTAAGTGTAATTGCAAGTTATTACACATTTATTATAAAGACGAGTCTACATCTCTTGAGAGTAAATGTTTTTACAGTGTACTTATACTCTTATCCATCTCATTTTGCAAACATGACAACTTTTAATGTCCTTTAAATCCAATTGGTATGTAGAACCTAATGGTGTGTAATTTTGAAGTTTGGTTTTCAATTTTTCCTTAATAAGATGCCCTTGCCTCATCAACAAGGTGCCTTTCCAATCCACTTTGACTCTTCACAATGAAAACAAATTCGACATCCTTAGACGCTTCCTAAATAAAATGCCTTAAAAATCTAACTAATTAAAATAATAATAATAATAATAAATTAAATCAAGTCCGATTATGAAACAAAATTGTGGAAGAGTTTTTTTCTCTAACACTCAAACTAAAATTACCAGTCTCATATAATTGATAGTTATACAATTTAAATATTGTTTTTATCAAATTATTTTCCTAAATGCCCCTTTATGAATTTCATATATAATTTAGTTCCGAATTTTATAATTATAGCTTTATTCTTACGCTGAGATATTAACTTTAATTAATACAAAAATTGTCCCTTTGTCAATTGAAGTGACACAAAGTTGTTTCTTCATGTGTTTTTCTCCTTTTTAAAGGTCGAATGGAGGGAGGGAAAAAACAAGAGTCCAAAACAGGCCTATTTCTAAGCATGCGATACCATACGTTTTCTAGTGATAATTGGATGCCAATAGTCTTCATGAATAACCAATCTCACCTTCCAAAAATTGTCTTATTTGGAGGCATTTCTATATCATTTAATTTTCAATTTTAAGAAAGATACATCTTCATTTTAAATTAGATTCTTTTGAATGAATATATGAATAAGATATAAAAAACAGCTAATATTTGTATTTGAAAAAAGTTTCGAAAGGAAAATTACACACTATGTGAATCCTTCAATTTCCAAGATGGAAAATAGAAGGGTCAATGCATTGTTCACGAGGCTTTACTATAACATGGGCATTACAATTTTAATACAAGTTACTACTATGAAATATAACATTTAGAATATAGTTTTTCAAATTGTTATTCTTAAAAAAATAATTGAGTGGATTTTCAATTAAGTGTACAGGTTTTAAAAACACATAGTAGAGAAGTGGTTATGAGTAAAGCCCCTTTTTTTTTAATAGTAACGTTTATTATTTTTTGATCTATTCTTGTGGAAAGTAAGAAGACATCACCTTGGTATGACGAGTTTTTTTTTTTTTTTGAATAAATATTATTTGTAATTAACTTTTGTATTAAACATACCCTAAAAACATGTAGTCAACCTAAGTCAGGTATAGTTAAATGAAAATTTTGATTTTTCAATGTATATATGATGCAAGAACATCACAAGAGGATTTAAAATTTGCATGTATTTTGAGATTTTGGGCATGCAAGAAAATGAGAAGAACCTACCAAGTGAGGCACGAAGGAAAGTAGTATAAGGCACACAAAGTTTTAATAGGTGCTTTAGTAAAACTTAGGGCACGTGGATCTTTAATAGTCTACATGCACGAGACTTGAAGCATAGAAAATGAATGAAGACAACCGCCAACTCAACAGTGACGTGGAGTTGCCAAATATACTTTTCTCAACTACCAGACCAGGGGTAGTTAGTCACAATTAATGCACAATAGTTCAAAAACAAGTTTGAACAGAATTAGGAGAAATTTCTAGAAGGAATTTCAAATTTCAAATGGGCGGGAAAGAGGTCTATAAATACCTTCCTAGTAATGTGTTTTAGGAGCTTTTTGGGCCCTTTGGAATCCTTTTGGGCTCAAAGCACGAATTCAAACGATGAATTTTAACAACCCTATAGTTTTGTAAGCTTGATATCCTTGTAGCTCTATAAATATGTAAATATCCCATAAAGGGTTAGATATTGTAGATGACATAAGGCTTGGGATAATAGAATCTAAGTTCTATTGGTGAATTATTTCATTGTGTTTACTCTCTAAATGGCGGGATCGGGTAGTACCCAATAGAGTCTCTCGTCGTCAACTGGTATCAAAGCGCAACCACACACCTTGGAGATAGGTAGGAAGATCAAGGACTGATAGAATGCCGACCATGAGGCAACTAGTCAAAGGAGGGAAGATGTTACTGAGAAGAGCCTTTAATATGGGCACAACCAATGCAATGAATGCAACTATCATGGGAATGTTACAGAAAGTGATGACATAAATAAAGGGTGTAAGGATGAGACTAGAAGTTGTTGAAGAAGATAGGAGAAGAGGATTTGTGGCGCCAAATGCACAAAGAGACAATGAAGGTGAAGCAGTAGGTACAGGCACACACAACGAAGAAGTCACTGAAGATGTACAAGAGGAGGTTGAATCCATAGGCACGAGAGAAGTGCAGTTGCTCCAAGCAATTTCAAAAATGGGTCGTGGGTTGAGAATGGATGTTCCATCATTTTCTGGAAGGTTGGATCCAAAAGAATTCGTGGACTAGTTAACAAGTATGGAGGAATACTTTGAGTTTGAATAAATAGTAGACCCATAACTTGTTAGAGTAGTGTAAACCAAGCTGAAGGAATATGCAATGTTGTGGCGGAAGGATGTGAAAAATGAATGATGAAGGAGAGGCAAGGATAAGATAGTGTGGTGGGATTGCATGGTCGCTAAAATGAGGAGTAATTTCTTGTCATCCGACTACCAAAAGAATTTATTTAAAATGTTACAAAATTTAAGATGAAAGGAGATTTTGGTTAAAGATTACACCAAGGATTTTCACCATATCATGATAAGATCTGGATATGTGGAAGTCGATAAAGAGAAGGTCGCATGATATATCAATGGATTGAGGTTTGGAATCTAGAAGGAGATAATTCTAATGCATATTTAGATTGTGGAGGAAGCTTATCAACTAGCATTGAAGGCAGAGGAAAAGTTGGCGCAAAAAAAGTCAAAGCGCAGCTACAAGAGGAACCCATAATGTACGTAATAGAGGAGAAAGAGGCTAAGGGTATAGTGTACTACAAGAAGACAATCACAACAGTACAAAAACTCAAAGTAGTGTGTGGGATGATGGGGAGTCATAATATTCAAGAGAGCATGGAATATTTAGCCAAGGACATGGAAGAGGAATCTCTAGATCATGTTTCAAGTGTGGAACTTTCAGGCATCATGCATTCAAGTGTCCAAACGTGTAAAGTGAAGTTACAAGTAGGTGCATGGGAATATGTGCACATGTAACACATGGTGAATTAGATTCAATATGATCCATAGAATATTCTGAGATACCATAGCATGGAGAATCCTTGATGATAAGCAAGGTATTGTTAAAAACGTCGTAGAAAGAAGAACTTACGCAGAGAAAGAATTTATTTAGAACTATTTACCATTCAAGGGGAAAATGGTGCAAGGTGATTATCGATATTGGGAGCATAGGAAACCTTGTTTCTTGTGAAATGGAAGAGAAGCTAAGGATGAAGAAGATTACACATCCCAACCCCTACAAAGAGTCATGGTTACAAAAGGGATGCTAGGTTCTAGTAAATGAGAAAATTCTTATCAAGTTCTAGATTTGGAATTATTGTGATGAACTATTGTGTGATGTGATTCCAATAGATGTTTTTCATCTACTATTGGGAAGACCTTGGTAGTATTCTAGGAAAGATTTCTATGATGGGCATGCAAGTATCATTCACATCGAAAAACATGGGCACAAATTACATTTGTCACCATTAAAGAACAAGGAGAAATGAGATGTACAAAGAGGAGTTTGCATGAGGGTACTACTCGTATTAGGAAAATAATTCTTGCATGAGGTAGAAGAAGAGAAGGCATGTTATAAACTAAGTCCAAAGGAAGTGTGTGAATATTTCACAAATGAGGAAGGAGTACTCAAATTGTGGATACCTAAATTCAGTATCTATACCCTTGTCTGCCCACGTGCGCATATTTTATCTTGGTCTTTACCTAGGCCCCCTTAATTTAATTCATCCCCCCTTTTATTTAATTTGAAATGCCCACTTAATTATCCTATCACCTTTAATGCCCATCCAAGTCCTATTAATTAATCAATTCCTTTTAATTAAATAATTAATCAATAAATATCTTATATGCCCTAACAAACCTTCTATTTAGGATTTTTTTATCTTAACACATACATCGCTAAAAATTCATTGCCCGCCTACATGCTTTAAAGCACTGTTCCAACCTTTAAGAAATCCCAAATCAAAAGCAACCCCATTGGGGAAACTTTCCCCGTAGTCAACGAAAACCCAACCCAGTCATCATTGAGCCTATAAAAGTGAGTCTTTTTTCAATAATCATTAAATACATGTGAGTTGTGGAGCTTCCTTGTGACTTGTGAACTTTCTCTCTTGCCTGAGCATTCTTGCAACAATTACAGACCTCTTGGACCTCCTTCGGATGTGCTTACATCGCTCATGATCATCCTTCATGAGATTTATCATTATCCTTTTGTTATTTATGTGATGTTTTACCATATTATCCTCATATTGTTTGCATCTAACATTTTACAGGTTCAGATCAACTTCTACAACACCTAGAGCTCTCTCAACAACCTTCTCTTCTAGCTTCTTTGCTTGCAAGTCTCCCATTTCATCCCTTTGACCTTGGCCTTACCCACCCCTGCTACAGTCACCGTCAACTCAAGATGGTCACAATCGACCCGGTTCCTGATTGCCAATCAATCCTTCCTTACTGTTGTTTCATGCCATTCCTTGGTGTTTTGTCTTTGAGAACATTCTACAAGTCATCTAGGGCAGAATCCACAGACCTCTTCTAACTTCCAGTTTGCACTCAAGATTTTGTAGGCCTACATACTTATCCTATATTCCAAATCCACTCTCCTAGGTCGTCATCGACCTACCTCTACACATTCTAAGTCGTCGTTAACCCAGACCGGGTAACATTTAATTTGCAGTTGTTTCAATCAAATCAATTTTTAGATCAATCTCATTCATTTTTCAAAATTAGTAATACTTCTGGTTCTGCATGCTATTTATGGTTTCATCCTTTACTTTACTTTATTGTATCAAATGGGGGTTGACATCCACCAAGGAAGTTAACACTTCTTGGATCCACTTTGTAGGGAAACCCCCACGTATCCTATCTAATCCATTTTTTTTAATGATTCTTATTTGTAGGTTATCATCTTGTAGCAACAAGGGTCCATCATCACTTTGTGTATGTCTTCATCCATCACATCGCATTGGAGGTACCATAAACCTTCCATGTTCTGAGTTGCTAGTTTCTTTCATTACTACCTCATTAATTTGATTCAGAACGAAGAAAATTTTCCAACACACATATGTGTAAATAATATTGGGAGAATTCCCAAACATTATAACTTAGAAATTACCACAAGGGTTACCACCAATGTGTATTATCAATCACTAGATTAATCCAATACTTGGATCTAGTTTTCCAAACAAGGCATCATATATAATGACCCCCAAAAAAAGAGTAAGTGTGCAAACAAGTGTAAGAATTACTTGATAAAAGACTAGTGCGTGAAAGCTTGAGACCATGTGTATTACTAGTAGTAATGACACCCAATAAAGGAGGATAATGACAAATGTGTGTTAACTCTAGAATAATCAACAAGATTATCATTAAGTATATATTTCCACTACCCAGAGTGGGTGATTTAATAGAATGTCCTAGTGGTGCATGATATTTTTCAAAGATTGACCTAAAAATTGGCTATCACCAAATCCATATCAGTAAAGCAGATGAGTAGAAAACCAAATTCAAGACAAATGAAGGATTTTATGAGTGTCTATTTATGACATTTGGGTTAAACCATGCCTTGAGTACCTTCATGAGACTGATGATTGAAGTATTGAAACCATTCCTTGGGAATTTTTTAATTATATATCTAGACGATATACTAGTGTTTAGTAGGAAAAAGAAGGAACACCTTGAATACCTATATAATATGATGAGGAACTTGCAAGAAGAAAATGTGGTGGTGAACATAGGGAAGTATAACTTCATGCAAAAATAATTGGTTTCCTCATGCTTCGTTATATCCCAAAAAGGATTGCAAATGGATCCAGAAAAGGTGCACGTAATTTTGGAGTGGCATTGTTTACTCCTTGTTGGACGCATGACATAGTAAAATTTCTCCAAAAAATTCAATGTCCTCAAGCCATAAATATAACCAGGACAATGTACTTTAAACTCCAATCCACCCCTTATGTACTTGTTGGAATTCTTTTCAGAAAGGATGTGAATGGTGCTCTCTTGAGATGAAATGATTCAAATAAGATTGAGAAAATTTTGCATGAGTTTCATGATGGGGAAATTAGAGGACACTTTTCTCCAAAGAAAACAACATTCAAGATCATAAATGGTGGTTATTATCGGCCAAACCTCTTCAAGGATTGTCATGCATAGATCATAGAATGTAAGAAATGTGCCCTTTTTGTAGGAAAAGAGAAACTTGCGGATCTCCCACTTCAACATATTTCAATAGAACAAAAATTCATGCAATGGGGGTTGGATTTCATAGGAGTGATTAACCCACACTCCAGTTTGGGACACAAATGGATTTTCATAGCCACCAATTATTTCACCAAGTGAACAGAGGCATTTACATTGAGGGAAGCCAAAAAGATCAACATTCTAGATTTTTATGAGGGCATTGTGATTCCGTTTCACAATTATCTCAGATTATTCCTTGTCATTTCTCGGCACAAAAATATTTTACTGGGATGCCAAGAATGGAATCCGAGCACTTCATCAAATTATTACCCCCAAGGAAATGGACTATCTGAGTTAACCAACAAGAACTTATTGAAAATTATCATAAGAACCTTAGATGAAAATCAAAGGAGATGATACACTAAGATGAAATCAACTCTATGGGCTGACATGATCACCCTTAAGCGATCCATGGGAAGTTCGCCATACAAGCTGATTTATGGTAAAGAAACAAGGATACCTATATCTCTCAAGTTGTAAAATTGTCAAAATTGGATGGAGAAGAGCATACAATCCTAGTCAATGGGATTTGTTTGAAGCATTGCTTTTGAAATAAAAATCCCACATGTACATAATAATTTAGTTCTAATTCCTCCAAGTTATTTTGAGCACATGTCTTTTTGTTAGTATAGTTTTCTTTATCATAAGTATTTTTACACTCTCTACATGTTTCACTTGAAACATGTATGATCTTTCCCTTTTTTACATAAGATTTGGAGCCACTTGCAATCATACATGAACAATCTCATAGCCAAGTGGTAGAAATCATATATATGGGGAAATTCCAAATGTTATTCAGGAGCTCCATAAAGATTAACTTCAAGAAAATCCAGCACAGTGATAAGTTTACGCGGATTCAAGAGATAGGTATTTAAGGATGAAATTAGTTTTCTTCAAGATTGAGCTTGACTCCATGGATGTTTCAAGGTATTTGGTCTTCATCATCTAGTGATCAAATTTCCCCTAGAGGTTGCTAAATTGTTGTCCACGATTACACCCCATGTAATTTTGAACAACTCATCAAAGGGACTTAACCATAGAAAATTCATGGGAGACTAGTTCAGTCTACCGTGGAGTACATGAACTTAGTGTGTTGCGGGTTCTTCTAACACACTGAATAAGGGAATCAACAATGTGGGGAATTAGGAAGAAATTGGTGAAAATTAGTGTTTTTTGGTATCCTCTTAAATTTTGTAACACTAAGGAAATAAGTCGAATTTCGCGTTTGTTACCTGTCCAAGTTAATGCACCAAACTAAACACAGAAACCCTGAAAAACTCCAATAAAATCAATACCTGATGGATAAGATCCGAAGATGTAGACGGATGAGGAAGCCGACGTAGACAAGACGGGCGCACACGAGCAATTCGCACAATCGATCCGAATAACCTGCAAAACACCGATGCTTGACAGAAAAAGACCACGTTAAAAGATATTTAAGTGGACTGCCCGAGAAGCGGGTCCGAGAAGCGATAAGCTTCCTCGGTGGATGTCAGTCCACGTTTTCAATTAAGAAAAGAAGCATACATGATAAAAGATGTAAATAAAGACTAGATTTTCTGATTGCAGTAATAAGAATCTAAACAGCAGACAGAAAGTACAGAAAACAGGGAACTATGAAATAAATGCTGGATTTGTGTTACCTGTATCCTTTTACCTATCTGCAGAGAAATCGGCGTCGACTGGGTAGAATCGGCGTCGATTGAGACTGGTCGGCGTCGATTGAGAAGGGTCGGCGTCGACAGGATAAGATCGGCGTCGACTGGAGACAGATCAATCGATCAGGGACTGTGCGACAAGATTCGGGAATTGGAAGGTGAATGTGGTCTGCTGGATGTGCCGAAGTTGGCGAGATACTGGAACAGAGTCACCAGATGATAGATGGTCATGACAGGGACAGAGTAACGGTGCTCCTCTCAGGGATTGATTTGGACAGGATCTGTCCCAATTTGAGACAATTGATGCTAAAAGGATCTCTCTTTCTCACACCCTGTATCTCTCTCGCTCTCTGTTCGTGCGTAAGTGCTCTGTTTTTTCGCCTGTTCACTTTTTCGCTCGTTCGTGATCTCTTTTCGGTCTCTTTTTTGGTCCTTAGAACTGAGTTCTGGACTTGCTTTTATAATCGGCGCCGCTCCTAAAAAATCGGCGCCGACCATATGGGTCGGCGCCGATCGCGGAAAAGACTCCCGAGGTGGCCAAAAATGATCGATTTCGAGAAAGATAAGACTTATCCTGACTATGGGAAAATATCCTGCTTAGGGAAGATTAAAAATAGATGTGATACATGGATAGAATAAATTTGGGGTGGATAAGTGATTAAGATGCATGGGAAGAAGCGTAATTAAATATTTAATATTTAATCACTCATGGGTAAGATGTGATGGGATGAATTAAATTTGGAATAAGTGATTAAATCACAAATTGGATAATATCCCAAGGGGATAGTTGGTGACGTAAACGTGCCCCAGGTTACCTAAGCAAGTAAACAGATGAGAGGGACACTAAATTGAGTAACCAATTTTAGGTGTCTACATTTTGCCCCTTTTTGTCAAGTAACTTGCAATAAGCAAGGTTATGAGACAAAAACAAGGAGACGGAAGAAGAGAAGAATTTGTGGTGATGTGATCCCCCTCAAACTAGGGATGGGATGGATGATAGAACAGACGATCCCGAGTTTGAAAGAGGTAGATGAAAAATGCAAGATGCCCCAGTCGGATGTCTGGAGTAGATCTGATCATTGATGACGCATAAAAATAAACAAAAAGGCAGCAACCTAAGGAACTCACATTGGTAAGGAAAACTAGCCGGTCTCCTCATGAGACGACGTTAGTGCCTATAGACCCATGAGTGTAAGGAGAATTGCAAAAATAGTCAGCATCTAGAGAGAGACACATTGGTAGGGACAACTAGACGGTCCATAAATCAGACGACGTTAGTGCCTACAGACCCGCGTAACTCTAAGCTGCCAAAAAAGTACGAGTGTCCCACGCAAAAGGGAACAAACCCGAAATAGACAAGGATATCTAAAAGATGCGTCAAAAGGCAAAATTCAGCACATCACAATGATCAGATAGACCAATAAGCCAAGCTTCAACACTATGGCAAAAAGATATAGAAAATCGGCGGCGACCAAACTAATCGGCGACGATCAAAACAAACGGCGTCGACCAAAAAAATCGGCGCCGACCAATCCAGACGCATATAAATATGCGAACGGAAAACGTAAACGATTTATTTGCAACGTGACGATTGATTCAGAGAGAGATAGATTTGTGATTTGAACACAATGGAAGCCTCTGGGAGCGGACAGAAGCGCAGGAGGACACGACCTGGGGTAAGTGGTCATTCTTGAACCCACGTTTCTTATTATTTTTTTTTTTTGTTTGATTTTTTGTGCATGGGAGGCCAGGGTCTGGTTTACGTCCGGCCAGGCAGTCGGCGCCGATTGGTTTAATCGGCGTCGATTTGTTGTGGATCGGCGTCGATTGGTGGTAGTCGGCGCCGACTTAAATGAACGACGCCGATTTTATGAAATCGGCGCCGATTGAAATATAGGCATTTTTTTTGTTTTTTAATTGTTTTGGAAGATGAGATTTGGGGAAATAAGAGACTAATTATGTTTGGTGATGTCGTGGATGCAGGCACGAGAGGCTCTTCATATGAGAGATGCCATCCCTGAGCTATTGGAGACGATCCTTCCTGATGTGACGGATGCAGACTGGCAGCATTTAGAGCTAGCCGGGCTCGGGGGTTTCAGATATTATAGACGAGTGCCACGAGATGTAGAGCTCATGCGGGCACTAGTGCGACGGTGGGACAGCCACACGTGCACATTTTGGTTCAGGACGGGTGAGATGACGATCACCCATGAGGATGTATTCAGGATCCTCAGATTACCGATTATTGGGGACCCGATCGAGATCACACCTCGGGAGCAGCAACAGAGGGCCCTGGTGCGACTATACAGAGACAGGGCAGATGATTCTGAGATAGTATCTGGGGCAGTGAGGATAGCCTCACAGTACAGGCAGGATAGCCCTCGGAGCAGGCGGATAGCCTTGATTCAGATGGCGATATCCTATTTTGCCCTGCCAGACTCAGGAGGTGGGAGATTCCCATTGCTACTGCTAGACTGCGTTTGCGACATCTTGCAGTACAGACAGGTTTTTGCCTTTGCCGATGCCCTGATAGCTCAAGTATATTATGAGCTATGGATGTACACCACTGGTCGGAGGACAGGGATCGATGTCAGCTTTGTGCTTCATTGCTGGGCATACGAGCATATAGCAGTGATCAGGCCATCCGGGCTTCCTTGGATGCTAGCAGCAGTGGGGGGGGTTGATTATGGATTTCGGAGATGGCGGGCTGACATGGCCGCAGGAGATATAGGTAGATCAGCCGAGTGGTACTCTGAGCATTTCAGGACGCTTACACCAGATCAGGTCATCTGGAGGCCATATCGGGCATTCCCGACATGGGCTGGTCAGGACGCCCACTTGGCAGCATTGAGACGGAGTCGGGTGGTCAGGGGCCGTAGGCCAGATATGTGGGAGCGAGTCCCGTTTATGCGGATACTGAGACAGTTTGGCCTAGTACAGACAGTACCGGCCACCTACACACCGTGTAGGCGGGATAGTAGAGAGACGGATTTGCCGATTTTGATCCCGGCAGACCCATTGAGAGAGGCCCCACCCTCCACAGACAGTGATGATGACGCGGGGGTGGATGAGGGCTACGCAGCATGGTACGACACCGAGCTTCCACGACATCTCCCGCCCTCTATAGATGTTGATGAGGAGGACATAGCTGCTACGCTGGACAGATTAGAGGGAGAGCATGCCACCCTCACACAGACACATCAGGTAGCACTGGAGGAGATCAGGGCTTTGACGGAGGAGAGGGATGCCCTGATTGTGGAGAGAGACACCGCTCGCCAGGAGCGAGATACAGCGATCCAGCAGAGGGACCGCTACTTTCGGCACAGGGAGGCCCTCAGGGCCAAGTATGGGGAGACAGGTGCCACATCAGAGTCTGGCACACAGGGTACGACCCTAGGAGGGGTACCACCCGCAGCGCCAGCAGCCCCAGCAGCATTGTTACGAGCACCGGGTACTATGAGCCTGAGCACGTACCAGTATCTCCTCGCTGAGGTGAGATACTACGAGGATGCCCTAGCGCAGCATGCCCCAGATGTGCCTCGATACGGGGCGAGGAGGAGAGCAGCGACGGCTACGGCGAGCGGAGCCTCGGGTGGAGGGAGTACTGGGAGAGATCGGGGTGGGCCGAGACCTTCAGCAGCAGGTGCATCGAGCTCGATAGGCGGCGGCCAGGAGAGACAGCCAGGTGCAGAGGAGGGTGGAGGGGATAGTGTCCTCCATGCGTCAGATTTTACTATATAGAGATTTGATAGATTTTGTATTTGTATAGTGATGTAGCCTCGATTGGAAGGCATTGTATAGATGGCTTGATTGGAAGCCACCCATTTTTGTACAAACACACATGTATATATAGATTGATCACGTTATTTGTCATATAATTGTACTCATGCTTTTAATTTTGATATACATGGGTGGATGGATATAGATAGAGGATAAAATAGATGTGATTGGATAGATATAGACTGATAGATGATAGAAATAGATGTGGATAGAACTTTGATAGATGGACATGATGTAACTCGGATGTACATGTGTTTAAATATTTTGATGGATATATAGACAGATGTGTTTGATGTATGGATTAGATATAGATAGATGTAATGTACCTTAGATGTAATGTACCTTAGATGTACATTTTGATGGATAGATTTAGATATAGATAGATGTAATGTACCTTAGATGTACGTATTTTTCGATATTTTGATGGATAGATAGATAGATGTGTTTGATTGATAGATAGATAGATGTGTTTGATGTATAGATAGATAGATGTGTTTGATGTATAGATAGATGTAATTTTAATGAGAAATGAATAAAGATAGATGTCCTGATAGATAAGAGGAATTTTGATAGAAGATAAATAGTGATTGAATTAACATGTGAAATGTCAATTTAACAGGATGCAAGAGCCAAAGATGAAAGCGGAAACAACCGTGACTTAGAAGAGAAGACACTCGGAAAAGAAGGGAAATGATAAGTCGGACTTCCAACCGACCATAGATAAAATCCAGATAAGAAACCGAAAGACCAAGCATACAAGGCCCTATATAAGATTAAAATAAACCTAACACTAACTAGTCGCAAACCAGATCTAGGATAGAAACGGAAAGAAAAGTAAGTAAGTATCTTGTCGGAACTTACAAGGGACAGAATACATGTCCATAGTGGAAAATAGGATTCTCCATATGATCGACAAAAGGTCTTAAATCTCAGCTTCATGATTTTGACAGAAAAGCAAACTGATCAATGCGGGAAGTTTGCTTGATATGGAAAGACTGATCGATGCGGGAAGTCTTTCAATGATGCTAACAAGTGTATAAACTGACTGGAAGGTTGATTGATTACAAGAAGCCTTGAATATTTCTTTGAGAAACAACCGTCCTTCAAGGGAGCGGTCTGTATTTTGAATTTGAATGATAGCCATCCTTCGAGGGTATGGTCTATATTTTTAGAATTTTTGATTCACTTGATAATATATGGATAGCTGTCCTTCGAGGGATCAGTCTATCTTTTTGGATAGCATCTTTTTCTTTTCTTTCTTTTTTTTTTTTTTTTTTTTTTTTTGAAACTTTTTGGAAGAAGCTGAGTTTAGACCTAGATAGATCAGATGAAGGGGAGGAGAACATAGAAGAACATGTACTCATGCCTCGAGCAGATCCGATTAAGATAAGTACTTGGGACAGATGAAGTGGTAATTAAGGTATTCCTACCATGAGGAGGAACATATCCAAAAGAAACGTGCAATGAGTAGAGCCGCGATACTCATATTTAAGGTAAACGAGTCAATAAGCGGAGAACCACACAATTTCGAATCACCACGAAAGTAGATGACTGGTTATTAGGACGGATGAAAGATCTGAGTTGCGACTAGATTTGTGTAAGATAAATTATAGAAGGGCCGTAAATGCAAAGCATTAAGAGGTTCCGCTTCAGGGACACCATCCATGGAAGATAAACGATAAGCCCCAGACCCATATTTATGAGTGATAATGTAGGGGCCCATCCAGTTGGGAGCAAACTTACCACGTTGACTCCTTTCGAGTGTAGTGACATTTTGATTTTCCTTAAGAACAAGGTCACCAATTTTGAAGTCACGGTGTTGCAAGTGCTTGTTGTAAGCACGTTTGACACGCTCAAGATAGACTTGATGATGCTCGAGAGCGTTAAGACGCCGCTCATCTAATAATTCAAGTTGTGCTAGACGATTTTGACGATAATCCTCATCGGAGACAAATTCTCTGAGAGAAACACGGAGAGATGGGATTTGGACTTCCAAAGGAAGGACAGCCTCAGATCCATAGACGAGAGAGAAAGGAGTAGCACCAGTAGGGGTACGAATGCTAGTCCGATAAGCCCAAAGAGCAAAAGGGATATGTAAATGCCAATCCCTGCTAGCTCGACTAGTTACCTTTGCGAGGATACTACGCAAAGTTTTATTGGACGCTTCGGCTTGACCATTAGCTTGAGGATAGTATGGAGAAGAAAAACTGAGCTTGATATTGAAAGCGTTACAGAGATTTTGCAAATCGGCGTTCTTGAAGGACTTACCATTATCTGTGATTAGCCTATGTGGAACGCCAAAGCGACAAATGATGTGTTGATAGACGAAATCAACTATGGGTTTAGCCTTTGTTGAAGAAAGAGGGATAGCTTCTACCCACTTAGTAAAGTACTCAGTGGCAGTAATGATAGAATGATGACGTTGTGAAGAACGGGGATTGATGAGACCAATAAGATCAAGACCCCACTGCGAAAAAGGCCACAAATCCGCCGCAGGTTGCAAAGCCTGACTAGGGATGTGCGTGAGATTGGAATGTTGCTGACACTTGACGCACTTCTTAGTGTATTCACAACAATCTTGATTAAGAGAAGGCCAATAATATCCCAAACGTAAAATACGCTTGGCTACAGCTAAGCCACTAAAATGTCCACCACAGATACCGTCATGGACCTCCTGGATAGCTTTAGATGATTCATGGGTTTTGAGGCATCGAAGCAAAATACCATCAAAGCCGCGTTTGTAAAGAATCCCGCCTATGATAGTATAGCGGTTGGCGCGTTGGACAAAAGATCTTCTACCATTGGAAGTCAGATCTGGAGGAAGGACCGAATGAGATAGATAATCAACTATCTATTGATACCACTCATCCTGAGTATGGGTTGTGACAGTATTGATTGACGTTAGTTGCCCAAGATGAGATGGTTGATCTAATCGTTGCACAGCCACATAAAGACGCGAGTCTTCGGTAAAAGGCGGGATAAGGGAGGCTAAAGAGGCCATGGTGTCCGCGAATCGATTTGCAGTACGAGGAATGGCTTGGATAGTGATCTTATCGAAAGATTGGAGTTGGGCAAGAACGATGTCACGATATTTTTGAAGGATATCATTCTTGCATTGATAGACACCTGTGACCTGATTAACGATGAGCTCAGAGTCACCAAAGATGTCAATATGACGCGCGCCGAGATTAATGGCATTTTGAAGACCTAAGACAAGAGCTTCGTACTCAGCCATATTATTGGTGCACTCAAAGTTTAATTTGTGTGCAACTGGGATAGGCGTACCCCAAGGAGGAATCATCACGAAACCCGCACCTCCCCCTTGCTGGCATTTGGATCCATCAAAGAAGAGCTTTACTTTAAATGGAGATAGACCAAAATCAATTTGTTAGATATACTCATCAGGGAATTGAGCAAGGGGGTCTTGAGTGTCCGGAAGAGGAGCATTTGCTAATTGATCCGCAATAACCTGACCCTTGATAGCCTTTTGCGGGATAAACTCGAGGTCAAATTCTGTCATGAGCATAAGCCAACGAGTGATACGATCATTGTGATAAGGCTTTGCATGAATTGTCTTGAGGGGATTGACATTTGTGACAATGTAAGTTTTGTGATTAAGGAGATAATGACGAAGCTTAGAAGTTGCAAAGAGAGAGAGCGCAACATAGTTTTTCAGCTTCGGAGTAACGTGTCTCATACTCATGGAGGGTGCGACTGATGTAATAGACAGCTTGTTCTTTACCACAAGTGTCCCGATGCGAGATCATGGCTCCCAGAGCATGGTCAGTCACAGAGATATAAAGATAGAAAGGTTCCCCCTCGCGTGGAGGTGTAAGCACGGGTGGAGAAAGAAGATAAGCTTTGAGATCATCAAAGGCCTTTTGGCAATGCTCATCCCATTCAAAATGAACATTCTTACGGAGGAGATGATGAAAAGGTTAACAACGGTCCGATAATTGGGAGATAAAACGACGCACCGATTGAAGACGTCCTTGGAGACTGCGGAGTTGCTTCAAGTTAGACGGGGGAGGCATCTCGAGGATGGCTTTTATTTTTGCGGGGTCGGCTTCAATACCCCTGATGGAAATGATAAAACCTAAAAGTTTACCAGTGAGAACGCCAAATACGCATTTAGATGGATTTAGACGAAGACAAAAGCGGATAAGCCTCTCAAAGAGAGGTGCAAGGATGAAAAGATGATCCTGACGACGCTTAGACTTTCCGAGGAGATCGTCAACATAATCCTCCACAGTTTTGTGCAAGAGATCATGGAAGATGTAGGTCATTTCTCGTTGATAGGTTGCTCCTGCGTTCTTAAGACCAAAAGGCATGACACGATAGCAAAAGGTCCCCCAAGGAGTTATGAAGGAAGTCTTATGTTGGTCTTCTGGTGCGATGAGGATTTGATTATATCCAGAGAAAGCATCTCATGACCCGCAGTTAAATCTACGAGTTGGTCGATATTAGGAAGAGGAAAATCATCCTTTGGACAGGCAAGATTAAGATCTCGGAAGTTGGTACAAATTCGAATCTTCCCAGTAGCCTTAGTTACTGGTACTACATTGGACACCCATTGCGGATAATCGATGGGTTGGATGAAGCTAGCCGAGAGCAAGCGTTGTAATTCTTCTTTAACAAGAAGGGCTACTCTAGGGTGCATTTTACGTAATTTTTGCTTGACTGGTTTGATGTTGGGAAGGGTAACGATATTGTGGACCACAATATCGGGATCGAGTCCTGGCATATCCTCGTATGACCAAGCAAAGGCTTGACGATGTTTGGAAAGAAAAGCGGTAAAGTCCCCTAATTCCTGTGGATTAAGGGATTGGCCGACCTTAATGATGCGAGGGTCTTCAGAAGTCCCTATATTAAGGTCGATAGTGGCTTCGTTGAGAAGGGTAGATGTGTCAGAAGGAATAGTCTTGGGAAGATATGAATCCTCTGCCCCTAGATAGGTGAGGACAGAATCATCATCCGCACAGTGGATAGTGTTGATAGTAGGAGAGTCGTCTCCAACTATTTCAGGGAAGATTAATGGTATAGAAACGGACCGATTGTTAGTCTCGTAGGCTAACGGCCCCAAGGAAATGGTATTGATCAAAAAAAAAAAAAGTTAGGCGGGATGGAAATGTCATCGTTCACATCAAGTGATGCTTCTGATTTAGTGGGGGAAGGTGGTTCTTCAGTAGGAAGAGGCTCATCAAGAATAGTGACGGTGGCTTTTGAAAGAGGTTTAAATCCTAAACCAAATTTATGATGTGGCATGAGAGTAGGAATGGATTTGAGGTCATGTATACCTTGTTCATATTTTCCCAGGCCAAAACCTTTCCACGCGCATCGATATAGATAAGTTTTTGCAAACGTGGGATTCTGTAGATAATCAAACCCTGTTGAGTAAGGTTTGGTCTTAGGAGGAGAATCTGGGCGATAGTGAGGTGTATCAAAACCACCGTAGATGAAATTAGTCTGTTGATTGGGCAGACCAATGGTGACGATGCGACCGAGACCTGGTTGATATTCAGGTTGTTTGTCTGGTCTACCATACTCATTAGGTTTGAGATGGGCATCGAAAGAAAAGAGAGGAAGCTCTCCTAGTGAGAAACGCTGCAATGTCTCTTCCAGATTTTGTAAATCCGGTAGTTTGGTTGCAGGTATGGAAGAAGATGAGGCCCCGTCAGGAGAACATGGATTTTCTTTTAAAGGGGCAGATCTTGTGGTCATGTCGCATTGTGCGGAAGGAAAAGGATCTCCTGGATGAGTATATGTTTTGCCCTCATATTGATATTTTAAGCATCGATGGAGGGTGGATGGGACACAATGCATTGCGCGAATCCAGGAGCGTCCGAGGATCATATTATAGTGGAATTTTCCTTCGACAATGTAGAAGAGTTCATGAAGCAGCTTCTTACCTACTCGAATGGGTAAGACCACAGTTCCTAGAGTGACTGCTAGCTGATCGTTAAATGATCGAAGGGCGAAAGGTGGGGGAGACACTACATTCTTTGGTAACTTAAGTTGCTCAAACGTGTGCGAGGAGATGACGTTGAGTGCAGCTCCACTATCGATCATGACACGTTTTAAGGTAGTGTTATTGATTTGGACTGTGATAAAGAGGGGAGCCTCCAAATCCTCTGAAGAAAGAGGAGGAATTTCTGAATCCTCGAAAGAAATGGTGGTTGATGGTCTATTCAATCCAACAACCCACTCGAAGGGCTGGGGCTCATCCGAATTCACTGCGATGTGACGCAGATTATCAATTAGGGCCTGGCGATGTTGTGGAGAGGATTGGATGAGGTCAAAAAGAGACATTTTGACTGGAGCCTGGGTGAGTTGTTTCATAACACTCTCCTCAACGGATACGGGAACTTGAGCCCGGGGTGCAGCACGAATAGAGACCCTGGGTCGTGGTGCTGATGAGGAAGGAGAAACGCCTTCAGGGGCTGCAGAAATGACAACCTGTGGTCGAGATGCTGAAGATGAAGATGGGTTATCATAGTGTTGGGTTCTAGTGGCGATATGGATTGTGTCAATTTGAGAAGGTGGAAGATCAAGTGGAGTGGAACCACTAGAGGTCTGAGTGGATGGTTGAGGTTTGGATGGGGCTAAGGTGACAGGAGGTACTTGTTCCTCCTCTTCCAGCAAAAGGTCACTTTCTTCCAGAAGGTTCTTGATAACGGCTTGAAGAGCTTTACATCCCTCAGTATCATGACACGAAGTACGGTGGTAAGCACAAATCAGATCAGAGTTAAACCAGGTAGGTTTGACTCCTTTAGGGTTATAAGGTTTAATCGGAGGAAGGGTTATGGATGAAGATTGGATAAGTTGATGAAGGATTTCGGTGTAGAATCCAGTAGACGAAGAGGAGGATAGAGATGATGGAGATGGTTCTTTCACATTAACCGACTGCCGAGGTAAGAGGACTTGCATGTTCGGTTTAACAGTTTGTTAGGAATCCTCTTATTTGTTTGGACATTTGGAGGAGCAGTCTTGGGCACTTGAGATGGGAGTAAGTGAGACATGATTGACTTTGGTGGAGGAGGAGCCCCTAAAATAGATTTTGAAGATGATGGAGATGTGACAAATTTTGTGGTCTTTGGAGGCAGAGGGGGTTGCTTGGTCGAATGTACTGATGATTTAGATAATGTCGGTTTAGAAGAGGAAGAAGCTCCCAAAGTAGGTGAAATTGGAGGAAGATAGGGTGTCTTGGTTGTTGGTAATGAAGATGATGATCCTGATAGAAGAGGGGGTGACGTC